>VWZK01012559.1:64401-234808 GCA_013396935.1 Baryphthengus martii
CCCGCTGTGGAAGAGGCGTCCCCGCGGCCGAGGCCGTGTCCGCCGGAGTAGCGGAGCCCGGGTGCCCGGCGGGCACAGCCGCACACACCTGCGAGGCCCAGCTGCGGACTCGCGCTGTAGCCGGTTGCGCGGCGTTTAATCGGGGCAGCGCAGAGCGTGCGGCTCCCTGAGTGGCCACGCTGCAGCGCCAGATTGCTCTGCTTTACCTCTCTCCTTCTAGACATTTCTAACAATGAAGTGGTACGTGGTTTACTATCAAAGGATTTTTTTACGCTTTTGAAGGGCTGATAGGGACTTTTGTACCTAAATATAATTGCGGTTTTGTCCTTTATGCTTTTTGATACAGAAAAAGGGCCAGAATGATAAAGATGGCCGAAACACGGATAGGCTTGGGACAGAAAGGCAAAAGAAAAGCCAGCAGAGCTTCAGTTCTGGAGCTGAGCAAGGGCTTGGAACCCAAAAAGTTATTTAGTTGTTTGTTTTTAAGCTGCATTTGATGACATACCAGTATAATCTTCTATGAGTTTTACCTTACAGATGTTCAGAGCAGTCCCAGCTGCACTAACCCTCCTGTCGCAGTAGCTCTTCAGGAGCCTGCTGTGCCCTACTCATCGCTAGGTCTGGATTTCCCAAAGTGCTTGGCACTATAACTGAAAGTTTTAGGCTAGGTAAAATTTTCAGATTTTTAATTCATTAACATGATAGCACTGCTGTATCAGTACTCAGGAGGGCAATTAAAATCTACTGCATACTAATGTTTCACTGTTAAGTACCTTCATGAGCGCCTGTTATTTGTGAAAACCCAGACACTTAAAACTCCTCCACAGGAGGATGCAGGTGCTAAATTCTTTTGGCTCTTGGGTTCTTGCTATAAACATCTATGAGTCCTGGGTAGTTTACAGAAAGCGCTTCTATTGACACCATCTCATATCTCTCAGTCAGACATTCACCAGCTAAATAATGGTTTAATCTTCTGAAACATCAAAATATCACACTTTAGTTTTGAAGGATATGAGGAAGTCAAATGTTTCCATAGGCTGCACTAGTAAAATGAAATTCCAGGTTGCTATGGGATTTCTAGACGAAGTTTTATAGAATTAAGCTAGATGTTTGTAACTACCTGACTAATAATCATCAAGAAGTATATGCCTTCAGATTATCATCTCATTACTTCTGAATAAAGAATTGAATCTTTGCCTTTTCTAAAAACAATAATTTTATGCCTCATAAAGTCTGCCATGAGTTGAGCAACCAGAACACCACATCACTAATTCTAGACCAACTTGAATGCCTGTTCATACCATGCAGTGCCAAGCCTGTAAGCTTTGCTGTCAAGCAGCAACTAGTTGTGGCTGGAGCAAGACAGAAAGTGGAGAACTGGGGAAGGCAGTGCTACATCTGTGATAAAGAGGAGAGAGAGAGAGAAGCTAATTTATGGTTCCGACATTTTCTTATGGTCCCAGGTGAAGCTTTGTTGCAAAATCCAATGTCTTCAGAATCCAGGACTCTGTAGGAGCTCTGCCTCTCCCACACGTACGTGGCACAGAGATCAGATGGGGCTAAATGTTCAAGATGCCGCTGTGTAATAAGAAGGGCAAAGCCTCTTGATACCTTTGTAGCAACAAATTGGAGCTCATCCTGGCCTTCTTGGCAAAGTAAGAGGTAAATACCCTCATTTCTTTTTCTAAAAGGTTTCTCAGTCTGCTTCAGCCTGTGTATATTCAGATTCTTAGGTGTATTAAATGATGGATTGTATCTGACATTAGGACCCTTGCAGAACCGATACCTGACAGCTGCATTAGTGTCATAGGATCAGATTGCAGTGTATTATAGTCCAAATGGTCAAACAGCAGATACATAAGACATGTTTGGCGTTTTCTTCAGCGTGAATTCTGAACTAGGAGAGAAACATGAAAAATCTCTTATTTGAAGGCCACCTTAAACAATAATGTGAGTTTTATACTTCTGGTATAATGTATAAGGCCCTGAAGACTGCAGTACATCTGTTTATTCATGGGACAGACACAGCATAAAGACACAGGCCCAGACTTCCCCACTCTGCTGTCCCCCTAGGCAACGGTGGAAAGGACAACTTGTATCTCCAGATGATAATCAAATTTTGCATCCCATTCAAGACACTCTCCCTTCTGCTGGGTCTTGTCTGCATGACAGAAACTTTGCATTAGCTAAATCAGAGTTGTCGTGTGGACAAAACTGTCTATGCTAGTTTCAGCTTAATTTTACTAGGAATCAGTTGAAGGGAATACAAAAAGTAACTCAGTAGCTGAAATGAAAATGGTGCTGGCGAGAAATAACTTCAGTTAAACTGGTGTGGTGACAATCTCCGGTATACCAGGCTCAAGATAGTGAGAGTGGATGCCTATGCTTACAACACCTGGCTATTAGTCAGAAAAACTTAAACATCTATGCCATGACACTAGGGGCAAGGAAATTCTGAAGCACATTTTTTTAAGAGTGGCCTTGGTGTGAATGATGAGAACCCAAATGTAGGATGTGTCTGTTACCAAGTTAAAATTGGTTGTCTGCCTGGTTAATAGCAGTATAAAAAACCTCACAGACACATCTGTCTACCTTTAGTCCGTATCTGGGTCTAAACTATAACAGTTGCTCTATTACCAGATGACCCCTCTCCGACAGAGGAGAATCAGGAAAAAGAAAGGAGGCCCGCAGTCTGAAATGAATACGGATTTAATAAAACAGCCAAATTAATACCAATACCAATATAAAGCACAGAAAGCTATACTCAGCAAATGTATAGCCACAGTAAATGAGAAAGAAGTCTGCAGGAAGAGGATCAGGGTCTGGAGAAACCCAAGCAAGAGGCCCCCTGTCCTCAGCAAACTTTCCCCTTCGTACTGAGTGTGAGGTTTATGGTCTAAGATACACCTGTAGCCAACTCAAGGCAGCTTCCCTGGCTGAGTCCAGACTGCTAATGGTGTATAGACCATGGCAGGTCTATGATTCTGTCCCAGTGAATCCAGGACAACATCTAAGAATACTAAAGACAATCACTTTGAGCCTAATATATGGACGAAGTGAGGCCTGGGATATGCACATACTGACCTCAGCGTAGGAATGCAGCCCCCATGTATCAGGGGCCACCTAACACTTGCATCCCTTTAGATGAAGGATGTGTTAGGTGACCTCCTCGTTCAGGGAGCATGCCCCATTTTTCCTTTTATAATAAAAGAAATGTCCCCTAGTGCCCTGTCTTCAGTGAGAAGCCAGGGAGAGAAAAGAGGAGGAAGCTCTGTGAGAGCTTGTAGAGCTGGGCAGGGCAGAGGAGCGTAAGAGGAGCCCCAGTGTAACTGGGGAGAAGGAGAGGTATTTAGAAAGCCCCACACAACAGCAAGATTGGCTTTGGTGATAGGGTGTCTGCTGAGCCTGGGACAGGACAGGGCATGCTCGGGGGGAGCAGTGCTGCAGGAGGTGTGCACCTTGTGGGCTCGTCTCAGCTGAGCGGCTCTGAAACTCCACAAGTTGAGAGGGAGGAAAACGGCCCCAGAGCATGACTCCTCTGGCAAAATAGATTGTCGTGCCTTTTTATTTTGCTTCGTTTCATTATTCCTCCTGAACAGAAGAGAGTTGTTACATGAAAGGTATTTTTTATTGTGGTGCTAAAGTGGCAGTTGTTCAGGCAGGTTCACATCGCGGCCTTCGAAAGGTAGCAATTTGTGCAATAGTATTAGTCCAGCCGTATAAAAAAAGGCCTTCAAATAGCAGTCAGTCTGAAGAGAGGAAGCATGAGACAAAGCCAAGGTATGTATTATTCTAACAAATCATGTGGATTTGAAAGGCTTGATTATAAATAAGCAGTTTAAACAACTCTTAAAAAAAAACCCCTGCAACAAGCTTCTACAACTATTTTTAAACTAGGCTAGCTTTCATCTTTTCATGTTTATTTCTTCTGTTTTCTTTATGCCACTTGCTGAAGGATACTGAACATATACTGCTCCAGTTCTTTCTTTTTTTTCACTGGTCTGATGTCTCCTTAGTTGACTAGTAAGTAGGTGTTGAAGTATTACACAAGCTGTAGTTACAGTTGTGTCTTCATTGACTGTTTTTAAATTATTCAGTTTTTCACAAATAATGATATGTTACAACATTATTTTTTTTTCTGCTTTGCATGCGTGAAAACAAGACTTAAACCCTCTGTCATTTAGAGTTTAGGATCTTTGGTACAAAGACTCTCTTTACACTTCTGTAAATCACAATTTGCATGCTGAGAAAAAATAATGAATGATTTTATTTGAAATTTTGCTTATTATTTGAATTGAAAAAAAAAATCTCTGTAGACCAGTGGGAGATTTAAACTTAGGAAGTCGTAAGTCTGAAACACTTTTAAAGGAAATTTTTGCTGCTACTGGTTGATGTTCCAGTAACTCTTCCATTAGCTTATAATTTCTCTCATTATTAAAATGTCAATATAATGGTGGGTTGGTTTTGGCTGGGATTTTCTTCACAGTAGCCAGTAAGGGTATATGTTTTGAATTTGTGCTGGAAACAGTGTTGGTAACACAGGGACGTTTTAGGTACTACTGAGCAGCCCTTACACAGAGCCAAGGCCTTTTCTGCTCCTCACAACACCCCACCAGCAAGCTGGCTGGGGGTGCACAAGAAGTTGAGAGGGGACACAGGCAGGACAGCTGCCCCCAACTGACCAAAGGGATATTCCAGATCCTATACTGTCATGCTCAGCCTATAAAGCTGGGGGAAGCAGAAGGAAGAGGGAGGATGCTTGGAGTAATGGCATTTGTCTTTGAAAGTAACCTACCTGTGATGGAGCCCGGCTTTCCTGGAGGTGGCTGAGCAGCTGCCTGCTGATGGGAAGTGGTGAATGAATTCCTTGTTTTGTTTTGCTTGAGTGAGTGGCTTTTGCTTTAGCCATTAAATGGTCTTTATCTTAACCCACTCATTTTCTCACTTTTACTCTTCCAATTCTCTCCCCCATCCTCCTGGAGGGGCAGAGAGGGGAGAGGAGTGAGCAAGCTAAGTGGTGCTTAGCTGCTGCCTAGGGTTAAACTGTGACAAATGGAAATAAAAGAGTTTTGTTGTTTTTTTTTTACTTCTAATACTCTAATTAAAAGTATTCATAACAAGGATTGTTCCAAAATGTGGGAAAGACTGGTTTTCCTTAACTGAACTCAGAAAAGCTCTCTTTTTGTCACGAGATCAGTTTCTCTGCCCTGTAAGCTCTGAGGAGACTCTAATGCACATATTCCACCATAGCAACGGTTCCCTTCTAGGTCCGTGAAATGGGGAGGGAAATACAGGCTGCCTTTTTCTATATGAGATGTCTGCAGGTTCTACCGCTTTAAATCACTTCTATTCTTACCTGCCTGTTGCATCTGTAATGGAGGTTTGGCAAATATAAACTTCAGAAAAGTGTTTACTACCATCTTAACCACTATAGTTAACTAATATTAAAAATTGCCTAGTGAAACCTCTGGAGAATGAGGAGGATTCAATTCAGGACTCGTGTGTATGGGCTCATTCTGAGGAAAGAATAATTGTCTGTTCAAAGGGTGGTATTTTGTGTTTGCAATTGCAGGACATGAGAGTGATTATAAAGGGATTTTGATACACCTATTTTCACCACATTTCAGTAGCCTGGGGAAATCGAATGTTAATCGTGGCTCACAATGTTATTTAACATTGTGCTTTTGCTGAAAAAGAGGTAAAAAAATGTATGTGCATGTACATATGTGTAGACATGCACAAAATAACAGGAAACGTTTTAAATACTCAAATCTTTTGTTTGAACACATATTACACCTTGTTCCCTTTTGCAAAGCTAAAAGCTACAAACATTTTTAGGTTTTACATAGTCATTGTATTGGAAAACTGAACTAAGTACTTCTTAAGCTTGTGTTTACCTCTCTTCAGATAGAATCTGCAATTCAGTCACAAGTAAAGATCAGTATTACTTTTTCCTTTATTATTTATCATTGCATTCTTGTTTTATTTATATTTACGTTTCTCCAGATACATTTGTGTTTACAGTAAATTTCTTCAATAAAGGCAATATCAGCCATCACAGAAAAATACTCTGTTCATGTGTTGTTCCACACTTTAACAGATCTGATCCTTTCAGTAGTCTTTGATATTACTGAAGAAAACCGCCACCCCCAAAAAAAAACCAAACCAAAAAACCAAAACAAAACCCCAGCATTGCTCTCTTCAGTTCTCATAGGATTTCTTGACTTCTATGGTATTAAGCGTTGAACTAAAATTAATGAATAAATGGAATTGAAGAAAAAAAAATCTTCTGTACTTTACAAGAAAAAGTTATTATTGTCAAAACTGATTTAGTACTCTTAACTCACACCAATATTTGCTTCCATTCTCTAACTTTCTTTAAAACTTCCATAACAGGAATTGTACTGCTTCTATTTGTTTTTCAAATAATTTAAAGAAAAACAATGTAGGTTGTTTTCCGAATTATATACAAAATAAAAATATGTTAAAATAGATTCTTATTCAAATACTCTGTTAATATTATTAGTGTAGAGTAAAAACAGTTATTGTGTGGTTGGTTGTTATAAAACCTTGTTGCCAACAAAGACAAGCTCTTAAAAAGTAATTAAAAAAATTATCATCTTCAGTTTTTGCATCATCAAACATGTAAAATGCTTTATATCAGAAGTGAAACTTTTTTTTGTCATTTTTTTTCATTTTTGTTGAAGAAGCTGATGAAATACATGTTGAAGTTAAATTTGACAAGTCAAGCATTCAAAAGTTAAGGAATTCACAATATGTGTGCAAAAGCCTGTGTTCTTCCCATGGTTTATAAAACTAGAGTATAAGCACCAGACATCTGATCCTGTAATTTAGCTGCTTTCAGATTCAGAGAACCATCATGCTCCTTAGGAGATATGCTCCACAACTTACTGAGCATAAACCCCTAGGTATGAAACCTTCAGTGATACGTTTTCCAGAACTCATCTTCACATTTTCCAATTCTTTGCCCCCCTTTTCTCTCATTACTATCCAGTTTGTAAAAAGTGAAGCATTTGCAATGGCATTTCATGCATAATGCACACAGACCTTATCCTACTGCCTTCCCTACTTTTTGAACCTGCTGGCTAAGGTTGGCCAGATTTGATGAAGGAATTGAATTCTTAAAGCTTCATAAAAAGAAGTGGATTGGTAGAAAAGGGCAACCTTATACTGGTTGTCACTGAAGATGTGCTGTGACCTCACGCCTTGTTACGCACCCGCAACTCCCCATGAGGCAGGAGCCATGTAGGTGTCTGAACTATGCTAGACAGGTAGAGCTTACAGCTTCTTGGATGCTGAAGTTAACCAATTTAAAGGCAGCAATTCATAAGAAAATTCTAATTGTAGTGTTCAAATCCTTTTGCTTTCCTGCCATTACCCTTCCCCACATTCCAGTGGAAGTCCCTGTATCCCTCAGCAAGTGCCTCTGATATGGCACCAGGTAAGCAATGGATTATTTTGTTGGTCTTTTTAAATTAAAATTCTAGTAAGGCCTTCGAATTAATTCATATACATTTGGTAATGTCATCATTTTAAAAACTGGTCAAATTATGATTTATAACATATTGAAAGTTTCATGACTTGCAGATTCCCAAGTGTTCTGTCTTTAGATCTAATTACTGGAGATGATTACATCCAGGACCTTCTGCAATCACAGAGGCTGTTGGTACAGTATTCTCTCTAATGAGAGAACTTACATGCTCAGAAATCACGGTTTAGGCTATGAGCTGTCAGAGCAGAGCAAAAAAAGTCAGAGTAAACAATCTTTGGGCTGAACTTGAGTTGGAAAGCACACAAACAGAAGAATTAGTTTTCTGTGTTTGCACACAGGACCTAAACAACTCAGATGCAACCGAGTCATCCCTATGTAGGCACTGCACAAATGCGTAACAAATTGGCTGGTACGCCTAGAACTGGACATCCTTCAGTGACCAGACAAAAAGGAAAAGGAGAGCAGAAATGAGTGTCCTGAAGTCATACAGCAGGTCAGTAACTGAGCTGAGGAGTTAATGTAAAGCTCCTGGTTCTCTCTGTCATGTCCCCTTTTCAATGCACCATTTACCAGTCCATGTTGATGTTATTCCCTAGTAAGATAGTGAGTGCATAGCTGAATAGCTATGTGTACAAAAATTTAGGCACTCATCTGTGCTCAAAACTTGATGCCTTGTTTGTTACCACCAGGCCTTGACATGCTGATGTCCTTAGAACCTCTGTAGCAAGCAGGGTGCTCAAATACCATGGTACAAGATCTAATATGAAAGAAATAGAGGTGTTCTGTTATCATGGCAATGAATATAAGTTGGTCATGCTGGTTGAGTTTACTGTTTGTTGGAAGAGAATAACAGGGAAAAAACACAATACCCCTTGCTACCCATAGCACTGCTTGAGAGTTATTACAGGCAGGGCCTCGTAATTGACTTCTGAGATTAGATGCTTGCAAGATCAGTGAAGAAAATGACAGCGTAAAGGCTCACAGAAACTCCCCTGTGACACTAGTGAACTGGGAACCTCCATTATTCCTGTAAGTTTAGCTATATAGTTATAACCTAAGTTATAAGTTATATGAATGTGTTAGGTAATCTAATAACTAAGTTATTAGTGCTAAAGCTATCATACCATTCACTCTTTCATGCTTGATATTCTGTTGGGAGTGTCACTTTCCTCCTGTAGATATGAAATCAATCACTTTGAATTGTGGGTTGGTTGGTTTGTTTGCTTGTTTAATTAAGGAGACTAACAGTTTATGTGAGTTGTAGCCACAGTAGTAGATGCTCTTGCCACTACTCCATCAAACACTGGCTAGGGCCTCTGGAGAGATCCTTACATTGCAGTTTGCAGCCACCCTAAGGTGTCACATTTTTCTCTCTGTAGATTAAATTTCTTTTAAAAGTTTCATTTTATTCTGAGGCTGAATTTCTGTTTCAGTAAATTCTGATCTACAGAGACATCTACTTCTCATTGAAGTTGATCAGAGCTGCAGGTGACCAGCGCCTCTATAACTCAGACCCCTAGGCTGGATTTCTCCCTGAGTACGAATATGTTATTAATATGAGCAAGTTGTCTTTGACTAAGAGCCTACTGAAAAACACTTCAGTGCTTTTCGCAGAAGTGAGCTGGTTGATTATGACACAGGCTCCCAACTCTTCTTCTCAAAGGTTTTTGCCTGGAGTTTATTTCAAAACTTTTTTGTTTTTTTTGTTTTTTTTTCCAGTGAAGCTTTAAGTGAGGAGTAAACTTTTAAGAACAGGCTCTCAGAAGTTTTCTACTATTTTCAATTAAACAGAATCAGATGAGAAAAAGGAGGGAAACCCCCCCCCTCCTTCCTTCTTCAATGTTTTTTTCACAGTTGGGATTGTATTTTCTTTACAAAAATAGAGGTTATAACTGCTTTTAGAAGAAAGAAAATACCAAGCACACCTGAGGTTTTAAACAAACAGTTCCTGCTGTTAAACAAATCCATAGTGAGCTGTAGATGGAAGAAAAATCCCTGAAGCAGAGGCAAAAATCCGGTAGTAGTTCACCAGGTCTGTATCTAGGCTCTTGCTTTGGTACTAATGGGATTTCTTTGATAGGTTGACTCAGGCTTTTGATAGAAGCAAGATTTAATGAGAATATGTTTACAGCTTCCTTTGCTGCCTTAGTTCGTATGTTTTGTTCCCAGGTTTGGCGTTATACGTTGCTTTGCATTACGCAGATCACAAGTATAATTTAATTGTGGTGCGCCTTCGTGCTGCAGTGCTCAGATTACACAAGAAAAAGCTGCTCTCTTTTGATATGTACCTGACAGAGATTAATTTACCAGCAAGTTAAGTACAAATTAAAAAATAACATTTTGCCCTGATTCGTAGTAACTCAAGATTGCCAAATACACCGCAGGCTTAAAGAAGCTGCATGGATAGATATGTTACTTTCTTTTTTACTTGCCAGTTAGCAGCCTAACAGTCAAGAGCTCTTGAATTATTAGAAAAGCTTTATTATTTGGTTGTTGAGTTATGGCAAATAGGTCCCACAATTCTTCTTCATCTTAAACAGAGGTTTCAGTCAGTGATTCAAGAAGAAACCTGCTTTAGATGATCCATTAAGTTCTTGTCTAGAGGAGAGAAATTTAGTGTTGTGCTGGTGTGAGGCACCCTCAGTCCCCAGGGTTAATTGATACAATTGCTGGAAAGGGCCTTCAAAGCCAAATAGTCAATTCTATCAAGGCTGTAGGAGCTTGATGACAAAAGCCTCAGGTCAAATCTCTCAGCACAGGTATATGCAATATTTTGTCAGCTGTATCAGGGTGAGAAAGTAGTAGTTATACAGGTAAAGCCGGCGCACTTTGTCCAACTTGCTAGGGCAGCGCAACCTGGATTTTTCATACCCCAAATAGAACTAGCATGAAGAAACAACGAATTATTTTAGCTTCAGCCATCTAAGAACAATTTGGAAAACAGAACTGAAAATATCCCAGAATTGGCATACTTTAAACATGATGACAAAACAAAAACCCACAAGCCCCACAAAAACCAAACCAAAAAATTGTTCTCCTTCCTCTGGTCTTTTCCCTCCTCCACAGAAGTAAAACCTCACTGGAATGAAAAATAAAAGATGTCTCAACTCTGCCTGTAAAATTACTCTGGCAATGCAGCAAGTGACCTGCCAGGAAGAAAGGCAGGGAAGTGAGAAGGCAGCAGAGGGCCAGCAGGCAGGTTTCATGGGCAGGGTTGGGCTTGAACTTCAGCATCATCACACTGTGTATGCAGAAGCCTTTGATTTTTGACAGGTATGTAAATTAACAGAAAAGTATAGTTAGAAAGTTTACTAACTAGCCCAATCTTCTCATTAATGTCTCTTTGCAGTTTTATTTGAGATCATCACACCATAAAAGGTAGAATATGAAAAGATGTGTCACGAGGGAGAATGTATCTGAGAGGGACTTTTGCAACGATTTTTTGATCACTGATGTATAATAAGTAAATTGATTTCCCATTCTTTTTAAGAAGAAGAAAGTTGGATTGTGATCAAATTAAATGATTCATATTAAATTGTATTTGGTGGCAAAGGGCTGAATGACATCCCAGAATATCTGATTTTGATTCCCAAAAGCCACAGTTACTTCAGTAACACTCTCAGTGCTGCATCTTCATATAGTCCAGCCCCGCAGCTGTGGTTTATAGAACTCAACATCTCTCTCGAAATCAAGGATTATTTACGTAAGTGTGGAGAAAAAATACATGAATCGAAGATCACCCAATGGGACTGACTCACTAGCAACTTGTAAGGGCAGTAAAGCATAAACATGAATATTTCCTGCATCCTATGCAACTGCCCCAGCCTCCAAGTAACACTTATTCTGCTGCCACCCAAATACCTCCTGATGAAAATTGCAGTGAGGCAGCTCCAGTTCCATGGATGCATTCAATCTGACTCAATCACTCAGGACCATTTGACAGAAGTTTCTCATTAAAAAGTTTCCTTCCAGCAGCGTGCAGAGCTCTGTCATAAGACTTTCATTTGTGGTAGATAAGAATCACTTCTGTTTCTTGCTTTCACTTCTAACTCAAGATAGACCTCTTACACTTTTTCTCTTCCACTGTTCTTTGAGTGTCTGGGATTAGTTACAATACTGGTTTTATTCAGCTGCTTCAACAGATTTACTCCTGTGTGCACATAAAGTAATGTAAGAGTACAATGAATCTTCCTATCTCGCCCCTTTTATGCCATATACCCTTCTGTACAGCATCCAAAATGTAGGTACAACTCGGGAGTGCATGTATGTGTCAGGGCATGGATGTTCTTGGTATTGACCATAATGGGATGACCCAGCGTATTCTCTTCCTTGGATTCTCTAGCTGAAGCATACAATATTTTAGTTTTGCAAAGGAAATAGAAACCTAGGCATTTCTTTGAAACAAACTACATCAGAAGCTCTTGGAGGAAACAAGGCTGTAATAGAGAAGCAAAATTAATTCTTTGTATCTGTTCACTGTGGGAGAATCTTCCTTTACAGAAGTGCATCAAAGGTTGCATCTGAAGGTTTCAGAACAAAGTTGATATCAAGTACAGCAACCATTTCTCAGGATTCAGCCAAGAGTTCTAGCTTAATACTGAACTATAATAGCAACATGCAATTTCTCACCTCAGCCTTGGTATCAGAAGCATGTAATGTGAACTTTTGAAAAAAGATTCATGGGGTTCCAGATGTTGTACTTACCACAAAAGCCTAACATAATGTACAAATCTTTGGAAGAACATCTAACTTATATACTGGCTAAAACAATACTGAAGAGTGAAAATAATAAGCCTATAAGCAAAATAATATACTCTGGGAGAGTCAGGCAGGGTATTTATAACTCACAAATGTGTTGTCGGGTGTAGATGAATGTGATCCACCTCATAGCATTAATCTGGAGGGCAGAAAGCTTCTAAAAGTTCTTCCCAAAAGACTTTAACTAAGATGGGGAAAAGGGAAGGCATGCTCATGAACTAATAATGGACTAAAGCATAGGACAAAAGGGCAGGAATAAAGCATTAGTTTTCACAATGGAAGAAAGTAGGTGTCTGTGCTAGGGCTTTTTTAATCTGCTATATTCATAAATGATCTAGAAATAGGATTAGATAGGCAGAGAGTAGTGTGAGGAGTAAGACCAGAAGCTGACTGAGAGCCATGGCAGAGGATGTCTTATACCGAAAAAAAATCAGCAATAAAATGGCAGGTGAAATTCTGCATCAGTAGAGCAAAGTAAAGCATGAGGGGAAAAAAAATAAATAAGAATTGCAGCTAGTCCGTAATGATGAACTGTAAAGTAGCTACTACCACTCAGGAAAGAGATTTTGGAGTTACAATAGAGAGCGCTAAGAAAACATCAGCTTGATGCTATCAAAAAGGGATTAGGATGTTAGTCATTATTTTGAAATGTGTGGAGAACTGCCATATATGCAGTTTTGATTCCTGTCATCTCCTAATGAATACAGTGTCTGATGAAAAGAACAGAAAAATGTGACAGGCACGAAGAAAGAGCTCAGCTCGCAAGGACAGACTGCATATACCAAGGCTCCTCAACCTATAAAAGAGATGACTCTATGAAAACATGATAGTCAGGAGTGACATCAAGAAGTTGAATAGAGAATGATGATTCACCCTTTTTCATAATATCCGAATTAGAAGAAAGCGAATGAAGATCTATTTTGACCATACCTTCCATACTGAACTGCGAAATTGATTGTAAAAAGATCTTGTGGATGGAAGTAGGTTCAGGAAACAAACTCATTTGGATATAGCTATACAACTATACAGAGTGCTAGCTCTAATCTTTTGTCATTTACTACTGTCCCCTTTCAGAGGAAAGATACCAAACTTTGTAGTTTTTATCTAGCATACAGCAGCTGGTTTTGTGTCCTTTACTGCACTATCAAGGAGTCAGGTATCCTTCATCTCCCCTAGGAAGTCAGTGAAGTGCTATGTCAGGAATCACTCTGAACTTCCTCTGAAGTTAATCTTAAGTTCAGAGCAGTGGGAGACTTCCACTTTCAATGCAACTTCTGGCACAATGCAGTACTTCACCTCTAATTTTCTAGAATATACTGTATTGTCATATTTCACATGTTTTACAACTTTAGGATTGTCTCAGAAATGCTTACAGTGTTGCGCCACATGCTAAGGTTTATTGCAATTTTTCTAACCATTTTCGAAAATTAGTTTAGTGCTTATGACCAATTTGGCCCATCTAAATTTGGAGACAGATTATGATAGATTGCCAAGAAGAATGATACACTTTTCAGGACTGTTTTTCCTAAATATAGAAAACTAAAAAAGAACAAGGTGGAATCAAGCAAAAGGATGCAGATTGTCAGAGACTGAATGTGTTTGTCTCAACATTGCTGGTATGAAACCACCACCATAGCAACAGAGCTAGAGGTTTCCTGTTATTTTCACACCTGAAGACGAAGGAAGATTCCGAGAAACTTAACCTCACTCCCATGCATGCGCCCAGACCCGGGGTTGGAAAGATAGGGGGGCACGGCGACCATCTAAGACCCCTCCACCATGACGGTACTGGGTGTGCGCACCACCACTGGCAGTGGGTGGGCTTGGGGAGAGATTTCTCGGAAGGAAGAGGACTATAAAAAGGACACTGGGGGTTTTGCTTTTGAGGCTTTGGACTGCTTCTCTGTTCGACGAAAACTGCTACTTCTGTGGACTGCTTCTCTCTGCAAACTTTCATGGACTGCTCTCTCCTTCACCGCCACCATCACCTCCCAGACTCTCTGCACCTGGGCTCCTTCACCACCATCATCATCTCCTGGACTTCTGTTGGAACACCTCATCTCCTTGGTGCTAGCTATTATAACTAACTTTTTGGGTTTTTTTTTTCCTTTCTTTTCCTCTTTTTCTCTCTTTCTTCCTCTTCTGTGTTTGTGGTGGGCAAATAAAGTTCTGAGGCACTTGACTCCGTTTTGAGTCTTAATTCTGTTCCTGAGAATCCAAGCAGAACCCCGCTCTGGTCTTTGACCAGTTAGCAACACAGATAGAATATGAAAGAACTGGGAGACTTTGACCATACAGAATCATTATGTATTAAAATTCCATACCTAAATGCAATCAGTACATATTAAATGTGTTACATGAGGTATCATTGACCACCCATCCAGGATGGTGGTAAAGACTTCATAATGCTCAAAAGCATTATATATAATCTAAGTATAGGAAATTCAATAACAGAAGAACTCATTTATCCCCAGTGGTAAGCTTTTGGATACATTTTGTAAGAAGAGATGCAGAGACTAAATTTTTAGACATTATAAAAAATTTGCATATTATGTTAGACTAAGTCTTGGAACAATAAGAATTTACACAAGGCAAATTTAATCTGAAGCAACAGAGAACCTGGTAAATGTGTATCTGACCATTAGCCACTCTACCACAGTACTTAAAAAGCCAAAACATCCACTATACAACATTTAGCTTCAAAAAAGGGAATTGCATAGAGAGCTATGAAAAAAGTCTGAAAGAAGAATTGGAAAGGGTAAAATGAGTAAGAGGAAGGCTGTTTAGAGACACCTTGCTTGTGGCCCAGACTAAACCAAGATTGCCTATCAAGAAGAAATTACTAGAACAAGAAAAAGATCGCCTCATTTTAAGGTCAAATTGAAGGAGGTTAACAGAATTAGTAGACTACTTCAAAGTTTGAAATTGTGTTCAAATAACGGAAACATGAAACTGGTGGTATAAATATAGAGTTTCAATAAATTTAAACATTGTATACAATACGGATTGGATTATAGGGATATATTAACACTATTTATATTTTATACATACACAGAAATGTTGCAAAATATAAAAATACAAAATCTGCAAATTAAATGTAAACCCAGAACATGACAGATCAAAAAAAAGGATTTTTGAGGAACACTTGGTAAAATAAGTCACATCTGTTAAGAACTTCTTCCAAAGTATTGGAAATGAGGAAACTAGTAAAATGCTAGATAGAAAATGAGATACAGTAGGAGTAGCTAAGGGGCATAAAACTACAAGGAAAAAATCAAAGTAATCTTATTTTATTGCCACAAAACAGCCAACCTTAGGTAGATTTCTGTACCAGAGTCCTTCTCTGCAGGATGCTAGTTTGTAAAACTGTGGTCAAGACTGAAATATCAGCAAAGGACCCTTTACAGTAAATAAATAAAATTCTTAATAAACCATCAGAACAAAGGTCTAAGATTTCTAATGGAATTCTAGAAATTCTAAAGGAATTTGAATATTAAATTGGTAGCAGTTAAGTACCGTGTACAGTACACCACTTACATTTGCCTTGCTGTCAGAGAAATAGAAGATATTTTTCTAATGCCAGTCACATATTTTTTAAAAGGCATCCAAAAGTACTTATGGATCAGCCGTTTTGATTTGTCTGCATGCAAACTATGTGAGGCCATAATACATACACAAATATATAAACAAATGGCAAAGATGTTACAATAAGGAATAAATCATGCCTCACTAATTTCTTAAAATTGTCCCCTCAAAAGTCCATGGAAATACTGCAAAGAATGATCCAACTAGTAAAGTGGACTAAATTGCAGTTTTCTGTAAAACTTTAGACAAAATTCTTCACCAAAAGGTGCTAAAAAATTAATCTGGTGTGGTACAGGAGAAAGATCTTCTTGTGTATAGAAAACTAGCTAAAAGGCAGAAAACAACACAGGCGGACAAGACTGACATCATTCTCCAGGGCCAGCTCTTTCTTTTTTTTTCACCCTGATGAGAGAGATCTGGAGAAGGGCTGAGAAAAACAGTGACAAAGTTTCATATAATTTGACAACATTAAAACAAAGGGCAAAACAGCTGATGGACTCAACATCAAGTACATTATCTGAAGCACTGTTGGTAGGTATTGGATATGTACTGTACAAAACTCACTGGGGTTCAAAAGGAAAAAAAATGAAATATTAGGAGCTATTGGGAAGAAAGAGAAAACAAATAGGAGACCATCATTATGACACTGTGTAAACTCAGATCCTAAATGTTTTGTTTGGTACCACAGGCACCTATGAAGATAAACAGAAAAGCAAAATTATATTTAGAGGTATTGAATGATTTGCATGTCAGAGAAAATAAATATCAAAGACCACAATAGTTTAGCAAAGAAATGACTTTTGGCATAGGGAGCAAGGAGATACAGAAATGTGTTTGATAACTATCAGACTTATAAGGAAGGAGTTAAGGGAACAAGTTTTTAACATTTGTTGTGCCATCAGATGTGGGCCTACCCACTGATAAGTAAACAAGTTTCAAGCAAACCAAGCCCATTGAGTTTTAATATATTACATACTTAAATGGGATTTCTTTTGACTGAGTATTGTAGTTAAAGAACAAATAAAAAATTATGAAAGTAATGTCAAAGACTATTAAATAGGATGGTCCACATGCAACCTCTGGTTCAGGATGACTCTAAACCTCTAAACTGCAGACTGTCAAGAACAAGAGTCAACACCGTGAAAGCTTTATTCTGGTTTTGGTCTGTTTTTATATTTTTTCCCTACCCATATGCTATGGGCTACTGCAAGAGACAGAAAAACAAGAGTAGGTATGGATCTCTGCCAGTTTTCATATGTAAGCCTGCCTTGTATTTTGGGGATTACATGTAGCACCTAATTTGCTGTACGTGTTTGTTTTTTTTTAATTTTGCTAGCATCTTTTCTGCAATTTTCAGAGATTCACTGCAACTGGCTGCCAGTTTAATTTTTTTTTTTATTAAAAAAATACAAGAACCAGCCTCTACTTGATATTATTTCCTTCTCACAACTTTGTACTTTTGGATTTTACTCAGGTTTTTATTACAGAAGGATAGCTCTAGACAATTGGTCTCCAAAAGGACACCAGCAACTTATATTAAATAGTTTTAATTCCCTCTAACTATTCCCCATCGTCCGACACATTTTCTGAGATCCTAGAAAATGCCATTGCTTTCGTTATTGATTTTTTCTTTACTATAAAACAAAGCATCGATTTTCTTCCTTCTGTCTTGTGTTTCTAATGGTACTTGAATTAACATGGTTCATTTGTATGCCACCTTACCAGGACTAATGCATCCTTCTTGTCAGACCAGCATCACCAACAATAGAATGTAGGACCCTCCACTTAATCAGCAACCTGATAAATGGTGCGTCTGCTGACAAGAGCAATGGCTGGATTCAGTCTTCCTCTGTGCCCTTGGGCAAGTCTCTTCATCTACCCTACCCTTCAATTCTATGTGCACAAAACAGGGAGACTGCTTATCTATTCCACGCATGTTTGAGGATGATAAAGACCTATTAGCGAATGCTACATGTGCCCGAATACCTCTTGCAGGGCTTGACACATGATCCCATTATTTGGATTCAGAAGAGTGAACATTTCACAGTTGCACCGGCACAACCTCTCTCGTTGCTGCAGTAATCAATACATTCTTGAAGCTGTAATGTTCATCGTCTCTTGCTGAAAAGTCTTCTACTTTACAGGTGCTATTTGAAAACACTGAATAGAATTTGTTTTTACAGAATAGGCAGGATTCTTAAACTCTCTTGAAAAGAATTTGCTACCACTTATTTTGCTTGTTATGAGTTTCTTTCAGCTTCCTTTCTCTGTTATAGCTGCTAAATAGACCAACATTACCATTATGTCTTTCAGAATTATTAGATATACTTGCGTCGTGCCTGTTTGCCTAACATTTCTGTGACTCCCTGTTGTGGTTGAACTCCAGCTGGCAACTAAGCCCCACACAGTCGCTTGTTCACACTCCCCTGGTGGGATGAAGGAGAAAATTGAAAGAGTAAAAGTGAGAAAACTTGTGGGTTAAGATAAAGACAATTTATTAGGTAAAGCAAAAGACACACACGCAACCAAAACAAGGAATTCATTCACCACTTCCCATCAGCAGGCAGCTGCTCAGCCACCTCCAGGAAAGCCGGGCTCCATCACAGGTAGGTTACTTTCAAAGACAAATGCCATTACTCCAAGTATCCTCCCTCTTCCTTCTGCTTCCCCCAGCTTTATAGGCTGAGCATGACAGTATAGGATCTGGAATATCCCTTTGGTCAGTTGGGGGCAGCTGTCCTGCCTGTGTCCCCTCTCAACTTCTTGTGCACCCCCAGCCAGCTTGCTGGTGGGGTGTTGTGAGGAGCAGAAAAGGCCTTGGCTCTGTGTAAGCGCTGCTCAGCGGTAGCTAAAACATCCCTGTGCTACCAACACTGTTTCCAGTACAAATCCAAAACAGTCCCATCCCTGCCAAAGCCACCACGCTCCCCAATGCAAAGTCATGCTTGACCAGTCTTTATTCATTTGCTTTGTTTTTACCTCTTGGAGTACCTTGGAGGTTTGTTTTGCTCTTTTGTTTTGTTTTTTTTAGTTTAATTTTGGTTTTGGCTTTTTTTTTCTTCCTTAATGTAAGCTGATGCAGATGCATCAAGATGCAAAGCAGGTCAAAAGAACATGAATGAGAAGGGATTTTGATGCAGTTATAAAGACTACCCATTGCCCAGGGATCTGGCAATAAAGTAAGGACCTTTTAGATTTCAGGACAGAGTTCTACCAGCTAACAACTCAAAACTGAGGGCTGGAAGAAGTGTTCCAAATAATCAAGGTGCTGCTTCTGTCAATATGAGCCCTGCCAAAAGAAAACATCTGCAGAGCTGAATTTATCTCCAATCAGTGCTTAGATCCTGAAAGAAGATCTAGTGCTATAGGATTCGTTCATTCAGTACAACTCCAAACCACATGGTAAGTCCATGAAGAAACAGAATTCATTGACCATGGCATTAAAGATCGCTCCTTTAAAAAGACTGGTTTCCTTGCTGGAGGAAGACAGGTGTAGAACTACACGGTCTAGTAATAACAACATTTGGAAATACATCAGCAAAGAAGCCTTCTATCAAGCACCACTGGCCCGAAACGGTTCCTGAGCAAAATGCCAGGGCGAGATTTTACAGACCATACTCCAGTAAGTAACTCACTTGAAGTTGTTCTTAAATGTTTGTAGAGCTGCATTTTCCTTATGCTTATGTTGTACAATACTGCTATGGCTGGTGTTTATCACCTTAGGAGTGAGAAAGAATACCATTCTGATGGACAAGATACGAAGAGAAGAAAATTCTCTCAGTGATAGATGAAAGCTTGTTAATGTTCTTCTTTCGTTAAATTCTGTATCAATTCGGGAAGAAAAATATTTTAAGTGAGATTGAATATAGTGAAGAAAACCAAATTTACAAGAAACCTATGTTAGAAGCAGGATAATCCATTCATGCAAAGCTGCAATACAAAGTATGTTGTACATCAAGGTAGTAACTCATTCTTACTCTTCAAAGGCAGTTTTGCCAGTAAAATTGAGCATCAGAAGAAATGAGCACCACCCAAGAGAAAAATACAGTGTAAGTGAATCATTCATACTTGTCAGAATTTGCTGATTCTGTGGAATGTCTCCTGAGCCTGAAATGTGTTCTTAAAAACCTGAAAAGAAGTCTTGAATACTGCACTCAGATTGACAGTCAGCACATTATTTTTTTTTTTTTTTTTTTTTTTATCTTAGGCAATAACGGAAAAGTTTAGAGCTCACTAGTTGCAAGCACTTCTTAAGTGGCTAATGAAAAAAGGCAGGCCTATATGTGAAAGAATCTTCAAATGCACAGGCTACAGCTTAAAGAAAAAAAGGAATTGCCTCGCTCTCCTGTGCACAACATCGACCACCTAAGTCATACGAGACCCTTCAAGCAGCTATGGCAATTGCACACAAAGACTTACAAGCAAGCATTCCAGAGAGATGTGTGATCTTCAGGGGTACCTGCTGTGCGCAAGAGTGGGCAGCATATAATGAAATTCTTCTGAGGATGACAACCATTCAATGAGAAAACTATTTTTTGTTGGATTGTGTAAGGCTAATACTGAACTGTGAAAATTTTACAGACCTCTTAATTTTTCAAGAGTAAATTCAAACCTAGGAAAAAACCCGATTGTTAAACAGTTGTGAAACGGGCTGATGATTCCCCTCATGGGAATGAAAAACCCATAGCATTTAAACCACCATTCTCATAAACCATCACTGACATTTACTGGCATCCTTAATTATAGTGCTAGTAGAGAGAGTGAGGATTCAACTGGCACCAAAAGCTGAACAGCTTTCTCATTTTGTGTGTCAACTTCAGCCAGCCAGAAGTACAGGAGTGAGCAGTGTAGTGGCATGTTGATCTGTTATGCAGATTAAAAGGATTTTTCCATATTAGTCTGAAATGTTGCACCAAGATTAAATCCTTATCAATATTTAATTAAAGGCAAGCCGTGTATGACAGCTTTGTTAATGGGCCATGAAGCACCTCTTACAAGTGGCTCTGGCTGCTCTGCATAAACCTCAGGTTTTCCAATGTTTGTAGCTGCATAGAAAGCAGCTGTGTTGAGGGAAATCTCTCAGCTAAAAAAGTGAAGCTGTTAGAAAATATACCATATTGTGTCTGCAATGAATGAAGAAATAATATACGATGCTACAGAACCTTTAACTGTTTAAAGCAGCAAATAAACACCATTTCACTATAGTAGTATATAACCTTGATAGATAGTTGGGGAGGGGTGTGCAATATTAAAATGACAGAAGAAAAAATGCAGATGAGTAAAGAAAGTGATGTTTCACATGTCATCAAGCTTACCTAAGGAAGTTTCAGTCCTGGGAGTGGAGATAGTTCAGGCTAAATGATCTCCTCTGATCTCTCTCAAGCAAAAAGAGTTTTTCCCCTTCATACTATACGTAAACAATGCACAGTCACAACTTCAGTCTGGTTAAAGTTGAAAGCAATCAATTCATTTAAAATGAATGGAATCCACTTGAAACAAACTTCACAAGCTAGAGTGAGAGATTGATGTAGCACAGAGAAAGGATCAGATTAAAGTGGTAAAGCCTTGTAATAAAAGTGAGGAAGCCAGCAGCTGGGAAGCCAGCCTGTGAAAAAGGAAAGGATCAACACTTTTTCATCTGGAGAAAAAAAAGAAGTTACGTAACACACTGCAGCAGGTTTGATTTTTCCTCTTCCTAGCCAGAAAACCTTGATGGGGGAAAAAAAAAATAATCATAGGGAGCTTCATTCTGCTGTCCACAGGTAGGCAGAACAGCAAGGTTTTGAAACTGAGATTAAGTCATTAAAACAGGGCATAAAAATATGCACATTTCAGTCTGTCCTGGAGGTAACTTGGACAGCTCTGGAAATGTTTGACCACCAGTTGTCTCCCTGGGGTTGTCCCATGTAATACAGACTCGCCCTAAATCTCTGTATAGTCTTTGATTCTCATCTGTCATGTCCTATGCTTATCATTTCCATGCTGAAACTTGCATGAAGTACTCAAAGGGAAATTTCATGGCTGCTTTCTGTTGTGCATGGTCAGAGGAGTTCCCCTGTTGCTATTGCCCGGGACTTCTGAACATCTTCACACCTTTTTCCACTTCGATTTTCTGTGAAAGGGCAAAGCTGCAGATCAGGGTGGAAGCTCTAACAGAATGGTGTCTCCTTGAGCACATGTTTTTCCATTAATGTTCAGTATCAAAGGCACATGGCTTGCTATGTGAATGTGTTCATGAAATCAAATAACTTCTATCTGACAAACTCTATCCCAAAGACAGTGCTCTGAATAATCCATTATATAAAAAGAAACAAAAGTTCGGTATACAAAAGCAAGGTATTTAAAGCTTGTTTAAGAGACATTGGAACAAGAGCAGATATCTAATACTATAGTTTTACCTCCAGTCAAAGGCATTTGTGCTTTAATAGCAGTATATAATTTTAGGGTACTTTTGAAGTGTCATTGATCTTGGTTTGCTGTCCTCAGAACTATAGCTGTCTTTTACTGCTTGATTGGTGCTGGGAACTTGACTTCATTAGTTTAATTTTTAATTTCAAGTGTCCACTCTTTATGTTCACTGGATGGAAATTGTGAAGATGCCATGCATAGAACAACAAGTTATAGCCGTTCATTCAACCACCTCGGCTCAGAGCAGACTAGCAAAGTACTGACTATTTTCCTTCACTACTGGGGCCACGAATTTGTTTAATAGTGAGATCTGTCAGTCACTGAGCTTTAACGAGAATGGATTTTACAATACAGAGCTTCCCATTTCAATAAATTCCTGGGGAAACACTTATTTTCTTGACATTTGTGATACAAGTCCTCAGTCAAGGAGCTCAGAAGAAAAGCAGAAATGAAATAATTACTGAAGTTAACCTAAGTAGACAAGAATTTTGTTCTCTCTTATTATTTGCAAACTTTTGCTCTCTTAATACAGCATGCAACAGCAGGGCTAGTGATACTTAGTGGAGGGCCTGATCTGTACTTGTTACAGAAAAGATTCCCTTCACTTTTGCAGTGTACAGAGCCACTAAATAATACTCTTTTCTTTACTTAACTTGTTAAAATTTCCAGCTATCAAGTTGAAAATCCCTGTAGTTTCAATTGTGTATCTATACTTGTTGCATTCTCAAGTCTGAAAATATCACAGTTCAGCTATTGGTGGGTGAGAGGTTGGAAGGGACGGTGTTTCCTTATGTTAAAAAAATTAATTGTGGCCTTTTTCTGAGCATCATTACAGACCAACTGTGGCTTGAAGCCCAACCCTCATAAAGGTGAGCATTAGTTTTTCTGCTGAAGACCGTTTTTTTGACTTCAGAATGAAGAGATTGTGAGAATTGCTCACTA
Source organism: Baryphthengus martii (assembly GCA_013396935.1). Classification (NCBI taxonomy): domain Eukaryota; kingdom Metazoa; phylum Chordata; class Aves; order Coraciiformes; family Momotidae; genus Baryphthengus; species Baryphthengus martii. The sequence continues at coordinate 87,608 of VWZK01012559.1, forward strand.
ACGAGGCACAACAGATCAATACAGCCCCTTCTGCAGCACATTTTGAAAGCATACAGCTATAACTTTCAAAAGATGACAGTTTAGTACCCAAATCTGAATGCTGTCTTCCCAAAATGAAATATCCGACTCCTTCACCTTTCTTTGAAAGTATTCTTCCTGTGCTAGACACATATGTGTGAGTGACTTGCCTGTGTTTGCTGCTGCTCCTCTCATTACAACTGAAACAGGCCAAGATGAAGAGCTGGATTTTCTGAAGCCATATGTTCATTTCATGAAAACTCAGTGAAATGGGAGGACTCAGATCCCGTGTGTGAACCAAAATGTTGTTCTCCTCCCCATGTCCAAACAAAACTCCAAACAGCCAAGTACTCCAGTCCATATGCAGCATCTGAGCTTGCACTAGAGTCTTGCTTGGCAAGCTTTCTACTTAAAATAAAACTGGAAAAAAAAAAAAAAAGTATACCCTCAGCAGGCAGTGTCTTACATATAGCCTGGCTGCACAATCTGCTGTAGAGGAATATATACCCAGAAGACATTCTCATACATGTATTCACTTTCAGCATTTTTCAATTCATCTTCCTCGTTGAAATAGAAATTAACCCTGTGTAATCTTGTTCTCTGCAGAAAACTTAATCTGTATTTAGTTTTACATCAAAAAAACCTGAATTTGTCACACAAAACTTGCAGAAAAAGGGCAAAGAAGGTCTTGCTTTGTGGGAAACATCGTTGTCCTGATGTCTAGCCACACAAAGGTTTGTTGAACTGAGGCACTGACCACATATTTTCTTTGTCAGCAGGGTTCTGAAGTCACTCAAGGAGCAAATGGCTTCCCCTCTTTAGGCTTTGCTGGGCAGAGGGCAGAAAGGAAGCTGTACTTCCCACATCGGGACTGCTCCGTGGTGTAGTTCACACTGGTTCTGGTGCAGACCACATCTCTCTCTTCCTGCACTTGCAGGGTGGCCCAGCTTCAATGTGTGGCAGAGGCACAAATCTCTCCTCTGTCACCATCGTGGCCAGGTTATCAGGTTTGCTCTTCTAGGAAGTTCAGTTTGTCGTTACATTTTTATTTGGTCTGTGGTAGGCTACAAATCAAGCAGGCTGGCCAGCATCTGTCAAGTGGCACACGAGGAGCTGAAAGGTGCCAGGAATCTCCTTGTGTGTCTTGGGGACCGGGGCTAGAGGACCACAGAAAAGCCCTGCTCGGCTGACTCCCAGCACAGGAAATTTCATGCATAATGAAATCAGAAGACATCCTTTTCTGCATGTAGGAAAATTCCCATATTCAATAAACGAAGAGCAACTAGAGGAGCACTTTTTTTTTTTTGCGTTTTTTTAATACAAAGAAAGAAAAAAACCCTTTTTATAAACAAATTTATCTTTTCGTCTCTTAAATATAAACTTGCTCTCATCTATGTGTTTTTTAGTCTAGACATAAATCCTGCCCTCTTGGAAATGCAGTTCATTTGCCCAGGGTAAATTAACTATATGATAATTTGCATTCCCCTAAGTGCTGAAATATGTGGCCTCCATTTCCTCTTAAATGGAATGTTCTCAGGTTTGGAAGACCAAATGCTATATTTTCCTCTTGTTTGTGCTTTCAGATTTAATAAGCTCATGCTATTTGAACTGAAAACACTGTCTCATTCCTGAATTTCCATATTATAAGTCTGCACATATAATAGAGTTATATACATACATAAACATTATGCATACAGACATTAGATACGTATATATGCTACAGGCTTGGGGAAGAGTGGCTGGAAAGCTGCCTAGCAGAAAAGGACCTGGATATGCTGGTTGACATCTGGCTGAACATAAGCCTGCAGTGTGCCCAGGTGGCCAAGAAGGCCAGTAGCATCCTGGCTTGCAGCAGAAATGGTGCGACCAGCAGGGCAGGGGAAGTGATCATCCCCCTGTACTCAGTGCTGGTGAGGCTGCACCTTGAATTCCGTGCTCAGTTTTGGGTCCCTCACTCTAACAAGGACATGGAGTTGTTGGAATGGGTCCAAAGAAGGGCAAGAAGCTGCTGAGGAGTCTAAAGCACAAGTCTTGTGAGAAATGGCTGAGGGAACTGGGATTGTTTAGCCTGGAGAAGAGGAGACTCATGGGAGGAGAACTTACCGCTCTTTACAACTAGCTAAAAGGAGGTTGTAGAGAGGTGGTGATAACAAGTGATAGGACAAGAGGAAATGGCATCAAGTTGCACCAGGGGAGAGTTAGGTTGGATATAACGAAAAATTTCTTCACTGAAAAGGTTGTTATGAACTGAAACAGGCTGCCCAGGTAAGTGGTTGAGTCACGATGCCTTGCAGTATTGAAAAGAAGTACACATGTGGTACTGAGGGATGTGATTTAGTAGTGGACTGGCACTGCTGGGTTAATGGTTGGGCTTGATCTTGAAGGTCATTTCTAACCTAAATGATTCTAGGATTCTGTAATTGTATGATTCTGTATGTCCCATTTTTGAGATTAATTGTTAAAGATCCTTTTATTTCTTCAGCCATACAGAACATTCTTTCTCTAATGACTGAATTTTTCAAAAAACAAATTACAGTAATAGAAATAAGTATATTCCAGCTCCAAACCAACACGAGACTGTGAACGCTATTTTATTCAATACTAGCCATGCTATAGCACTATTTATGTATATAGATTGGCATCTGTGTAATCTTTTTTAGAAAACATTGACTGTGTTCATCCTATACTCCAACAGTTACTACCAGAAGAGTGAGATAGATGAAATTTTAGGTGGTGAAAGTAAGCACACTACAGTTACGTTTATCCTTCGGTATAGTGTACTGAAGCAAATCTCCTTCAGGACTTCTGGTCATGATTTCACCAAAATTCAGAAGTTTTTTCAAGTTTCCTGGAGGCAGTGGAGCTCCTCTGATTCTTCAGCACATGCTCTCAAACTTTGCTAGAAATGACAACTAAAACACTTCTGTCTTGGCAGCTGCAAGCTCAGAGTGCGCAGGTATTTCCCCACTCCGTTCAGCAGCATTCAGCACATGAGACCATGACCTGTACCTCGAGCCCAGGGTTTATTTACCTTTCCCTGCCAGACGTCTCCCCCTCCCTGCCACGGATTCTCACAGCTGCTCTTGTGATCCCCAAGCAATAAAGAAGTTACAGCTCTATGTCCAAGGAAGGAAGTTTCTCCTCATGGGGCTTCCTACCCAGGAAGGACAGCTAGCTGATATTTTTAGCAATGGCTTCACTTCAGACATCCCCCACTGCAGCACGCCTCACTGCAAAGGTGTGTACCATGGGGCTGACAGCTTAGGAAGCTTAGGAAGACCTAAGCTGAGAATTAAAAATGCTGATCGTTTAACCAGTCCTTCCTGGTGACATCAGGGCAGCAGTTGATGGATCAAGGGTTACAAGCATTCGAAAGGTGGAGAGGAAAAGAACATTTACAGAGGTTTCGTGCATTACTGTCTGTGGAGTGATCTGGGGTGAGAAAAATAGTACTATCAGTTATATATTTTTTTTTTCTTCCTTTTGTGATTGCATCTTATGAACAAATGGTTGATTCTGAATAGCAATCATGTAATAGAAAAAGATACTGGTATTAATTGAGGCCAGCGATTTGCTAGCTCACCTGTAGGAAACTGGTGAAAGTTCATCATATGTTGTATGTCATTATCTATGGTAGTAATCAGTAGTCATTGCATAGTCTCTAATGACTCATGACAGATGGAATACAAAGAGCAGACAAATACTGGTTAATTCAAACACAATAAACTGTTAATTTTCAAGGGCTGTGGTATTATCAGGACCTTTAAGTGAAGAAAAAAAATTAGGTCTGACCAGTGACTCCAATATATCATACTTGATTTATACCAGTAATCAGTTTAGAGTCTGAGGAGCTTTATATATACACACCCGAAGAGAAACACAACACTATGGACCAAACCAAATCAGGAGGCTCTGATCTCTATGCATAAGCCTCAGCTGCTGGGATGTCCAGCTTAGATGCTCTGAGCTGCGTGAACTTTTGCTCCATCATCCCATGGCTGTATGTCCTTCTTCACTGACCTCCACCTTGTCTCGCCCCTTCCCTTGTCATTCCTCCTGACCTGGAAGCGAGCCGCACTGTGCTGCACCAACGCCACAGCACAGAGCGACCCCTTCACTTGTGCCTAGCCTGCAAGGAACAAGGGAAGGAAAGAGATTTATTCAGCCCATCCTGCTGATGCTTCAGACCAGGGAAGCAAGCCAAGGTTTAAAGCAACAGCTGTCATGGCCGACCTGCCAGCCCAGAGCATCCATCTGTGACTGACCAGCTGCCACATACCCTGAGAACATGAACACAAAAACACGCTTCCCTACTTTTTTGCTACACTCTCTCTTTTATGTCTGTTTTGTCAAGTGCAAGAAAATTACCTCCATTCTCACAGCAATCAACTTGAAAAGTCAACAACACAGCTTTCTTTCCGGCTTTACTTGACAGCCTAGGCGACTATCTGGCAGCCTCTTTGGGCCAAAGGGACTTGCATGAGCTTCAGTAGTTTGTCTTACATAACTCCTCAGTCCTGGTTTCAGAATCCATTGCGATTTGATTTTGACTTTGTCTTTCTTGTGTGTTGTGCTTCAAATATTTCCAAAATGGGATGTGTATTTTCTATCATATTCCATGGAAAAAAGTAAACTGAAAAATTTATACTCAAAGGCTGATCCATGTTGGCTAATATTGCAGAAAAACAGGATGTCACAATGACAATAGACTTTAGCTTTCCGCATTTTGTTATTTCTTTGAAATTAACTCTCGATTCCTTTCTAGAATAGCCAGAAGTAATTACGGAAGATGCAGTCTCAACGCAGTAACTAGTTATACCAAGAATAAAACACGCCACTTCCCAGAAGCAACCTTAGCAGCGATCAGATCCTTCTTTCCCCTTCACAGTTTAGTTTTCAGTAAATAAATGTCTGCTTACTGTATCATTTCTCTCTTGCTTTGTCCAATGATGTCTGTTGACATATCTCCATCAACAGGTAATTGCTGCACAGCTACTCAGAAAAGAACAGTTGTTCTACAAAGTTTACTGTATATAGAACAAAGAAGTTTCAGAAAGATAGTCTGACCTGTCTTTGAGTAAGAAAGGTACAAACTCAAGCACAGAAAGAAAGGTCCACAGGGGGTTACTGATAAAAGGCAAAGCAGAGACCTTTGGGCTGGTTTCTTCCCTCTTAGCAACTAAGCAGTGCATCCCACTTAGTGGATGAGGGGAAGGCTGTGAATGTTGTCAGCTCAAGCTCCAGTAAAGCCTTCAACACTACTTCCCACAGAATTCTCATGAACAAATGGGCTGCTCATGACTTGCATGGGTGTACGCTGTGCTGGACAAAACACTGGATGGATGTCCGCGCCCAAGGAGGGGTGAATGGAACTAAATCCATTTGGTGGCCGATCACAAGTGGTGTTCCCCAGGGTTTAGTATTGGGGCCACTCCTGTTTAATAACTTCATCAATGATCTGGATGAGGGGGATCGAGTGCACCCTCAGTAAATTTACGGACAATACCAAGTTGGACGGAAGTGTTGATCTGCTTGAAGATAAGGAGGCTCTACAGAGGGATCTAAACAGGCTGGATTGATGGGCTGATGCCAATGGTATGACGTTCAAGAAGGCCAAGTGCAGGGTCCTGCACTTAGGCCACAACAAAACCAAGCAACACTACAGGATTGAGGATTAGGGGCTGGAAAGCTTCTCAGCAGAAGGGGACCTGGGTGTGCTGGTCGACACCCGGCTGAATATATAACCCAGGTGGCATCCTTGCTTGTATCACAAATAGTGCAGCCAGCAGCACTAGGGAAGTGATCATCCCCCATCGGCACTGGTGAGGTCACATCTTGAATACTGTGTTCAGTTTTGTGCCCCTCACTCCAAGAAAGACATTGAGGTGCTGGAGTGGGTCCAAGAAGAGCACCTATGCTGGTGAAGGGTCTAGAGCACAAGTCTTAAGAGGAACGGCTGAGGGAACCGAGGCTATATAGTCTGAAGAAAAGGAGGCTGAGGGGAGACCTTAATCATTCTCTACAACTACCTGAAAGGAGGTTGTAATGACATGGATGCAGATCTCTTCTCCCAAGTAACAAGAGGTAGGACAAGAGGAAATAGCCTCAAGTTGCGCCAGGGGAGGTTTAGACTAGACACTAGGAAAAATTTCTTCACAGAAAGGCTTGTTAAGTGTTGGAACAGGCTGCCCAGGGAAGTGACTGAATCACCATCCTTGGACATGTTTAAAAATTGTTTAGGTAGGATACTTAGGGACATGGTTTAGAAGTGGACTTGGTAGAGTTAGATTAATGATCAGACTCAATGATCTACAGTAGTTTGTTCTCCAAATCTCAGGTGCCTTCAGGCAAAACTGTCTCCAGACCTTTGGGAAAAGGCTAGCCCAGCTCTCATGCTTTCAACTTTCTTTAGCAGCCAAGCACACAAGACTGTACCTGAATGTTGGGACAACAAGACAGTGGTATTGCATGTTATCGCATGCAGCTTCATGTCATTTCCCCCTTAGTGACAGAAAACAGAGGCTGGAGTGCAGGCGGTGCTGGTGGCAGTATCTTTCCTGCCCAAAGTAAGATCCCTGTTTTGTGCATCTTGTATATTCACTTCCCCTATCCAACTGTTAGGGGAGGAATTCTGGATAGAAACCTCAAGCAAATCAAGCTTTTTATTCTTTTTTTTTAAAGCTCATCATTTCCCTTGCCAGTAGCCGAGAAACCAGTGTTTTCATCGTCTTTGGAGAGTCAGTTTATCTGGAGTTTTAGGTGAATAGTTCAAGCAATTAAAGCAGCTCTGCTCTGTGGTTGTTCTTCCCTTGTTGACTAACATCACGCAGCAACAAGACCCGCCCAGAGGAACTGACTCAAGCTCAATAGCATATCACTTCATGTCATGGTTTTTTTATTCTTTCCTTTTTTTTTTTTCCTTCTCTTATAAACAAAGATAATATATAAAATGTGAGAAGGACTGATATAGCCTAAACTACAGGGATTAATGCATCTACAATACTGAAACAATTAATGATTTTTTTTTTTCCTCTTTTGCTAACGTGAATATTTGGTGCTTGTGTGCTCCTTTGGAGAATGCTTTTTTTCTGGAAAACATGCTATGCCATTGAAAGAAAATGGAAGTGATTTGCTAGATACATGCCTATACTATGTTTGCCGGATAGGAGGCCTAACCCACTCGAATCTGGTTTTAAGGACAAGGGCTCTAGTAGAGTAGAGGTTGTTTGGTGCCCAAGTAAGCATCTTTGATACTGAACAGCTAAATTAGCTCTACAGACACAACCTCACCTGGAGTTAGGCTGCCTAGATTTTAGTTCAGGTAGGTTTGACTAATCCTGCCTACTATTCATCACAAAAGGATTAATTAATTATTTAATGGTCATTTTTACAACCAGGACAAAAGTTACAATTTATTAACCACATTATTAATGAAGTTACTGACACAAGATTTAAGTGAATGTGGTAATAATTACTTATATCTCTTTTCCTGTTCATTGCAAATAAGCTGTTTCTAGAGGAGCACTGTGACTTAGAAAGATCTTGCTTCTGGTATATCTTAATTTTTATTATTTCATAATACTATATGCTTTCTCCTCTGATAAACCTTGCCCAAGACAGTTTGCACTCTGTACTACAGATATATTTCCCTCCTAGCCAGGCTGTTTTTCAAACTGGAATGTTGACACATTTGCAGAGTGAATGAAAATAAAAAACAAAATAAAAAAAAAATTGATAGAGCCTTAATAGAAAGCTGAGAGAATGTGAAACAAACGAGAGCCATTAGAAATGAATTATTATCCGAGCAGCTGAAAAGCCAGTCAGCTAGTATGTAGGGGACATGATTTCAAATACCTTCTTATTTCATTTTCCCAGTGACTGTTCATGTTAAAGTAGTAATAGAAATGGCACTAGGGTTTGATTAATAAGACATCTGAGAGGGTGAGAGCTCACATTCAACTCCCCATTTTTACAGTATAAATTGTTTTCTCTTTTTGTTCCAAACCTTGAATTAAAACAAATTCTTTAATGATAACATCTTCTATAAATTGGAATTCTTAGTCTGAATTCAAGGGAAATATTGAAATAAGCCTACAGCTCTATCTTTTCTTAACTCTGTGTGTATTTGCATACTTTATTGTGCATGTTTTTCACATTTATGACAGTATTTTGGCCCAATATCAATGATAGTTCTACCTATGTAGAATGGCCATAATCAATTTGTTCACTTTGGTAGAACCTTAAAAATTTTAAAGGTCTATGAAAATTGGGGATAAATGACACTATATTTAAAGTAATTGCATCGTAAGTGTTTGTTGAAAATCTGAGAATTCAGCATATCATCAAGGTAGAATATGTAATTATCCAGGTAATAAAACAAATGTACTCTGACAAGAGGAATGCCCCATGACACTATATTTGTTAGAAATACCAGCTAAAAGATGACTCAGCTAAAGCCGTTTGCACACCTTCTGAATGCAAGTGATCCAAATGTAGTAAAGTGGTAATAGAAATATGCCTGGAAACATACTTAGCATTTTTTACAGGATTTAATCAAGGTATAAGCATTTAACAGAGAAGGTTTCTTCATAAATATCCTGCATAATACTCACATACAAGTATTACGATATTTACTCAAATATTATGTCCTACATATATTATCTTCAAGGCCTTCAGTGCTACTATTATTCCAAAACATACTGGTTTTCTCTGTGGGAATGCACTAATAGGATTTCCTTCTTCTTGCCTCAGAGTCATGATCATAGCATTGGTAATTTCAGGAAACTGTGCATACACTTTAGGCACTAGAATTAGATGTTTGTTTATGTAAGTGTTTGGCATGTACAAATAACCAAAAGGTCCTGTTTTGTCAGAGATTTCATTGGAGAGTACTATCTGAGGACACTGTCAAACTGAACGCATATGCATTTTCTGTTAATGCTTTTGATAGAAATTCAGGCCTGTAGTCTTCAGTCACCAATTTCTAAAAGCATATGACTTGAAGTAGTAGTTCATAAAGTGTAGAGGCACTTCATAGCTGTATTAGCACACATGAAACTTAATGAAGACATAAACGTGTATCAAAATGAGATTAACGTGTTCCAGTAGATATAGTATTTATTAGGCACCTGTATGTCAAACACTGTGATTTATCTGTTGACAGAAACCTTTAATAGAGTTTGTGGAAGTGAGCTGGGCCACTCTGTTCTGTGGCTCAGGTGCAGGGTTTCATTTAAACTTCATTTACTGCAGAACTGTTCTTCTGTAGCTTCATGGGTAGCCTTCATTAAACATATTCTTTCCCTCTTTTGTTAATTATGCCATAGTTTCAAGGCTGTCTTCTGTGCCTGAAGTTTTTCCTTTACAGTTCATGGCTCATATATTCCCTCGTGGTAGGATTATGCTGTTTCACTGTGCAGCCACGATGAGCAGAACTATTAATAGCTTGCTCCCTCGTGCTGCACTTAGTGGGCAACTTGTGAACAGCCAGAAGAACTGCAGCAACACAGCACTACGCATCCTTCTGCTATGGCCTTTAACCATTTATCTGCTACTCAACGTATTTGATTACACCGCGCAAAGCACATTTGCTGTGCTCTTCCATGTGCCTGGTAGGGCCTCCACCAGAAGAGGCACGCTACTCTCAAGAGCACCTGGGGGAATTCAAAGCTCTGGTCTCCCCTTTTATCAAATTGCTTCAATTACAAAAGAATTATTTACTTTTTCTTGCCTGCAGTCAGGGCTCTTTCCAGGCACAAGGAGAACTGGCAGCAAGCTTTCAGGAGCAGCTAAATAACCAGGACTTGTTCTCCCCATTGCCCATGCACGCTTCCAAGCCAGAGCCTGCTTTGCTCAGAGAAGCAAAGAAGCAGAGCTGGGGAATGAGGGTGCATCCTCCCTCCAGTGCTCACCAGAAGCAGTCACAACCTGGACCCTACCCTCACGTTGACAGGAGAGGCAGCAGACTCAGTTGCTGAGGGGTTCCCCTAAACCTGACTGTCCAGAGGAGTTTAAGCCTATTGCCATAGGACCTTTGTCATCTAGCCCAGCCCATCCTCCTCCTCAGGTGATGGCTTAGTCTGTCCTGCAACCAAAATCCTATGTTGCCCACCCACCTGAAAACACCTGAGCATGATCTGCAGCAGACTCAGGTCTTTCTGGGTCTTCCGTGTCTATTGCACCAGTGATGGCTTTGCTGACCAATGTACACATACAGGGAAACTTGCTGAAATCCACTTTTTTCTTTTCAGCCATCTTGTTCAAGAGGTTAGACTGTAATCAACCTTTATTAAAGATCTAGAAGGAGCACCACAGTGCAGCTAACTATCCCTAACAAGCACTCCTCTAAAGATAATTTTGCTTCCAAGCTGAAATTCAACAGTATGTCACTTGATAGGAGAACAGATGATTTTAGAAGATATGTACTGAGGGCTGTCCTTTTGCTCACTCTCACTAGGAGAGATACCTCCCAGCTGCAATCTTCTTGCAGCACATGCAGCTGGGTAACAGAAAAATAGATTCACTAGCCTGTTTCATAAAGTGGGGAAATGATATGGGAAAAGGTGCTAAAGGATGTATGACCCTGAAGGTGGGGAAGCAGGATCAGAATGTCCAGATTGCCCTCTCTTGATATGGTATAACTGGCCTAAATTGGAAAGTGGGAAAACTGTAGGTTTTCTCATTATTGTGAGCTGATGCAATTGAAGGATTACAAGAAATATCTTTCTGAGCCTATTTCCACAATCATCCCAAGAACAAAGCTCCCTTTGAAAAAGAAGAAAAAATAAATCCGTGATGGTATAGAGACTGAAGAATCAGGGATGTAGACAGAATTTCCCTTCAGACCTTTTAAGACCTTCCCATGCTTATCTGTTCTCTCTGATTCCCTCCTTTTTCATATATCCTCCACATCCATTTTACTATTTATTTATTTATTTCGTGTACAGAGAGGTAGACAGCTTTCTGAAACTCAGGGAACACTTAGGTGAGAAATCCCAGGGAACAATACAGCAGAGCCTCCTTTTTCTTGAGAAGTCTGTACACACCTGACTTCTTCAAAGCGAGGCAATAGCCTCATTGGCTTTTTTTCGTCTTTGTTTTCACAGACTAGCCAGGAAGGTTCCACTCTGCATAGATGTCTTTGAAGCTGCAGCTTTTCGTGCCTCCTCTGCTGAGGGATGCAGTGAGAGTATCTGAGCAGTGGCTTCTGATGAGAGAGGAGGAAACACGAGCATTTTGAGTAACCGTCATGGTCAGGCTAAGAATGTGGCAGGCAAGTCCTCCTTCTCTCACACTCCAGAGTGCCAGCTCCCACACACATTGAGAGCCAAACCACAAGTTTTCAGTCCTTCTTCACATGAAACACAGCATGCAACCTACTGGTGCTTTAAGAAGAATAATAGTGCTAGAAAATAAAAGCCTGCAATTCATCCTTCGATGAATTCAAATTCCTGTGCCATCCACCAAGACACGGGCAGGAATTGTTAATGACAGGTCTCAGTGCAAGCAGTAAACAATTGCTTGGTTTTGACTCACAAATGTGAGAAGTGAGGCACCAGTGACTCTAACTAAACCAGACACCTTTTGTAACTTATTTTGAATTAATACCTCTCTCACCCTCCCCTTCTCCTCATGTTAGGATCTTATGCAATTCATTTACAATGTGCAGCGTACAATAAATGTAATTAGCTTCAGAAAAAAGCTGAGGCTGCTCACTGAAAGAATATTCTGCACTTTGCGGAGAGAAAGGGAGCTTGTGTGCAGGACTAGGGTGGAAGGTTTGGGGGAGTTTTCAAGACTCCTAATTTTTCTCCCATTCTTTTTCAGAGCTTTTCTATTCACAGGGGAAATATTCAATTAGGAAACCCCTATGGAGCAGAGGGGGAACCCAGCAGGCGAGGAGTCAAAATCTCTGGAATCAGCGCTGATAAAGGGCTGTTATTTTGACAAATGGGATAAAAATAAAAAGAATAAGAGGCTGCAGCAGGAGGCCTGAAATAGACACTGAGCACTCTCCTTACTCAGCGAGGATGTGCTTGCCATGGTAAGTCACGCGTGGTTGTTGGAGGTAATACTCTCTGATTTGTCACTGCTTTTATGCTATTAACAGTTACTGTAGTTTGAAATGTGTTAAGCAAAGCAATGCTCTGTGCATGAAATGCTTTCAAGAGTTTGAGTGCTGCATTTTGATTCATTTCACAGGCCTTCTGCATTGAAAGAACGGTTTGGATGGTGCTGACAAATGGCCCTGTCTGCTCAAAGAGGAGCATCCAAACCAGATACAGAAGTTGTGGGTTCAGTTCAGTACATGTTGACATTGGTCATTAGTTATTTGGCCTAATCTTTATTTGTCAGATACATCAGAGGCTACAGGGCGTCATATCTGACATATTCGACTTTCTACCCTCTACCATATCTCAGCGCATGTAGGTTGGTCAACAGGTTGCCCAAAGCTATTTTCTATGGCCCACTAAAGCATGGTGACTGGAGAAGCAAACCACTGGAATGTTACTAGGCCACACTCAGCAAGATCATCACTTCTAACACTGGTCCTGCAACACGCAAACCTAGCACCAACTACCACAGCAGAAAAACTGAACATGCCCTAGAAGTTTTTATAAGCCAACCCAAACTAACACTGCATAATCACGAAGAGCAATGGAGAAAAGCCAGGAAGGTGGATGTAGTGATTTACAGCTGAGAGACTTGCAGCTATTATGCTACAATAAATTGGATTAATTTCTCAGCCAGAAGTTCTCAAAAGATCAGTCTGGATAATTAAATAAGATGCAGATCCATCTTTAACCAACTTTTCTAGGAAGGCCACATACTTCTAATGATTAGGACATCAGAGTATCCTGTAGCTACATTTCTTACTTCCCTTGGCCTGTGCTGTGGAGTCTGATAAACCTGTTCAGCTCTCACTGTTGAGGTTTTTTATCTGTAAAGCAGGATTAAAATACTTGCCACCATCCCCTGAAGCACATGATGGATGTATATGCCCCAGGATAGAGACAATGACGAATTATCATCGTGAGTCAATTTAGAATTGAAACAACTTCACGTGGACTTACTATGCCTAGTAACATCAGAGTAATACTGTGTACAAGCAAAGACTGCCCTAATCTGCAGAATATAATTGTCTGAAAACCACTGGATTTTTCCAGTCGCTGCAAACACTTTTTCAAACTACTCAAATACGTTTTAATCCTAAATTAGTTAGTAACATGTTGATACTAGTCTACTTAGCACACTGTGATACAATATTCATTACAAAGTGATCAAAACCAATCATACAGATATAATCTACTAAGGAGACAAAAGCCCTGAAAAACAGTAAGAGATTAGCAGCTCTGCTATATATGGAGTATGATGCTGACAAAAGCCAGCTAATTATTGCAGTTATGCTTCAATAATTTATAAAGCCAGCCATTTCCCCAAAAGATCTATAGATCTCTTTGATTCCTGAAAGGGAAGAATAAATGTCCCAAAAATAAAGTGCCTAGATTCTTCACAAAGGAGTTCAAATGCATGGTTAATACAGATCTCCAGTTCTTTGAGACAGATTAACTGAGAATTTACATGGCTGTTTAAACAAGCATCCTGAATTTTGGGGTATGTCTCTGAGCTCCAAAAGGCTGATTGTGGAAAACCGAAAATCTCATGTGTCCCAAAATAGTTTTCCCCAATCCACTTAGGCCATAGACAAAAATAATAATAATGATAATGATACCCTACTATACAAATACGGCCTCAAATTTTCAGAACTATTTAGTATTTAAATATCTAGATATAAAATTTTAACCTTTCAGAAGGTTCTAGCCACTTCTTCCTGAAAACCTCTGTCCTTATCTGGTATCTCCAGTTGTTCACATAAATTTACTAGCTTTTGTTTCTTTGGCTATAGTCTGAGTGTTTGTTTGCCTCAAAATAAAAATCCACTTCTCATAGACTTCCATAAATTTAGCAATAATGTCTGGTTTTAATTTATCTTTCCTTCCTGTTTTAAATTCTTACTGTTTTCTGCCTCCTTCTTACAAATTAATTCATTGTGTGCCTATTTTCTTAGTCTTGTAAAGAAATTTAGATTTCATAGTATTTGTTTGTGCTATGTATTCTATTGAAGCAGAGGCAAGAACAGTTGGAAAAATAATCAGAAAGGGCGAACACAAACCCTTTGATCATGCAAGAAAGAACTAAAGGAATTCACAAGCTAATTTGAAGGGTAATATGGTAAGTATTACTGTAGGTATTACCAATATTTCTGCTGATAAGCCAGTCTACAAAATCTCTAGGTTTTAGTATGGTTGCACAATTTCATTTCATATTAATCAGTCATCTTATGAAGACGGCAAGAGAGTTCACTGAGCAGTTACCAGTTCCCTTCTCTGCCTCAGCTCTTAGGAGAATATTGAACCAATTAAAATCTTGCCCCAGTGATATGTGTATGCAGACATTTAGGTGAATGCAGTCGGTGACAATTAAGCGTTATAAACCCACAAGAGATGACAGCATTAAATTTCAACAGTGTTTTTAACAGAATTGCTTCCAGGCTCTACCTGGTGCCAGATTAGGCTTTTTGTCTCTCGTGCCACTTGTGTGCAGTTGACCGATAACTGTACGTGCACAAGGTACTCCAAAGAGGCACCAGGGATGCCAAGAACGAGCGTTCGCACTGTTTTCTGTGCTCAGCTGAGGCCCCCTTGCAGCGCTGTGATTTGTCGTGGTGCTCTCCCCCTCCTCCCCATCACTGTGTTCCAGTGTGAGAAGGAAAAGCGGCTCTGGCCAGTTTACTCTTCTCTTCACCCTCGAGGTATCATTACAGCCTGATCACCACGCAAAGGGGGTTTATTAGCTTTGGATGAAAAGACTTTCTTCAAAGCCATGTCTGAAGTTTTTGTGGAGTTTATTGACAAAATTCCACCACTTTGGTCCCAAATAATTATGGAGCATTATTTAAAGATCAGTTTCAAATCTCTCTTTCCCAGCTAAAAGCTCCCATAGGAGTCAGACATCTTTTCATTCTCTAATGGCAACCTTCTCTTCCTTTCCCACAAAGGAGAGTGAGAAATAAAATTCCTCTTTCAGTTGTCACAGCTAAGGAGTTAGAAGAAAGAATACCTTTTAAATTCTCTATACTAAGATACTAGATTTATATAGAAAATAAATTAATTGTAAGTCTTTTTTCATGCAAATTCTATGAGTATGTACATGATTAGTTGCTCAAAGAGTTCAAGTGACAAAAAATTGTGACGATCTCTATGAAGAAGAGTAAAAACTAAAGAAATGTGTGATGAGTGCCAGAATTGATGGTAGCAAACAAAACACACACATGAAGCCAGACAGCCTGGAAATTCAAAATGGTTAGCAAATGCAGCAACACATCCTCTTAGTAATAGAACTCACTAGGAAAAGGACTTCAGGTTATGGAAGGCACCCTCAGATAAAATGAACATTCACAGATCTCCCTTTTTTTTTCAGCTCTGCTACAGCTCTCCTTTGATAATTTATTCCCACCCAGTCTCCAGCGCATTGTGCCCAGTCATCCATACAAACATAAAGCAAACAAAACCCTATAATAAATTAATCAAGTCATTCCTCCTGTCTCCAAGGAAGAAAAAAGGGGAGTAGTTGTTATCTCTATTTCAAACACTTGGGTGACAGCCACAGAAGTATTTTAAGTTAAATAAGTGAAGTGCAGCTTCATTAAAGTTATGAAGCTCTATTGAAATGCATGAGTGCAGTCCAGGACTTTGACTGCACACTAAGCAGAGTTTTGTTCAAAGTTTGCTGTAAGGAACTTTTGCTGCAGTTAGCACAGGCATGCTTATATATAGCTTCTCGTTTGTTCTGTCACGTTTAACTGTCTCCTTTCCACCAAGCAGCATTGACAGCACTGATGTTCCACCAGTGAAAGAGGGTAAGTTGCTGGTTCCTAAGAATGCCATACCATCCCATATCCTTAGCCTAGCAAAACAGAAAATGCAATCAGCACAAGCACAAAATAAACTAACTTACGTTTCTGCTGTTATCACACTGCAAAAAAACCCCAGTGAGAACGGCAGTTATAAAAGACTCCAAATATTATTTGCCCCAAGCATCCAACTGAGCAAATTTTTCACTGCTGAAAAAATGCTCTCCATTCAATGAGAGGACAATTAGGGCTGGGGTCCTGCCTTTACCTGGTTCTCAGGCATGCAAAAGCTGGCTGGTTTATGACTGCAGCCTGCTTAGCCCCTGCAGAGGGAGCAGGAACACCTCATTATCAGAGATGGGAGATTTGCAAAAGGGAATCTTGGATGAGATGTACCTAATTAGACAAGTCTCTTCCTTCCCTCCATCATCAGAAAGTGAGAATGAACTCCAGGATTTCTCCCTCAGGCAGTATCTTCTGAATGAAAAGCACCTACACTTGTATTTTATTGTAGTATTTTCTTTAGGAATTTCATGTGAAAGCCACTGTTGGCAGCTAGTCCTGCCTATGCAGCAATTGCATAATCAAGGCCAGAAACCCTAGGGCCCTGACAGCCAGCGGCTTTCACAAAATCCCACTGTTTCAATACAATTTATAGAGGATTTTTGTAACTTTTGCTTTGATTATTTTCCTTAGGAAAATGCCCTATCATTTTTCCATTGTTCCTGATCTTGCTGTTTAGTTGGTTTTTTTTCCACTGAACATAGTTTAGGAAGTAGATGTTCATTTTAAATAATTCAATTACTCCTACTGCTGTGCAGTTTGCCTTAAACTCCCTGTTTCTACGCCTATAGCTACGCTCAGGGCAAGAGAAAAGTTCTAATTAGTTGGACAGTTTTGCTCTTTAATTATAGAAGATCTTTGGCTAGAATGACATTTTCAAGCAATGAGGAGAGGCTTATTGAAGAAAGATAAAAAAACCACAAAAGCCAAAACCCCAAAATCTTTATGTATTCCTTGTTCTGATGTAGTGCAATCCATTATGATGATGTTGAAGCAGGTTTAAAGCCTGGGGGGTAGGAGGGAAAACAGATAAAGTAATATATTGAAGCGTGTGAGAAGCATAACTACCGTCAATACCGATTTTCTTCTAATCTCTGAGTTCAATGTTTATCTTCAGAACTGTTTTCAGTTTGCTTAATGTCCTTGGCAGGTTTGGCCAAATATTTAAAAAACAGAATGCAGAACTCTATGGAAACGGGATGGTGACTAACATATTTTACGTGTCAGCCTTGCTCTATTGTTTCTCATTCAAAGGTGTTTGCATTTCCCAAGAAGATTCCCTGCTGATTTACACTCTCCATCTGTCTAACTAGCTTTTGGCCATCCTTCCCTTCTTCTTCCTCCCCTCTCTGTTTAATTGAACTCCCAGTGGCCTGCCATTGTCCATTCTGCTCCACCTGTCTTTGCAGTGCCCAGCCTACTGTGACTTCCTTCGTCCTGAGTCTATTCTGGATTCCTTGCTCTTCCTCACAGTCTGTTTCATGGGACAACAGCACTGAGCTCTAAAAAATGCTTAGTTCATTTTTGATCACAGGTGTAGCAAGTGCTCCCAATCACAGCTCAGCACTCAGAGCATCACAATCAGCTTCCTACTTCTTAAAATGAAGATAGTGCCAAAGACGGAATGTCATCCCATGATGAATTATCTCATCGTCTTCAGAATGAGTCAACTCTATTGGAAATGCTTGCTCCGGATTTCAGCTTTCAGCAGTAGCTCCCCGTGGGATAACTGCGTGCTGCTGTGACTGTGGCAGCAGCTCCTGGCTCTCTGGAAGATTTTTCAGGCAGAAGCAGCAGCTTTGGCACCGAATCTGACACCACTTTTCATGCCAGTGTAAGCACTGGTTATTAGAAAAGGTGCAAGGCACATGGAACGTCTCTGAAAAGATGATACAACTGCAAAAATAACTGACTTTAAAGAATCGTCAAGCTCAGTCACCACAGAAATACAAACATTCCGCCACAAAACGTATTCGCATAAGGAAGCAAATATTCCATTCACTGAATTAATGCAATTGAACATTAATAGATTCTACCAGTTTTGGGGAACCATCAGGACTGACATTTCTAAAAACAAAGAGCAAGAATTTAGTGATTTGGACAAAGTATCACAGGATGAAAATAAATCATTAAAATAGAAAATACTTGAGGTTCACCCACTGCATGTGTTTTGTGCAATGAAGCACGGTCTTAATTTTAACTCCATAAATTATTTTTCAGAGTGGTATTAAAATATCCTTTAGTGTTCAAATATGCAGTAAGAAAAATATTATGAAATCAAATGCAGAAGGGCAGACAATCAATGAGAGGGGTCACATTCTGATAGATAATGACCGTATTGTTTTTTCCCTAGTGAATTCAAGGAGGGCTTTAAGTGCCCATACCACGCAGTATCTCACTTACAAGAGTAACTAAATTCTTCTTTAGGTCGTGAGGATAGAGTAAGTCAAACTGCTCAACCACTACCATGCCGTGACAGCAAAACTGATGTAACTGACAAATACAACACAGGACAGATGCTGCTACAAATGTGAAGTGTTCAATCTTCTCCAAGTACACATGCACGTACAACTGAAGGCTGCATTGCAACACGTAGTATTAAATAAAGACCTAGATCTTTATTAAGAAAATTCATGTAAAACCTGGATTTATTCATGTGCAAGAGTTGAGCAGACCACAGAACACCAAAACAAGGGCACTTTTTTGGCAGCTTAAGATGTGCCCAAAATGCAGATGTGTCATCTATTTGACTGCATTGCAGTTTTGAAAGAATTTACAAAAAGAGAGTTTTCTATTAGAAGCTAATGAACTGTGAAGCATGCACAGGAAAGAAAGGCAAAATGAAAGGTGGAAAAGGACAACTCACATCGTAGAGGTTTTACGTAGTATTGTTCCTTGTTGACAGCCACGAAGAGCATGAACCTGCAACTGCTTGTCAAGGTAAATCACAAGAATGTCAACTCAGTTCTCCTACTGCCTTTTGCAAGCAGGCTGTGTATGGAGGTAGAGCTTCCTTACAAAAATCTCACTGATTTTTACAGAATGAGAGAAAGCCTCAGGAGCTCATGAAGGACCTGTGAGCTTAGAGAGACTAATAAGATTAAATCAGTGTATAGATGCGGTGCTGAGGGACATGGCTTAGTGGTGACTTGGTAGTGCTAGGCTGACCACCGGACTCGATGATCTTACAGGTGTTTTTCCAACCAAAATGATTCTATGATTCTATGGTGCTATTTGCCACATGTAACTAGGCAGCCCTGTAATGCAGTCCTGCCAATACTTTGTAGTGAGTTTACAAGGCCTCAAGACTGAGGCTCGCCAGGTCTGCCTTGTTGAAAGGTTTCTTGGTCCGCCTGCAGCTTCCTTTTACTTGCTTTAGCCCTGACATCAGTTCTTCTCTTTGCCCAGGTGTCTGTGGCTAATTTATTTTACTTTTGTTTTTCTTTCTGTGTTACAGCCATAGTTTTATACAGATAGTGGTAACGAGCAGTTACTCTGTACAGACCAAGATACTTATGTCTCTGCAGTGACATCTCCTCACTCAGTTTACATTTTTTCCAGGTGATTGTTTCATAATGCATGTATCCTTGGAATACTTTGTTAACAGCAACATCTGCTATTGAGGCTCTTGTTTTTCTGAAAGTGGAATCTCTATCATAAGTATGTTGAGGTGGAAGGGATTATTTTATTGTTGAAATAAGCAAATTTTAATCATAATCATATATTCTGGCTATAATCCTGAAGCAAGGGACCCAATTCAGATGTTTGTACAGAGGCTCTATTAAATTTCTTAGCCCTGAGAACATTTACATGAAAGCATGGTTTTCCATTAAATTAATATAGAACATGTTCACAGTCTGGAATCAAGTGGATACTTATTTCCCATGCTTGTACCACTCCCATCTATATAGTGGAACTTGATAACTGTATTCGAAAAAGAAAAGCAAATCATACATGCAATTAGCGTGGGACCAAATCAAGGCTCAGCTATAGGCACTTCAATCTATTTCTTGATCAGTAGTGTTTCAAATGAAGGGAGTGTGTACAAGTACGTTCTGTTCTGAGCTCTTGTCTCAACAGCATCATCAATGAAATACCCATTACTGTCTTGTAATCACTGCGCTTCTAAAGGTTCAGTTCACGCGGTCGATACAAGAACTCTGTCTCTCCAGCTTCATTTGTGCTTTAAGGCACTTTGTAGGACTAATTTCAGCAGATCACTTCTACTGGAGCAAAGGTCTCTGCATGCAGACATAGAAACAAACTCTAAGCATGGATTACTTACTTACACTGGTGATAGGATCACAAAATTATCAGCGTCAAAAGGCACATCAAAGATGTAGTGTCTAAGACCACGGAGTGGCATCTCCTATTTGAGGACTGAGGAGTGCTCACCGATGTTAGCCTTGCAGAACCACAGAGTATCTTACTTTGCTGTAGGCTAGGAGAACAGGCTGATAGCCAGCAATCATGTGATTTGTTATTTTTAAGCTACTATGCAGGCTTTTGTGTGAACAAACATTGATTAAAACTGATTGATAAATTAACATTTGCTTATTTCTTTTGACCCAGCCTCACACCTTCCAAGTCGCAACGATTCTGTATGTATTTATGTGCTACCTGCCCTTCTTCTCAGTGTGGCTGTAGACTCCTGTGCATCACAGACCACAAATCACTCTAGCACTGTAACTAGAAAAATGTAACTCACCAAGGACTTTTCATGTATAGCAAGCAGACGTTTTTCTTTGTTTTTATAAATCATCAAGGTAGAAGATAAAACAAGTACTATTTAATGTCTGGAAAAGTATGGGGTTTTTATTAATTCTGCAGGGTCTTTGAAATTGTGTTTTTCTGAAGTCAGGGGACTGAAACAACTCAAACATTGGAGAGAGGAATGTGATTATGATACAGAAAATGGATACACATTCATTCAGCATAAATGTAAAGTAAAATAATAATAAAGCAAAAAAAACCAAAACCTCCCAAAAAATTTCTCTAAAGAAGATACTTATAATTTGTAAAGGATATAGAGCTAAAATTCTGTTACATTCATTCTGAGAAGAATAAACACAGTGGGCAGAGGCAGTATTATCTCAAACTGGAGTCCCAAACACATTAGGACACACAGTCTTCTCTGTTTCATGAAGATTCATGGTAATGTTAGCTGTACTTCTGCAGACCTTCCCTTTATTTGAACTGTTAAATTACCTATTTAATTTACCATGAAACAAAACTGACATAGTCAGAAATCACTTAAATTAATGAAAATTACATAGAGCACTTTCTGCTAGGTCACAAGCAAAACCAGCCTATAGGTTTGGGGAATATGGCTTACTACATCAAGATTGCCATTTTATTTTTCCACAACAGAAATTGCATCTTGGCTGGGTGCTGTTTGTTTTCATGCTTAAGTGGGTCAGTACAAAGGAGCTTAGTCACATCTCTGAGGCAGAGGAATAGATGAGGAACGTGGCACAGGCTTTGGAAACAGAGGGTGGTTCAGGTTTAAATCTGGCAGCGACCAGTGCCCAAAGAAGCAGTCACAGTCATGTCCTGCAGCTCCTTCTCCATGTTCCCATGTGCCAGGGCTGGCATTCGTGCAGCCACACAGCAAACTTCTCCAGGAAACTGCTGCTCATCATGAACGCCCTTTCCCTCATACCTCCCACCTGACACCATTTTAAACAGTTCATGCTGGGGCCACATTAACTCCAGCATAAAGGGAAGAGTGGCAATGACCTTTCCAGCAGCAACACGAACATATGCCAGCTTAAACCAACTGTGGAATTTAAGTCAATACTTCAGACACTTTTCAATTAGTTGTAACAGTTGAATAAATATGTAATCCTCAATGAAAAAAACCTATGTCTGAGCCTGTCATAGGGTAGTAAATAGAACTTTCCCAACCAAAATTCCTATTTATATGTTTTGAAAATCAAGTTTCCTATTATTTTCAAAAAGAAAATTACATTGAATTTCAAAAAAACCGCACCCATGGTTACAGAGTCTGCTACCAGAGGATTTACAAAGCAGCCTTTTTCTGTGCATTTACTCCTGGAACAATACAGAGCGTATGTGTGGTTTTTCACTGCCCGTATTACTGCCTTTCTACATCCTACTGACTGCTTATATTGTATAGATTACAGGGTATTTGTAAAGTAACCAAACCAAACACTATCAATATTATATTAGGACAATAAATGAGAACCTGCCAAAGAAAGACAAAACTCAGCAGTTAGATTCAAGCCAACCTGGTAAGCCATACTGAACTGAACGAGAAAATACAAAGGGGATGCAGTCAATAGAAGGAAAGAATTATAGCAAACCCATCTCATTTAATCCTACTCTTCCTTTTGTACAGCACCAACAGAGTTCAATCATAAACACTCAGCCATCAAACTGCAAACACTTCTACATAGTTTGCTAAGCAGTAACTTCTTTAGACCAGATACAGTTTATGTCCTTATTCTGAATTTGTAGAAAGTCTTGCAGGGGCCTGTGGCCGGGTAAATACTTCTGCCTCTGCAAGCAGGATCCAGAGCTAACCTGGAGTTTACTTTAAACCAAGGCAGAATGTACACATAATAAAGAGCAAATATCCAACTCCTCTAATAAAAACAACAATATACACAGGTCAGGAGGATACTCCCTGCTACATCCAGTACCAGCTTCAGCATAGCAGAGGTAAAGTGAACCCTTGGGAAAAAGCACCTCAACAAACGCAGCCCGCACACATCAGAACACCAAAGCCTGCAAACCACCTCAGGGAAAAATACATTCTTTTCCAAAACATCCAAGCAACTACACCAAGACACAAATAGTTACCAGAAGCTGAAGACCAGACCAAGACAAAAATACCACTACCAACAAAAGTCCAAATGTGTAGTGGTTAGAGAGAAAAGAGATCACAGGCTCTATCCACCACTAAATTACAAGAATACCTAATGGCTCCCTGGGGGCTGCAGCTAGGAGGCTCTTCCAGGTTTAAAGACCTCAAAAATGTAACTAAAAGGAGAGGTGGGAGAGAAATTCTGAGTAAGTAGTAATCTGTCAAGGGAAAGAGAGTCATTTTTTATAAGCCCTGCAATACCTGGTTGTGGAGAGAGTTTGGTATATATTACAACTGCAAAAACCTACCAAACCTTTTTGTTTTGAGTTGTGCTTGTCTGCTGTCTCATAGAAGACATAATTTGAGTTGCATCAAATTCATCAGAGCAGCTTCAAAAATCTATTTCAGATTTTTATTTCGTATCATTTAAAATAATATTTCACAAATACTTACATATTTTGGATCCAGATTTCTATACTGCACATCTGCAGCTCTCGTGAACTAACCTGAAACTTGATTAGCTTTGCTTTTGCAGAAAACAAGAGATGAGCACGGATTACCAGCCTGAGAGTCTCCTCAGATTTTTCAAACGTATTTCATAAATGGTCCAAGTCCTACAATGCCATCGCTGAACTGCTGATGTCACCTACGCTGTCCTGAGAAAAGGTGATCTATCACTGTCCATTTTAAAGGATTACCTATATTGGCTTTGCCCGCTAGAGTGCTCAAGGGCAGCATGCGACCAGGACTTTGCTTTTAGCCACAGTTATGAAAAAGCATATTTGTAACAAAGTAAATCAAGGAGATTTTTTTTTCTTTTTCCGTTCCTGAAGGAATGCAAAGTTCATATTCTCAGAAGTCTAATTCCATTGAGCTCAATCAGTGCATCTGCATTTTTAAAAGCTGTCTCCCTGTAGAATTCAGTTTTATATAATATAAAAAAACCCTTTAAATTAGATTAGCAAAATAATATAAGCAGACAGGTTTAGAACTTGGAATTGGTATTCATGGAGTATCCTAACAAATTTCTGAAACTTCAAGGAACTTTAGTCTCTTTCCTGCAGCACTTTTGCTTGCACGTATAGATCATACACACAAAATGTAGTGTTGGAGTTGTCCAGCCTGGAAAAGAGAAGGCTCTGGGAAGACCTTGTAGTGACCTTTCAGTACTTAAAGGGAGCCTATAAGAAAGATGGGCATGATCTTTGAGCAGAGCCTGTTGTGACAGGACAAGGAGTAGTCATTTTAAACTAGAAGAGGGCAGATTCAGACTAGATATAAGGAAGAATAAAATGAGGGTGGTGAAACACCGGCCCAGGTTGCCCAGAGAGGTGGTAAATGTCCTATTCCTGGAAATAGTAAAGGTCAAGTTGGACTGGGCTCTGAGCGACCTGATCCAGTTAAAAGATGTCCCCGCTCACTGCAGAGGGGTTGGACTAGGTGATCTTTAAAGGCCCTTTCCAACCCAAAGCATTTTATGATTCCATGATCATGTACATGGTTTTTTCCCCTCAAGTTTTATGCTCAAGAGCAGCAGCCTGGCTGCTGTGTGAATCCGTCCTAAAGATACTGGAAACTAATTGCTTGCTATAGACAATCAGTGAGGCTGTTAAATGAATAACTATGAAAGCATGTTGCCTGATAAACAAAAGGAAACCAGTACTAGTTTGTATTTATGGAACACACGTAGATCTAGATCTCAAAAGCAGACAGCAGGCCTAATTGTCCTCTCTTTTACATGTCTACAGCCTCAGACACACTGAGCCACAGAATGACTCACTCTAGCTATTGTGGAAGACTAAATCTGTCCATTATTTAAAGTAACCTCAGGAGGTTACTAGTAGCCTTGTATTTCATATATTGCAAACTAAAATTCTGGGTCATAATAATTAACCTTAAATGGCGAAACTGTTGGCTGCAAAAATACAGCTATTTTTTAAAATGTTAGCCAGGTGGTTGTCTAGTAGTGAGAAATTGCATGGGTAGCCTAATAGAATTCAAGGCATTATTTCACGTGGCCCTAAAACCAATAAAGGAGTTCCTCTTCATGTCTGATTCACGGTATTATACGCAAAGACAACATAAACAGTTGTCAGGAATAGACAATGAGCTGCAATAGCATGAGTATTAGTATACACAAGGCATCCATTTCTTTCCTTTTGAGTGGTACCCATCCCAATCACTTTCGGATAATGTAGATCTGCATTTAAAATGTTCAAGGGTTTTGTTTTGATTTTCCTAAACTGCTAACCTCATAAGTGGCAAACCATTTACATTTTAAAGAGAAAGCTCTATGAGGAGAAGGTTCTGTTTAAATTTGTTCACGGGCTTTAGTGAGTCTGTTCTAAAGGCTTTTTTCTCAGTTGTTAGAAAAACCACAATGTACTGAAATAGTCTGAAGCTCTGTCAAGGTACAAGGCCTATCAGTTTTTAAGAGCTCTCTAGGGAATGGAGGTGCTGCAGCCTTTACAATACTTAGGCAAGGTAACAAAATTATTATTTTTTTCTTTCTATTCTTTAGTGGTTAAAAACAGTGATGCTTTTTATTTAGGGGGCCGAGCATACTGCTACCTGTTCCATAGCTTGAGAAAGCATTCTTTACTATTTGCATGTCATATTGCGTGTCTGTCTCATCATTTCAGTGGCACACGGGCGACCAAAGCACCAAACATCATAAACGCTACACTGTAAAATAGTACAATCACTGCAATCACATTGAAAATCCTCTTTGATCTGAGGATTGGCAATGAGAATGTGCTGTTATGACAGTACAGGATGCATTTGTATCTCACTAGAGAGAAACATTTTTAAACAGACTGTTAGAAAGCTTGTAAAAAAGGAAAGGCACCTATCTAGTGAAGCAAATGAAAACATTCCTATCGATTTTATTAAAATTGAATTGGACCCTCTCTACTCATTATCAATTGGTAGTAAGCACTTGTTTGCATCAAATACTACTGCAAACCTCAAGTACTTTCATTAGGATCTCTACAGGACTATTTTATGTTCTGCAATAATCTACTCTACACAAGTAAAGGCTTCAGAACCATCTCGATCATTTGATCAAAGGCTGTGTATACTTGGGGACATTTACAGAAGTACTGGAAGAGAGAATTTTTCATATTATTTTGATCCCAGTGACTGAAATTTAGGACTTCTACTCCTTAGAACTTTGTCAACACTAATTACTGAAACGCCTTTTCATCCTCCCTCAAAGAAGCAGACAAGAACTCTTTGTTTCATAGGCTGGAAGTGAAAGCACAGCAAAAGACGGCTGTAACTTTTTACTTATATGATGAGATTAAAAGTATGCTGTGCTTAACAATTTAAGACAAAAAGGAAACAACTGTTGGGAACTTGGTATTTCCAAGACAATCTGTGTGAGTTGTTTTAATGGCCAATGCTTTAAGGGGATAACCTTTTCTAGTTAATCTGATGATTACATTACGGAAGAATAGTTGATTCAACATTTTACTAGCAATATCTAAAGCTATGGAGATAAACTGCTTTCAAGTCTAGCTAGTTGTAGCTCCCAGGTACCAACAGATAACCAACTAGGATCCTAATGAAGTTCAACAAGGGCAAGCACAGGATCCTGCCTCTAGGAGGAATAACCCTATGCACCAGTATACCTGCATCCACTATTATATTTTCTGTCTGAAAGTAATTAGTCTGATTCTTTTGAAATAAGCAATGTTCTCAATACAAATTCTTTCATTAATGTCGTTTTCCATGGGCAGATTTCTAAAACAGTTGTTCCTAGAAAACAACCAGAGCTATAATTAATATACAAGAAATGCCCCAGAATATCTTTTTATTTTTCTGTGCTGCAAATAAGGCATTTGGTTTTTGGGAAATGTTCATGTATCTGGGATCAGAATAGAATGTAGGAATAATAGGAGAGGCTGCAGAGATTTGGTCCAGAGATATTTAGATACTTAAGAAATCTAAAACAAAAAGGAAAAAGGATTTGTAAAACTTGGTAAAACATTCTATTACATTTACTGAGATTAAATTGTGAAATGTGCAATTATAAAAATTAAAAGAAATGGTAAAATATTGCAAGCCATTTTTTCTGAAAAAATCCAGCGTTGTTTGTGCTTACCCAGGAATGACTACAACAGAGCAAAGACATCATTTTCCCAATCCACTGACAAATCTTCGGTACAAATGTGTAGCTGATGTTTTAAGGGAAGATTCTGAAATTCTTCAGTGATCAATTACAGAGAAATTAGCTTTAAGGTTGAAATACTTTTATCCTTGGAAGTATTTCTCCAAAATATGTACAAAATTAAAATAATAACATTCTAAATCTGATTCTGAAAGATATATTCTTTTATCAGTTTAAATGTCCAGTTAAAACGAAAATAACACCAGCAACAGCTTTGCTTAGTATATTACTAAGCTGCAGACCTCTGTTATCTTTTGAGAATGAGTTAAACAAACAATCATATATTTTCATGTAGTTAATACACACCTCAAACAATTCATATGTCTTTATAGGTACCGGAACTTGAAAATAAATTCGTTGCAAACCCACAGCCTCTGATAACCCCTTTGATATCACATATAAAATAGCAGGAAGAAACAGAGATTCAGTTCGCAGGAATTAGTACATAAATTTCTTTTCATCTTATCTGCGCACATATATCACTTCTACTCACATGGGATTGCAGGATGAATGTAAATACAGCCGTATGTATACATATAGCTGTACCCATATCTACCTATCTCTCTCTCTCTCTCTCCTCCTCCCCTTTTTCTTTTTACGATGACAGTTGTCAAACACTGGAACAGGTTACCTGGGGAGCCTGTGAAGTCTCCATCTGTGGAGATATATAAAAGCAAACTGGATATGATCCTGGGAAATCTGCTTCAGCTGACCTTGCTTGAATAGGGGACTTGACTGATGATGTATGGAGATCTCTTTAACCTAAAATATTCTGTGATTCTCTGTAATATATATTTAAATGGGTAACTTGTACAAATCAGCTTCCCAAATTACTTAATCTTGATTTCATGTCTCTTCATAAAACAGTTTTCTCTCTGTTATACGCCTAATAATTCTCATTGTTCATTTCTGAGCAGTCTCTGTTTCTTCATCCTTTTCTGAATCGAATCTGAAGTGTGTTCCATTGATTTACAATGTGACACTTGTGTGCTTTATATCCTGTCCATTATCCATCTTACCAAGTTTGCTTTCTTTAATTGCTGCTGTGAAGTGCAGAGTTCTCTTCATCTAGAACTGTCTGCAATGATAATTACTGTTTACTCTTCCTGTGAATCTTTACATGTAGCTGCCTTAAAGCAATTTACATGGAAGGATGTCTTAAGCAGCAGCTTTGCCAATTTGTAGCTTTCAAATTAGAAGGAAAAAGAAGTGAAATGATTTCCCATCACGTCAGTAGCACAGCTCTAGAGCATGTCAGGATCTTT
Organism: Baryphthengus martii; assembly: GCA_013396935.1. NCBI lineage: Eukaryota > Metazoa > Chordata > Aves > Coraciiformes > Momotidae > Baryphthengus > Baryphthengus martii. Next base: position 115,867 of record VWZK01012559.1, read on the forward strand.
TATTTTAAATTAAATGCTTGCTTTTGTTTGTTACTGCCTCCATCAAAAATAAGGACAAATCTTAGAAACATATGTTTAAAGTGTAACTTCTTCTATATCATACTTTATCCTGATGTTCCTGTCCTCAAACAGGCAGAAATCCTGGATCTCAGCTAGTTTTAGAAAAGACTGTCTAATTTGATTGTCTACTTATGAGGCAAGGACAGGAGAGATTCTGTTTAACAAAACTTTGAAGACAAGCAAAACTGTCATTACGTAACTGAAAAATGCTTCTTGATACCTGAAAGGTGACATTCTTGACACCACTGAAAGTGCCAGCCAAAGTTTTAACATACTAATTGAAGACAACATGACCCTAGAATTGGAAAATTTCTTTGCAGTAAAATTATACAGGAGGTTATTACAGTATAATGTTCAGCTTTGAGCTCTTCCACTCTTTCTCCATTTGTACAAGGATGACTTTGTCAATACGATAGAGGCTTCTGCCTTCTTTGCTAAAATCACTAATCAGGGCCTCTACTGAAGACTAATCACCTCTGGAACTATATTAGGCAGGAGATATATATGCAAATTGTTGCTAAAAAGAGTTAAAGAACTTCTGAGCATACCTTGGCTCTAATGGTGAAATCATGGAATCTTATAATATCATTTATAATGCAGAAGCCTTGTTGCCTAATGGACTGATTCTACTTCAATACCAAGTGCAAAATATTCATTAACAACAGCAGAACCAACCCCTCCTAAAAGACAGAATTCCACTGTAAATCCTAAGGTCTTTTCTGTGCTGGAAAATAAACCTGTATTTCTTTTGCTAAACCACTTCTAACATCAGTAAAGTGCTTTGAACACCTTCCACAAAACACTAAAACTTAATAAACTTTTACTGAGATTCACTGAAGCGTTAAACTAAGCAGTACAGGGTTGACCACCTTACTCAGCACCTTCAGATAGTAAGGATGATGTGGATGCTAAAAGTTTACAGAATTTTAGAATGATTGAACAACATCACAGAAAATTCCATTGACGGTTATCAAACAGACAGTTACGGTACCTAGCTGCAGAAATCTCTAAGTACAACTTTCTGAAGGCTGCAGAGTATTTTCAAGTGATATCACTGCTTACTTGTCTTGTTTTTGTACTTTATCTTAGATATGTTCTATTGACCATGGTCATAGCTGTTCAGCTGTCTAGATATTTTGTGTGATTAGTTCTTACATCAGTAAAAAAGTTTCAACAGTTTTCAAGAAAATGCTTTGCTTGTTCATATTTTCTTCTTCAAACAAAAAGGTAACAGCATTTTGAGTGGTGGAAATAGTAATACCAGAGAGAATAAGACATGAGTTGATATACTTACTAGTACAGTGCCCTCTCTAGGCTAACTGGTCTTCTTCTGTTTTGAATTAAAGCCGTAACATCAAACCTTCTCTTTAGGAACACCTGCAGTTTGTTAGAGCAGTAGAGCTGTTTTCAGTAGAGTTCTTAGATTAGCCACCTGATTCAGTAAAGAGTAAGAATTTTACTCTTCCAAAAACTCTTCAAAATATTTAGAGAATTAAGGTCTAAGCCTGAATGTAGCAGATTAGTTGAAACGACACTTACCAAGGGAGAAAAATAAAGTGTCTGGGATATCATGAAGTAGAATAAAACCAGCATGGTTTCTACAAAGGAAAATCTTGTTTAACAATTATTTTGTTTTTCAGTTCTTTGAATGTATCTGTAAAGGGATAGATGAAGTAAAACTGGTCACATAATTTAATAAAACTACTGAAGAGCCTTTGACATGATCCTGAATAAGGTACCATAGAAGAAACAAGCCAACTGGGCCAACCATGTCCCTGAGTGCATCAAGTACAGCATAGTTAGCCCATCAAGGAAGGTGACTGTCTCACTCTGCACTGCACTGGTGCAGCCCCACCTTGAGTACCATGTGCAATTTTGGATGCCTCAATATAATGACATCAAACTATCAGAGTATGTCCAGAGAAGGGCAATCAAGATGGTGAAAGGTCTTGAGGGCAAGACTTAGGAGATGTGGCTGAAATCCCTTGATTTGCTCAGCTTGGAGAAGAGAAGGCTGAGGGGTGTCCTCATTGCAGTCTATCCCTTCATCAAGGGGGCAGGGGAGGGGGAGATACTAATCTCTCTCTGGTGACCAGCAATAGGACACAAGGGACTGGAATGAAGCTGTCAGGGGAAGTTCAAATGGGACATCAGGGAAAGGTCCTTCACTGAGAGAGTGGTTGGTCACTGAAAGTAGTCATGGTACCAAGCCTGTCAGAACTCAAGGAGCATCTGCACAACACTCTTAGTCATGTGTTTTAGTATTAGGTAGTCTTGCAAGGAGCAGGGAGTTGGATTTGATGATCCTTATGGGTTCCCTCCAAATTGAGATATTCTATGATTCTATAAAGCAAAATGATCTTGAGAGGAGCGGCAACATTGTCATGAAGAAAAGGCCAAAGAGTGCAATTAAATACCCAGATAAAAATAATAAAAAAAAAACCCAAATCAAAACAACCACTGAACTCAGCAAGCACTTTACCGCATTCAAACTTTTATTCTTTGATGTCTACTAATAGTTTCAAAGGTACTGAAGGGCAGCAGTGATTCTACTTATTAAAGTCAGCAGACAGCATTAAGTCATTTAAATCTGAAAAGGTCACAGAGGTTGAAAGAAACTTTGGAGATGCCCAATTCAAGTAGTTTACTCATCAACGTAATAAATGTTTCATTTTACATTGAAAAGGAAAGTTCAACATCTCAGAGGTCTCTAAATTTATGGAAGCAACTCCTCCAGCAGACCTAGAATCTGCTATGGATTGATTGCTTGATATGCAGCTATAGTTGGGAGCCTAACAAGAAGTTAGGTTACATGAAGACTAATAAGGTAATTAACATAGGCATATAATGACTTTTTATAATTAATGGTATGACCTCATTTGGAGTGCGCAGTGCTCATCTTCTGTCCCAAAAGGGACATTGCAAAATTATATTAGTTCTTAGGATATTGAAAGTTATGACCAGTGGACTGAAAGTGCTTGCATGTGAAAAGAAACTGAGCAATCAGGATTGATCACTGAAGAAACAGAAGAAAGAGACACCATAAAAGTACATTACAGAAGAAAAGCATTAGAAATTAAAAAACACTGTTCCTTTTTTTCTCATAATGCAAAGAAACATGATGACACTAAAAAGCTGCCAATTAAACACTGATTCAAGGAGATTTCCATTCATTAACTGTAAACAGTGGAACTTACTGCCACAGGAAATTACCAAAACCAGAAATACAGGAAGATTTCAAAAACAGCTCAACTTATTTAAGTTATCAACAACAAATTAGGCAAATTATCACCATGGCTGCCAGAAATAGCAGGATGCGGGATTCATTGAACTTGCAAGTCTCTTTTCCCTTATTTTCCTAGCTCATTCTTATCAACAGGCTGGAGTACAAGCCCCTAATACTTAGAGCACAGTTCACCTTTAAATAGATAGTAGGCATACGTAGTATTACCTTTAACCAGTACTAACCAGTTGAGGAGGACATGCTCCACTTTCCTAATTGTGCACAAAGGACTGGCTAAACAGCAGAGAAACACTGGAAAGTGGGAATAGAATTCCTTTGTAGAAGGAGAACAAAGAACAGAGTCAAGAAAGGGCTGGATGGTCGCACTCAAAGAGTTGTGGTCAATGGATCAACGTCCACGTGGAGACCAGTGACAAGCAGAGTTCCTCAGGGGTCTGTTCTGGGTCCAGTGCTGTTCAACATCTTTGTCAGAGACATGGACGACAGCAACGAGTGCACCCTCAGCAAGTTTGCCGACATACTAAGCTGTGTGGTGCCGTGGACTCACTTGANCCTCAGTCTTGAAAAGAGAAGACTTCGGGGGGACCTAAGAGCTGCCTTCCAATACCTGAAGGGAACCTACAGGAAGGCTGGGGAGGGACTTTTTGCAAGAGTGCCCACTGATAGGACAAGGGGAAATGGGTTTAAGTTGAGGGAGAATAGATTTAGATTAGACCTTAGAAAGAAATTCTTCAGTACAAGGGTGGCAAGACTTTGGAATAAATTGTCCAGAGACGTTGTGGATGCCCCCTCCCTGGAGGTGTTCAAGGCAAGGTTGGACAGAGCCTTGAGTTAACCTGGTCTAGTTGAGAGGCGTCCCTGCCCATGGCAGGGAGGTTGGATTAGATAATCTCTAAAATCCCTTCCAATTTAGGCCATTCTATGATTCTACGATCCAAATTGTGCCCTATTCTTCCCAAAATGCACTGAAGCTATGTAAGACCTAGCTTTCCTATGCTGGAAAGCACAATTTTCCTTATAGGCGAGATCATTCAGATTGTCTGACTTCGGGTGCATCTGAAGAAAACGTAGGCAAGGACAGGTTGCTAAGTACTGCACTTTTGCAAAGGGATGTTTTTCCTAGAAGACCAAATCTTGTTTGATTATTTTATCACTTTCTCTAGGATTATGCTCTTGCCAGCTTCAAAAGCACATCTTCCAATGTGTGGAGTTACTTCACTTCTTCAAAGAAACAGCTAAGGAAATCTTAAATTTTGACAGAACTGTATTGTTGCATACTTCACAACCGGTACACTACTTTCAATAAAATAATTTTAAAACCGCAAAAAACAACTTGGTGCGATCGTGACAGGTTTTCATTTCAAATAGTTACTATGCACAGTATAAGCAATTCAGAAAGACGTTGTATGATGAAAAGTGTTTGACGTTACTGTTGTGGGGTTTTTTCAATGGTAAGATTAATTGCCTAATTTGTTCTGTGCACAGAATATTATTCCTAACAGTGGAAAAATTCTGTATAAAATTCATCAGATATAACATGATTTTTGAAAGCTTAGCTTACAGTTTGAATGAATGATTTTCTTTAATATCATCAGGCAAACTACAAGGAAACAAACAAAATGAAAAGAAATTTATATTGCACATGAGGGATTTGACCAAGGAATGAGAAGGAAGAGCTGAAATATTAATCAGAGAAGAATTGGACTTAACTAACTTATACAGAGCATTTGAAATTTTCAGTGAGTGACTTTCAAGTGTGTAATACACTTGACTGAATCTTACCGGATTTTGTGCTTGAAATGTTTTACTAACAGTCCACTCAGGCGCGAAAGTACAATGAGTTCTGACTGTGGGAGGAAAGGTACATTTCTTAGCAGTACAGCTGAACTAAAAATAGATTACTATTTCTCCCACATGAAATATGCTACTCAATACAACAGGGCTGAATTTATTTCTAGGTAGTAAGGTCCTACAAATATTCCTTTTTATCAGCTGTGGCACGCCTTTATCACGAATTGAGTTTATAAAAGAAACTACAAAAGCTTTGACCTCCTACTGTCAGATACGCTTTAAGGAACAATTTTGTATACGACTTAATACACAATCTAAAATAAATTACTAATCAACAAATACACCTTTCATATATTTGCTTTTCCCAACTTGTAACTCACTTTAGGGACTGGCTATCTTCTGAGACATAGCTTCATAAGTGTGATTATCAATTCTTTCATTTGTTATGTTTCTGTAGAATTGCTTTTCAAGCTCTTTGCAATTTTAGGCCAATAGTATGTGTCTAAAGCATACCCATTCCAAACAATCTGTCTTTGTTTAAGTCAATGAAAGATTTCATGGTTTGGTGACAAATGCATGGTACTGTAATGCACATAATTTCATTATTTTCTGATTTTAGCAAGGAAAGCAATAGAAGGGTTTACATCAAATTATGAAAACTGGCAAAAGATGAAGCATTATGTTTACGCTCCACATTTCAAATGTTATTGTGAATGGGAAATATTTGCATCTGTTTAAGCAACAGAAATAAGTGAGCTTATGTGCATTTTTGAAGACCTAGATACTGTGCACATCACATCCTTTTCCATCTAGCCTTGCCAGCAGCAGGTCATCTGGCTCAATGAACTGCTTTTCAAAAGCAAACTACTTTTTGCTGAGTGAAGATAATGTTTCTGTGACTTCAGATAAGTGACACACTCAAGACTAACACAATTATTTTTTTTTTTTTGTCTCAATTAGAGCTCAGAGAACTTGAAGGAAGCCCAGAGACCAAAGCAGTTTGAGTGGCTTTATCTGTTTATCTGCATATTTTTCAGAGTATGTCTGGAGCGGGTAGCAACAGATATGTTAAGAGGCCAACACTTTCCATTATTACCCCTCCTTCAGTTGCTTGTAACTTTATCATGGTATACCTGCTTAATTTTATTTCTTCAGATTTGCTCTTTATCTATTGTTCTCAGCCCCATCTAAATTTGATCAAAAACTGTTCTATTTTTCCTAAGTTACTTAGGGATGAGAAAATGTGGTTCTGGCGATTTCAGGTATATCAGTCTTTTTTTCTCAAGAAATCCTCAATTTTACAATATTTGTGATATTGAGTGTGCTTCAGTTCCTCCCTGACTTGCAGACACTGTGTGCACAACACAAAGCCATTTAAATAGTGGAGCTACATTCATCTTGATTTTCCAGCACCAAGATATAGTGGATCCTTCAGGTAGAAAATCCAAAGTCTGAAACTTAGGAAGTCTTGCAATCAGTCAGGGTCTGCACACAACCCTACAGAAGCTCACTTACGCAAATACTCAGAAGAATCTGACCAGTGCTGTGGATTTACTGAAAATACCTAAATCATGCCAGGGTGCACACACAAGCTCTAAAGGTTTCAATCACCTTTGTTCCTTTTCTGTGTGATACCCAAAACATACACAATTTCAAGCAGCAGGATTCATCTTTTTTTCCCCGAGCTTTCTGCACCAATATCCCACTGAGATCAGAAACAAGGGCTTCATAAGTGGGAGACTTCTTTTATAAAGTTTGAAGGCCCTCCAAAGGGAGCCTGTTTAAATGCCTTTTGAAAGCATTTTATGACCTCCATTACTGAGCAAAACTTTGCCACACTACACAGGCAAATACCACACACCCATCTGTGTGCATTCTGGGGCCAGGAGCACCCAGGCAGCTGTGATGGTCTGCTTGCTCCTACTACCTGCAGACTGAGCTGCTCCTGCATCCTGGCTGCAATGCACTTAGAAATCTATAAATGCATTAAGAGGAGGTAAATAAAAAACATTTATCATAAACTGATAACTCTTTAGTCATCAGGAATCCATATTCACAACTCCGGTATTACCAGTGGTACTGTTCTCTGTGAATGAGAAATAACATCCAAAAAACACCTTTCAAATTGTGCAGCCTGGTTTTCCAGACAGCCTACTTCAAAAATAGTGTGATCACAAATCCAGAAAAAAATGTCTAGAACCTGTCAGTTAGAGTGTTAGAGAGAAGTGAATAGAGACAGCTTAGTAAGAGCAAGGATTGGATGAGCAGAGCACATCCATTTTCTATTGCCAAGATACGGTTTTATTTCTGGATATTCTTTGTCAACAGTCTCATTCCAATTCTCTCCTTCAAGGTCATTTGTCCTCAGCTGAAACCACTTACCATTTATTGCCCTTTTTCCTCTGGTCTCAGCTGACAGTAAAAAAATCCAAACTTTCAAGTATAATGGCATTTGAGTTAGACTTGCAAAACACTGTATTTTTCACTCTAATCATGTCTTAAATACCTTTTCCAAAAACCAATACAGCTCTTGTCTGAACAACTCCTATGAATGAAAACAGTTCAGGTTTATGAAACCTGAAGTGCCTGAAACCAGTGATATCCCAACCCAGCTGGAGATTGATGGTAGTACATAATACAAATGGTGACGTAAGCAACAGGAACAAAATAGTAGTACAATCATATTTTAAAATACTAATTTTGAAGAATACAGAAGAATACAAAGCAAAAAGAGAAATTCCATTGAAAAAAACTTGCACAGGAAGAACTCATACAGCAAACCCCAGACGTCATCATGTCATTACATTCCTCGTTGCTCTCCTTTGGTATAGGTCTATTGCAAAGGAGCTTCATTAATTTATCCCCATCAAGAATCAGACCTGTGCATCCCTACTTTCAATTTGGTTTCAGCTCAGATTACACATCGAATTCTTCCACTGAATTTAGAGTTCCTCTTTAGCCTGTTGTGAGTGACTCCTAGAAGATGCATTTCATGCATTATTTTAGTTGACATTAAAAGAAAATAGACATTGATTTTTTTGAGTTTTCACAGCACTTTTTTCCCTAGCTGACACTTTGTAAGGTTTGTATGTATAAGTGCCAGATGCAGTGAAAATAAAAAATTATTCACAAAGTTTTGAGTTTTGCTTATTTTGACTTCAATTGAAAAAGCACTGACAAATCGTATTATTTCAATTTAGCAGAGGGCATGGCTGTCTTTTGTCTGGGTGTTACTCTGAGGCCTATGGAAATCTATTGGTTTAGAACAAAAACTTTCACACAATACAGGCATTAAAAACCCCCTAGATCTGCCTCAATATTGCAGGATGACAACCAGCTAAGGAGAAGTAAATCATATATGAATTTGAAAACTACCAACAATAACAAGAACAAAATCATTTGTGCAACCAAGTCAGTTACTAGATCTGCATAGAGCAAGTCATTAAATGCCTTCTACACAGGTTTGTGGTGATGGTGATTTCACTGAGTCACGGCCATACCATGGTGTGGTGGCCTTTTAAGCGGCCTATTTCAGAAGAAATTGGAGCTACAACGACATATGTTTACTTCTATTTATACAAAAGTTCTATAGAGTATACAGGCAGAAGATATACTAAGTAAATCACAAGCCACCATCTGTGTTAGTATACTCACTATTTTTCTACTACTTTCATATTTAGATCAATGAGAACGTATTTATGTCCTCATAATAAAAACTTCACTCAGCAGCAGCACTTTTCTTGTTCTAATGGTACTTTTTATAACTCAGTAACTACTGAAAGGGAGAATTATTGCCATTTTTAGTCATCACAGAGTCTGTCAGACAGTAGCCATTAGGGCTTAAATCTATATTCAGGTATGCTGCTGTTCCTGAGAGCAGAGCTTGACCTTTTCAAAGTATATGTGCATGGTTTTCTTTGCTTGGTCTCAGTTTAGAACTGGAGGAGAGGGACAGAAGCATACTGAAAACTTGTCAAGAGGCTGGTATCATTTTGGATACGCAGAGAAGGTATCCAGGTTTGAGAATAATAAAATTAGAATGCCATTTGGATTATCAAATAAATTGACTAGACTATATGCAGTAATTCCATAGCAATGACTTCCTATGAAAGTATGCTGGCATTAGGATAGTTTCAAGCATGTGTTTCTACACAGCATAGTCATGTAGCCATGCACGTAGGCAGCACATGCGTTAAAGGAAAAGTCAAGTCCTATGTTTATCACAAGATGAATCCAAGAGGTCTATAGATCATAGCTGGATTCAAGCAAGATGGAGATATACTTGACAGAACAAACAATTGATTATCTGTCTCGCTTACTTATGGACTGGTGGACTGTTAAATAATAAACAGTCAACATCCTTGGTTGGTTGGGTTTTGGTTTTTTTGGTTTTCTCTTTCAGTTTTCACTTTTTCACCCTGGAACTTTTGATCACCTTCTTAGAGTATGGGAGCTTTCGTTAGATTAATAAGCTTTGATGAGGATCAGATATTAAATCAGAAAAGGATAATTTCCTTCTTCTAACTTGGAAAAAATCCCATTCAACTGTCATGCTTCTAAACTGAGACAAATCCAGACCACTCCTTTAGTTCCCCAATTTTATTTTTCCCTTTTGTTATCTGTACTGTATTAATCAGTGAGTGTTTAAAATGTGCGTTGTCATCTTCTTCCTGGTTAGCACACATTTAAATGGAACTGCAGTACTTTAACATAAATCTTCCTTTCTGCCAACTTCTGAGAGAACAGTTCAAGTTTTATAAATCAATAGTACAAACTGATCATCAATATATCATTCAACACTAACTCAAATTCTGATGACAGATCAGATAATATTTTAGGTAAAAGAGATGTCTGCTTTTACTGTGACAACAGCTCAGAGAACCTCTCTGGATCTGTAGTCCTGTAAGTCATCTGAATTATAGGAAAGTATTTTAGAAATCAGCAGCAGAATTTAGGTTGATTGAAAGACTGGAGGAACCTTAGAGGCATGTCTGTACTTTGGATATATCTGAAAGGAAAAAAATCCAGTTTTTCAGTAGGCATCCTAAAGTGCTTTACTGAAAGCCTTCATTGGTACTTAGGCCACAAATACTCATATTTTCTTCTGCCTTACTCTCTCAGAGACCAATACTATTTCATATTGTCAGTTCACGTTTGGACTAGACTCCCTATGCACTAATCTAAACCTACTTTACTAAACTTGTTCTAGATTACTCATTGTATAAGTGACAGCAGACTCTAGCCCAGACCGAGATTTTGACATGGCAAACAGGCCATCTGTAAAAGTACTTGTGGCCCTTAAATACAAAGTAGCTGTGTTATACCTTGTAACTATGGAAGGCATTAATGAAGGTGGTGCACATATAATCATCGTACACTTTTTACAGGTCTGCTTTGCATGCTAAGAAATTCTCTGGAAGAACACACTTGACAATCAAATCTTAAATGAAGTTCTGTCACTTTCCTTCTCCATTATTTTGCAGTCTCTATAACCAGACAACTCTGTGCTCTGTTTCCTCTGCCTCTGTGGAGCAGGTATCACAGTTGGGACTATTTCACTGGCAAGCGTTTAAAAATGCATTAACATCTTAAGTCTTGAGATATATTGGATCCAGAATTTTCCAGTTAACCTGCAGGTCACGCAGAAAGCCTGCAGTTTGGGTCCTCTGAGGAATGCATAGTTCGAGTTGCATATCCCTTCCAGAAATGCTGCAAGGCTTAATTAATCAGTGATTATAAACTGCTCAGGGTCTTGAGATGAAGAGTACTGTATAATTCCTGGATTTACTATTGTGTTTATTGATTCTAACTATGTTTTTCCTCTCTCTTATGGGAAAGGAAACAAAATAATGCTTCCAAACTTGAATTTCTGACTATGAAGATGGGGGGTTTCTTTTCTCCTTTTTCATTTCCTTTTATCTAGAATAAAAAAAAAATCTATTTTTCTTCACTAAGGGCATATGAAAGATTTGATTACTGATAGCTCACACATAGTAGCTTTTCTTTAATCATCTGAGCTCTCTACCTACAGTGGAAGTGAATATCCCAACGTAGGCTGTTAAGAGTGCAGCTGGTATAATACCTGATAGCAGAACAGCCTTTGCGGTTAAAACTGCAGAGACACGTCTCCATCACAAGTCTGTAAATTATGACTGCACTCCAGCAACTCAACTGAACTGAGTTCAAGTGTGCATCCACATGAGAAGCAAATGAGCTGGAAGCTGTTTTTTATAACCTGGAGATCACTTATATCTAAAGAAAGTTAGATTTTTTTCATCACTGTGGTGGGTTGACCCCAGCTGGATGCCAGCTGCCCTGCAAAGCTGCTCTGTGACTCCCCCTCCTCAGCTGGACAGGGGAGAGAAAATATAATGAGAAGTTCATGGGCTGAGACAAGCACAGGAAGAGGGCTTACCAGGAGCCCGCTCCAGCAGAGGCTTCCCATGGAGTCACAGCCTCATTCAGGCATCCACCTGCTGGGGATGGGGTCCTCCATGGGCCTCAGGTAGATGTCTGCTTCACTGTTAACCTCCATGGGTTTCAGAGGGACAGCCTGCCTGACCATGATCTTCACCATGGGCTGCAGGGGAACCTCTGCTCTAGTGCCTGGGGCATCTCCTCCTCCTTCCTTCTTCACCAACTTTGGTGTCTGTGGAGTTGTTTCTCTCATATATTCTCAGCCCAAACAACATTTGAAAGGAAAAGGAGTTTCACAGTGAAAGTCATGAATTTAATTAAAATGAATCTGGTATTTTTTTTTTATAGTTACTGTCCATCTAAAATTCAAGACTGTATCCCTTAGCTGTAAATCAATCCTCCCCTGTAAAAGAAAACAAAAGAAGAACCCTGTCTTTGCTTTACAATAAAGAGATTTCTCACTTGAAAGCAAGTATTCCTGTTTGTTTGTTTGTGCTGAACAATGTATTACACTGCTGGTTTATGACCTATATACAGTTTACTAGCTTCATCCTATGGTCCAAATTGACTTGAGAAAATGTAATGAAAGGGATCATATTTTGCAGTACCTTTTCTGCCTATAAATGAAGCTCAACCTTCTTTATTGGAATGAAGTAAAAATTCACGTTAAAATTGCATTTTTTTCTCAAAAAAAATTTAGTGCATGAACTAGCTACTTAATCTGCTTCTTTCAGGATACTCTGGGTAGTAATATTTACATGGTTTCAAAGTGAATTGTCAAATTAATGAGAAAATCCACTGAGGACTATTAAATATAAAGATACTACCTTTAGTTCAAATATGAGCTGCAAATTGTTGGAAACTGGGAGAGTATCAGCATGTAGTTTACCTAATCTTATTCTCTTCCAAAGTGTCTGGTCTTGGATGCTGTCAGAGCAGACAGCTGGGAGACAGGGATATTCTACTGGACTGGATAGAGCTGTTCTTCTGGTCTTACAGTTAATCCAGGCAGAGCCCATATAGATACTTCCCTTGTTACAGGAAAGAAAAGCTGGTCTAGTGCTCAGCATTATTTAGATCTGCTTCAATACATTTTTCTAGACAATGTTTAATCTTCCTGAACTGCCTGTCCCTAGCTTACCCTAGACACAATTATTTCTAAAATGCATCTCACCCTTCACTACTTTACTTGCTTAAGGGAAATATGAGGTCAGCTTAATTTGCTGGGCCCCACCTTGCATAATACTGTGCAAGCTGTGAAGTCCTGCACCATAGCTAGAAGTGAATGTAAAATAATAGTATTTCATTGCTAGTTCCTGGAGAAGATACACTTGAAGTGTGAAAGAAGGAAATTTAAAATCAATGTGCCATTTAATTGCTTTTATTTCCTCAAACGACTGACCAATGAAAAAGTCATTTTATTTTAAATGTGGGTTTTGCTGAACCATATCCTTAAACAGAAAGAAAGAAAAATCATAGGCCTTCAATTTTCTCTCCCTGCACCTTTGTATTATTGCTCTGGGACTACTAACTCTTGTAGCACCCAAATTGTCACTGTATGAAATGTTACATTTAAAATCCCTTAGACAGTTATAAATCAAAGCTGTGTCGTAAATTTACAGTGCATTTATTGTTTAAAAATCATATTCTTACAGCATCCTTCAACTCAAATCATCTCATAGAACTTTACAAAGTGGATTAACTTCCGTCAGCATTGAATCTCACACTTTGCACTGTAGTAGTGAACAAGGCATAAGTATTACCCCTATTTCAGACCTAATTTGTGGGACAAGAATTCGACACCAAGTTGTAGTGACAGAGCAGCAGGCTTGTCCTGCTCGTCCTCCCCAGAAGCGACTCCCTTTGGTAAGAGTTATGGCCTCAGCTACGCCGAGTGTTTTCCCCAGGAGATTATGATTGCAATTACAATAGTATTTTAGAGCTATAGAGCAATTCTGCAGTTTAGTCTATTTATCACTGGCAAGCTTAAAGAATCTGCATGTGTTGCAAGTGAAATAGATCGTGCTATTTGTGCACCCAACTGCTTCTGGTGAATGCAACCAGACCTACAGCAGACAGGCTGCTCATGCATCCGGAGTCAGACCTATAGTCATGGCAACAATTGGCCTATCTATTAAGATATAAGTCCAGCTGCCCCTAGCCCCTCTAATTTCTGAGGACCAACTAGAACACAGGGGGATTCATCTCTTACCAAATTTATCTATCGCTGCATCCAACATGTCAAGCAGTTCATTCATCTTATCCTTTGATGTGAAAAAATGGAGTAGCTTTAAAGAATGAAATGTCATTAAAATGAAAGGCAACTTGAATTTACCAATCTGAATAGTCACATGTTTCCACTTATTTATGAGGGTTATTTAGATACAATCAGCAACATTGATTTATATAAGGTGTACAACAGAAGGCATTGTATTTGAAATTATAGCTTTTCAGTGTTTCAAAAAAAATTCTTCCAAAAGATATTGCAAACAAAAAGCAGTGAATTTGCCTTGCTAAATCCAGCATGATTCAACGATAATGGAAGAAATAATTGTTCATCTATTAAAGAAGGGTATTTCATTGTCTGATACTTGTCATTCAATATTTGCTATGCTTCTGTTGAAGACATTTCAGTCTTCTGAATAGGAGCAGAAACAAGCTATCAGATTTAGAAGACCACATCACGCACAGCAATTAGTGGAAATACAATAGACATGACAGACATAACTTGCATGAAATACGTAACAAATGCAGTAATAGAAATCAGTGCATTTTCTCCTTGTTTTAACAATTCATCAAATGTTAAAGATACCATATACAATGGATTTCTGGAAAGGCGGTTGGCCTAAAACCTATGGTCAGGTATCATTTCATATGTTGTCTACAACCAATATGACTGCAGAAATGTTTCTGAGAAAGTGTAAAGATAGTGCAGCCCCATTCCATGAATGAAGATAATCATTCACTCTTGAGGTTTTGTTTTAGCTTCCATGCATACACATCTGCACACCAACAAAGTAAAATTTACCTCTGTGTCCTGACACTGATAGGGAATTGTGTCAATATAAGAAAGAGTTTATAGTATGCAGAAAAGCCGCTTTATGAAGAGGCCATTAATATATTAGAAGAAATTCATCACTACAGCTGAGAGATGGCTTTCAAAACTTTTCTTAGACTGGACCACCAGCTAACGGAGATGTTCAAATTAAACCTGGTTTTGCTTGGTGTTCGGCAATATAAGCTTGCTTGGCATTCCTCTGTTGAGATTCAGGGACTCTGGATGTGACTTCCTGGAGGTGTTTCGGTGATAGATGTTTATAGGTTCTACTGAACCCTCAGGGTCTTCTCCAAGCCAGCTCTTGCGACTTCTGCGTATCCCATATCATCTTGACAGCTTCAGTAATTGGCCTCCCGCTTCCAGCCTTTGGGCTCTGCTGCTGAGCGCTGCCTGCGCAGGCCACAGCCACCTGCCTTCTTCAAAACTATTTGGAAGTCCTCTGCCTCAGCACTACAGCTTCTCAAGTTAAATTTTAACAGAGGAACAATTGTGTTGCTCCTTATTCTGCACAGTGAGTGGAATTTTGCTGACTCTTAAATTTTTTGACCACTGTCTGCAAACAACTACAGCTACTTACTATTACAATATCTGTTTACTGTTTCAAACAACCTACACACTTATATGCCTTATAGCATCTCTCTTATCTTGTACTATAGGGTTTATTCTGTCTTTCAGAATAATTGGAAAAGAAAATAACGTTCAGATACTTTCCCATTTCAAACCAGCACAAATATATGGACTTTTTTAGTTTATATTTTCTGCTCACATTTCACATTTTCACTTACATTGTAGCCGAGAAGACCAGCTCCAGTGTAGGTCAGTCCGCACCAGGGAAGGGGATCGTGGCAAAAGCGACCGGCCTGTTCTTTTCTGGAGCTTTTCAAAGCCAAGAAGGCGCCTCGGCTGCCCTCAGGGGCTGGCCGGAGGGCGGGGCCAACACCCCCGGGCGCCGGATCTGAACCGGGCGTAAAGGCGCCGGCGGTGATTCAGCGGGGCCGCGGCCTCCCCGTTTCAAAGGAGCGCTGAGCTGACGAGGCGGGAGTGGGGGGCACTCGGGAGCACCAGGCTCAGGGCGGGCGAGCGGACCGATGAGTGAGCAGGACCCGGCAGCTGGCGGGCCGGGTGCCGAAAGCCATGGTTAACTCGCCATGGTGAGCGCTCGGCAGAAAGCCCTGGCATGCCTGGGCTCTGCACCCGCCAGCGAGAAAGAGAGAGATCGGTGAAAGTGCACCCTACACTCCCTGAAACAAACTCGCCAGGCAGCCAGAGCTCCAGGTACAGAGGACTCCCCTCTATCTGCGTGGGGGAGCGTGGTGATTCAGGGAACAGGGGGCAATGGCGTCAAGTTCCTGCCTGACACGGCAGACGTGTCTCCCCAAGTAGCCCCCCTCTCCCTACCAGCTGTTACTGTCTCCCACAGTATTCTCCTTCAGAAACTTACGGTGAAAGGCTTGGATACGTGTACTCTGCACTAGATAAAACAATGGCTTGTTGGCCGGGCTGAAAGCATAGTAGTGAACGGAGCTAAACCTGGCTGGTGTTAGGTCACAAGCGATGTTGCCCAGGGCTCAGTACTGAGGCCTGTTCTCTTTGATGTCTTTGTTAATGATCTGGATGAGGGGATTGAGGGCACCCTCAGGAAATTTGCAGATGACACCAAGGCAGGTGGATGTGTCGATCTGCTAGAGGGTAGGGAAGCTTTACAGCGGGATCTAGATGGGTTAGATCGATGGGCCAGGGTTAACTGTATGAGGTTCAACAAGGCCAAGTGCCAGGTGCTGCACTTGGATCACAACAACCCCATGGTAAGCCGCAGACTTAGGGATGTGTGGTTGGAAAGCTTCAAGTTGTAAAAGGACCTGGGGGTATTAGTTGATAGACAACTAAATATGAGTCAGCAGTGTGGCCAAGAAGGCCAATGGCCTCCTGGCTTGTATCAGAAACACTGTGGCCAGCAGGAATAGAGGGGTGATCGTCCTCTTGTACTTGGCACTGGTGAGGCTGCACCTCGAGTACTGTGTTCAGTTCTGGGCCCCTTGCTATAAGAAAGACATAGAAGTGCTGGGGCGTGTCCAGAGAAGGGCAGTGAGGCTTGTGAAGGGCCTAGAGTGGAAAGTCCTATGAGGAGTGGTTGAGGGAGCTGGGGTTGTTCAGTCTAGAGAAGAGGAGGCTGAGGGGAGACCTTATCACTCTCTACAACTACGTGACAGGAGCGATGAGGCAGACAGAACTAGAGGAAATGGATGCGAGCTGCACTAGGAGAGGTTTAGGCTTGGTATTAGGAAATATTTTTTCACTGAAAGGGTTACCAAACATTAGAATAGTCTGCCCATGGCAGTGGTGGAGTCACCATTCCTGGAGGTATTTAAATGGTGTGTGGACCTGGTGCTTAGGGATGTGATTTAGTGGTGAGCTTGCGGTGTTGGGTCGAGGGTCAGACTGGATGATCTTGAAGGTCTCTTCCAATTAAAGATAATCTATGATTCTGTAATTCTCTCTCAGGATATTTTTTTCTAGTACTCTTAGCTTTTTCTAATACTCTGCTTCCTCCTTGAGCTGGTTCAATTTTATAACAATGCACATTTCTTAAAAAAATATTGATCCAGATATGAAATGTTTCTGGTTAAGATTTCTGTATCATCTGTAGTTGTGTACTTGCTCAGATCACTTAAGGTTTGGGTATTTTTCTGTGTATCTTACCTGATGTGTTCTTTTGTTTTTTCTGAATCACAGCACTCTTGAGTAGTAGTCTTGTTTTCCATCAGATGCTTGTTTGATCAAATTCTGTATACCCTGTGAAGAATGTTTCTTTTCACCTAGCAACATTTTTCATATTCTTGAGGACATTTTTAAATGTGATTGAACATATGAGCATAGGAAAACGAATTTTTCAAGCTAAGCATATTGTGAATATTTTAGGTGAAATGTATAAATTATTGTCCAGTGCTTGCAATACTATAAATGAATGCATTTATAATTTAGAGAAAAAAACTGTACAGAAAATATGCACAGAGGATTGAATTCATGAAGTTAAGTGCAAGCTTCACTATATAATTTTCATTTGCCATGTGAAATCACGGATTTTCAGGCTTTTAAAAAACTATTCTCTTCATAAGACTTAGCATTTTATATCAAAGATCTGATATTTTGGAGCAGTAGTTCACAACATCTTTATTTTTCTTCCTAAGTGGCTTAAATTTATAGCTAATTGTTATCCTTCGTAGACTTTTGCTGGGGAAGGTGCTGAGAACATTGACATTTCTCTTGTCCTCCCTCCTCATTTTTAGTTTCCCTGACTGCTTCCTTTATTTTTCATTTATCTCTTGTACTCAGTGAATCACTTGCAGTGTTGATACTCAACAGGAGAGAGGCTGATTTTGTGACATGAGGCAGGGGAGTGCTGGTGCTGTCAGCACCAGGAAGCCCCGTGGGCTACTGTTGTCACAAGCCTCTCAACTGCCCTGATCAATAGGTGCCTTTCCATGATGGGAGGATTTGCTTGGAAAGACCACTTCATTTTAGTTTGATTCTTAAGTGGAAATGAGTGTTCACAGAATATGTCAGAGAGAAAAGCAAGAGGCAGTTTAGGCTCTGTACTGCTGTTTTAATCCTTTGTCTTTCTGTTAAACATTCTGTCTGGCACGTCAGTTATGACAAGAGTCTGCAAGGAACTGCTCGGAGGACATCAAGAACATCAAAGATGTGCCAGATGTTACTAAACTAGGGAGATTTGAGCCACAGACATTATAGAAGGCAGATTGTCTACTCTACCAGAATGCCAACAGACCTCTCTGTGCATCCAGCTGTATGTGGCTAATGTCACAGATCAGTATCACTGTGGCCAGATGTGTGTGGATAGAAAAAAAATAATTGACCATAATGTCCCGAGGGTGGGGTGGAGTGGAGAAAGAAAAAAAAAATACTTTGAAAATATAACAAGATTCCTATTCCGTACGGTCAGGAGAGCAGTGAAGATGGAATTACTACTGGTCTAGTGAATGGTCCTTGAAACAATGTTTAGGAAAACAGAGAAATCTGGGGGTTTTTTGACAGTTCTTGCATGGGGAACAAATTATTGGAGAAAAAAGCAAGGCATCAATACTGTACTTTTACTGTACTTGACATAAATAACATACTAATTTGTATCTAAAAAGGCTACTTTCTTTGGTCCTTAAGTTGTTTATATGTATTTCTTTCTAGCATATGGTGCTAATCCGGCAGTTTTTAGAAGATGAAACATTGCTTATGTTCACACAATGCATCTGGTATCGACTCTGACCTTGGAGAAAACGGTCACCGCATGTGTCCAATAATCCTCACCTTCTCAAGTAAGTAGATCTTTCAGAGGTAGAGAGTTAGTGGAGAAAAGCATGACATAAGAGAAAATAAGCAATGGCCTCTATTGTCTCATCTATTTTATGTTGGTTTTAGTCCAGTGATTTATAAAGCATTAATCCTGATATATGCCAGTTTAATATGAAAAGCAATGAGCTCTTCTACTCTCCAACTTCACTTTCAGACTTCGACCTTACTCCCAAACACAGCAAACTAACTGAAGTGGTGAGTCTTGCTGTGAGGAGGCCGGACGCAGCACTGTGTGCGGTACCTGCTTTCAGCCTTCATAATCTGAGCAGGTCTGGCAACTCAGCACAGCTCTGTTTTCTAATTTCGGCAGAACTTGACAGTCACTTTATCCCTGCAGTCCCTTGATCCTCAAGCGTTTTGTGATAAACCTTAAGTCTTGCATAGTACATGAGCTCATTGGCAGGATGAGTGAAGAACGAGGAGGATTATTCATTGTTCCCATTAAATGCAAATCCTTTCAACAATAACTTAGTAGGAAAACAGCGTTACTTCACAGGGAAGTTTGCTTTGGACAGATGCGCTTTAAAAAGCTGCACTTTACTCTTGAACTATGCTGAACAATCCCATTTACTACTTTTCCTCTCTCCATCCCACTGTAAGGACCTTATTTATTCTCGGGAAATTAGGTTTGCACCGTGGTGACTAAAACTGCCAAGACAGCCAAGGCTTTACATCAGGAGAGGCAAGTGACAGACATGGGTGGATTGCATAATGCTGGCACAGGTACCAGAAACTCTGCAACTGTGGTGTGGTGGCCTGCTCTCACATGAACAGCCCCCATGAGGAGCAAAACCATCACAGTTCTGCTCTGCAAGTACCACAAGCACCCTGAACTAGATTATAAGCAGCTTTCAGCTCAGTCTGGTCACATACCTAAGGGTAGATCATTCAGTATGAAGTCAGATTCTGGAAGTACTGTCAAATCCATTTCATGCTGGTCTTCAAAGCCCCAAAAATAAGTCTGGCAGGAAAAATATATTGTATCTGAAGAAGAGATGATTTCTATCAGAAGCTGGAAAATTATGCACACATCAGCTGGAAAACGAGGGCGGAGTTTTAAAACAGGGATCCTACAAATCTCTGAAATTCCCTGTTATTACTGTTAGGAAAGTGACTACTGTATGCTACCCATGGACTTGCTTTTGTTACGATTTTATGCATCGTTCTTGTTGACTTTCTAAGGAAGTTGGCTCATGTTTATTTGCCTTTCCACTTCATGGGAGATGGACTGAGTGGTCTAATAGGCTGTTTTCCATTTATGACTTTTGATTCTATGAATAACACTTTTTTTTTTTTGCATGGAAAAGTAAGGAGAACTTCAAAGGATGTCTGTGTAGAAAATCAGAATATTGTTTTACATTATAATAACCATATATGAAATGTAACATTAGAATATTGTCACAAGAAATTTCTACTAGTGTATTTCAGAAGTACAGCTTATCGATTGCCTTCAATTTAAAACAGATCCAGATGCTAACTGAGATGTAGTGCTCTGCTTTCTTTCATCAGCAGGTGGAAGGGGAGGTAGCAGTAGAAGGTGCCCAGACTTGGTTTCCTGACTCAGATACAGACTTGCTCTATTGCTGTCTTACATAACCTCTCAGTCTTATTTCCTACATCCTTTTAAAAGGTAGTCTAAAGGAATGTTTAACAAAAGCAGTCATTTTATCTTTACTAAACGAGATTGACAGCTTCTGGGAAATGCCAGTTTGCTTTCTACCAGAGCTATGACATTCTCCACCATCAGTACATGTTTCCAAATCTGTTTCAAAACCCTGTGTGCATCTATGATGGAAGAAATGCTGGAAGTAGCTCTTGCCTAAAGAAGGCTTTGCAAGATATTCCCCACAAGAAGTTGCAAATAGACCCAAGCTTGAACAGTTTTCCAGGTTTGAAAACATAGGGCTGAAATTAACTGCAGCTCAGCAAAAAGAGATGGCAGTGCCCAGGAGCCTGAAATAAATCAAAATGAGTGTCATAGAAGAGTAGATAACGCTTGAGTGGCCAAGGCCCTGTTAGTTGCTTTTCCTCTCTTTGTAAATGTGGTCCCTCTTTCTTTCCCTGTGACCTACTTATTGTCATCTTTTCTTGCTCTTTTTTTTTCTTGCTTGATGGGAAAAGCCAATCTGTACTGGGCTACTTCTAGACTTATGTGCTAGGGCGAAGAATTTTCAGTGGGATCACACAGATCAGAGAGATTAAATTTTCTGTTCAGACACTGTCATGAGATCCAGGGGCTTCTCAACACTACATCTGTATTCCAAATCTCTCAAGATCTCCCCATCTCCTTTTGCCAAGCCAAAGGTTTGCAAAGAGCAGAGTGGAACAAGCACAACTACCTTCTCTAGCTTGTGCTACACGCAATTTTCACAGCAGAGGAGTTTCAAAGTTTTCCTGTGATTTGGGCTCATTAGGGTGGTTACAACTCTTGTTATCTCCCATACAGGAACAAGTGTAAAAGGCACACACACACAATAGCAATGAAATGTAAAGCTGTGTAAAACTCACTGTATCATGGATTTGAAATTCAAGCTCATAATCATATTCACGAAAATATCTGCTTGTTTCTTCGTGTGACCTTTTCCCTGTGGGATGACTTTCTAACATGCACTAGATGTCACATTGTTTTGAAAGACCATAAGCAGCCTATTATTCACAGAGGCACTTCAGCACACACCTTTACTGGCACTGCATGCATGCTTCAGGCTCTACGTGTGCCTAAATACTGAACTCAATCAAAGCCCTCAGTATGAAGAGAAAAATCAACTGCTTAGACCCTAATTTGCTTTATTTTGAAAGCTGGGCAATTGGGAATTGATCAAATAGCATTTAAAGAGAAAAAGCTCGTATATGATTTATGAGATATTCTGGAAGATACATTTGAAAGCATTATGGGATGCAATCAATCAGTGCCTGAACTACTGAAGATTTTAAATGCTTTTCTCTTTTCTACTATCAGCACGTAAGAGGAGAGATCAGGTATTAGTACGGCACATTTTTCTAACTGATGGCATCATTTTCTAACACCTTTTCTTGATTTATGTTCCAGTGTTTATCCAATTTCCTTTCTAACACCATCTAAAGCAGAAACATTAGGTTATTTGTTATTTAACCTCTATGATAGCTTCAGAAATTGGCAGAACAAACTGGACTCATAATCTTATTGGTGCTTTAGATGACAATTTGGCAAAACTGAGGAACTGCAACATTAAATTTATTTA
Source organism: Baryphthengus martii (assembly GCA_013396935.1). Classification (NCBI taxonomy): domain Eukaryota; kingdom Metazoa; phylum Chordata; class Aves; order Coraciiformes; family Momotidae; genus Baryphthengus; species Baryphthengus martii. The sequence continues at coordinate 138,023 of VWZK01012559.1, forward strand.
CTGTTGTTACCATAAAAGTATGGAGTGGTTAGCACATTTTGGCCTTAGAAGAAATTCGATTTTCCTTACTAGCAAGAAAGGTTGAGTGAAAAAGACCTTCTCTTCTTCCCAGTAAAATAAATAGGAATTCTGGCACCAACATACAGTTGGAGGAACACTGGTTCCTAATTATTCATGAATTTCCTGGTATCAGGCTGAGCTGTACAAAAAACTGGAAGCTGTGGGCCAATGTAGCTCATAACTTATTTAGCAAACTATGGAAATTTATACTGGAGAAGGAGAATTCTATTCCCTGGCTGAGGGGTTTCTTGCTATCTCACAGCCAGCTCAGAGACAGTGATTTCATTGAAATTTGTCCCTCGCGACTTCGGTTTGCAATCAAAAAAAACCCAAGTGACAAAAAGCCCACTGTGTGCACTAAAGAGCTGGAGTTTCCACAGAACCAGAAAAACGCTCATGCTTATTTCCCAAACTCATTTTTTCCTTCCTTGTCAATGTAAGATTTTTGATGGTAACATTGTGTAACATATAGCATGCCAAAAATAACTTGAAAACTTTGGGAGTCTAACAATATAAATAACACCCAACCTGCTCAGTTCCAGGACAGAAAAGTAGATCATATTATTGCAGCAATAAAAATGGTGAGATGTGTCAGTAAAAGGTCTTAAGAGTTGTAAGTGAACCAATGACACTACTTCGGACATTGTAGTTCAAATACTGTTTCACTGTGGTGCTTCCCTTCAGACCAGATTAACTTCATGTAAGCTAATTTGTCAAAAAAAACCCAAGCTCTGAGACAGATTTTGAGAAGTGAGGAGTCCTCCCTATGTTGAACTGCATCATTTTGCAGCAGCAGTGGCGCTAGCGAGATGGTAGGTAGGAAACGGATGTGTTTCTCCTCCTTGCCGAGGAGACCAGCTCCAGTGCAGGTCAGTCCACACTGGGAAAGGGAATTGTGGCAAAAAGGGCCGACAAGGGTCTCTTCTGGGGACTTCCTTCCCTAGTGCGGCCCTCAAATTATTATCCCTTTTTGATCTTTCAGGTAGATAGTGACAACGTAGTGGCAAGAAGTCCAAGGACAATGAAGAGAGATTTCAGGGCCTTGGGACAGCTGGTCAAGTGATCGGGAGGACAACTTGTGTTCTCCTCTATCCCTCCAGTTGCAGGGAATGCTGAGGGGATAAACAGGAAGAGCCAGCAGATCAATGTCTGGCTCCAAGCGTAGTGCTCCCAGCAGGACTTTGGGTTTTTTGACCATGGCTTAATTTACAAGACACCAGGCCTGCTGGCAACAGATGGGAAAGGGTTCTAGGAGAAGAGTTAGCAGGGCTCACTGAGAGAGCTTTAAACTAGATTTGAAGGGGGATGGGGATGTAACCAGGCTTGCTAGGAAGGAGCCTGGAGGTAGTAGCTCAGTGCTTGTGGGGCAGCCTGCCAATGGTTTTGAGAACCAGAAAGCCTACTAGCCCTTCAAGGGCAAAAACTACAGACTCAACTCTTTCTCTGAAGTGCTTATACACCAACGCATGCAGCATGGGGAATAAAACAGGAAGAACTAGAGATCTGGGTGCAGTTGCAGGGCCATGATCTCTTTGCAGTTACTCAGGAATAAAAGTTATAAGATTTTATTAAAAATTGATAAATGCTAGGTATTTCTTTGCCTTTGCTATTTTGAATATAAACTTTTTTATCTGACAATGAGGGCTAAAAAGACACCAATATTTGTAAGACTGGCAAGAAAATTAACAAGATTGTGTAGGAAGTTCCCCATGAGAATTACTGAAAGGAGTTGTCAGAACTTTGGTGTACAGGTGGCCAGTATTTTGGACTGACCTATAGGAAATTCAGTTTCTGTTATTACTAAATACAGTGGAGGCGATCTTCTGGCTCTCAGAATTAGATGGAGCCCCTGCTAGGGAATCCCATAAGCTATGTTTTAAATGCATTCCCAGCATCAGATTCACAAGAGCAGTTAAATGTATTTTACTCTAGAGCATGACTAAAACCCCAATATGAAAAAGGCAATGTATTACACCGTGTACCACTGGCTAGAATGCTCATTAGGGCAAAACATACGGGAAAGGAATAATAAGATCATATACACTGGAGAAGGTGTCATTCTCACTAAGTGCATGGCTTAAGCAAATAGAAACTACTGGCTGAGATGACATTGCTGCCCTTCACTGTAGAAGAACTTTCAGGAACATATCTTTTTTTTTTTTTTTTTTTTCCCTCAATGAGCTAGCTGAAAATTTTTCTTATCTCAGTCCCAAAAGGATATTGAATGATTTAAAGGATTTATGCAAGTTAATCCTGGCACAACACTAACTAATACTGGGGGGAGAGGGGGGAGGGAGGGGCTGGAGAAAGAAATTAGACTTGTCCCTTCAAAACTCTTGCTTCCCTATGAGAAAATTTAGTGCAGTGTATGAAATCTCCTGCCAGATCTTTTCAATCATTCACAAAATGCTGAAAAAAATTATATTTAAACAGTCTTCTCTGAAAGATAGGAACTTTGCCAGAGAAAGCCATATCACACTTAAGAAACAGGCCAATTCTTCTTTGGTTCTGACTGACTTAAATCTCTGAGCTTCACTAATCCATGGATGAAATGAGAAAGAGTTCATTTGCTTTGTGCCTGGACTTATACAAACTCTAGAGGCACCTGAGTGTAAGAGTAGCAGCAGCAGCAGCATGTGATAATGCATATTTTTCTGATAGACTGTCTTTTGTCACATACTACATAATGCAGAAGAGAGAAGGCACTCTGCCTGCTTTATCTGCATCTGTGCCAGAAGATTTGCTGGTAGAGGCTGTGCAGCCAGAGGATGCAATTTTGACTATATTCCTAGCCTTATAGCCAGGACAGGAATATTTTGTAACGTACTTAACTTCAGGGAGTGTTTTTTAATTTCCTGTTATCGGTATTTGGGTCTTTTCCGGGATCAGAATGAGAACTATTTCTAGCTCATTACTGTCTTTCTTTGGAGAAAGAGAATCCTACCCCAGCAGGGGTTACAAATACCCCTGTAAAATTAAGCCTAGTGTTCTGTACTTTTTTTTTTTGTAAAGCATAGGCTACTGAAAGTTTCAGATTACTACAGTAAAACAAAAAATCATATTGCGTGAACGTTCAATAAATGATTGCATCTTTTATAGTACTTCTGTGATGATGATAAAGCCATTTGTCTTCCAACAACCTTCAAGCCATGCTTTTCCTATAGCACTTGTTATCAGAAGCCCAGGACATAATTTGGATTGATGTAATTTGACATGGTTCCGATGAGTTTCAGGGAATCTAATATGACAAATAGACATGAACAACATAAACCTTCCAGCTAACAAGTTTTGAAAATAACTAACTAGAGAAAAGAGATATCTTGGGAAACAGATATTTAAAAAAAAAAAAAGGTACTTGTCCTAGTTCGTAAACATCTCTGTTAAGTAATACCGAAAAAAAGTTGGAGAATTCCAGATTCAAAAATGCTAATGAGATAATATGAATCCTCTTAGTTGTAAATATATCTTAGGTATCTGTTAATCAATACTCATATAAGGATTAGCACCAAGTTAAAAAACCAAGCTATCAACATACTAGCTATGTATGTATATAAACCTAGAATCTTAACCCTGGTTTGGACAGATATCTATCACAGACAATAATACCAAACTTTGAAATAATTTTCTTCAAAGTAGTGCCATCCACATGATATGAACTGGGTTTTATATAACAAAGAAATATTTGCCCTTAAATGAAATTGCTGTTGCATACTTGGAAAGTGTTCACTAAAAAGACCACGAGGGAAAGTTACTTAAATTACAATTTTGCACATATATACAGTTACATTACCCTTATTTGAATTATCACTTGTAAATATAAGTGGTAGTGCAGTTCTAGCCCCTTAATATCCAGCAAAAAAATGCTGCCGTATTAAGTGTGTCCTAGAGTGTCAGCTTTCACTGAAGCAAAAAATGTTCTTACTGCTTATGATGACATAGATAGCCTTAAAAATAAGAACCAAGCATAAATGATGAAAACATTTTCATTCGGAAGGAAGCCATTCATCTCAAGTAGTGGTTAACTCTGCAGTTATATTGGTGGCAGTTTAGATGTGTCTATTTTTAGCTAACGATAGAAGAATTCAAGAAGAATGCATTATTTTTATCTGCTGGTGTCTGTATCCTTTCCAAATTAATTTTTGTATACTCAGGTATGATGAACAACCCTGTTGTTCTCAAACTCAGGCTCAATTTCTTTTGTATTGGTGGTACACATTACTAGGGAAAATCTGTAATACTTTGAAAACAGGAGACACTGGAATAAGAAATAGAATGAACTAAAATACAGCCAAGAGTGCTGCTTCTACTATCCCTTCTTGTTTTAAGCCCTACACATACTACTTATGTGTGTATATGTATGTATATGCACACCTACATATATATATACACACACATACACAGTTTAATCAAAAGAGTAAGGAAGTCTGGAGCCCAATATGCTTTCTGAAGAGCTGTTCCACTTCCTCTTTACTGGTTGCTCCACATGCTCTTGTGAGAGGACAGTGACTGTATTACTTAATAAAACAGGAAATGGGACATTTTGTGGCTTAAATAGAACCATTCAGCTTCTGAATAGCCCAGGGAGAGAGCAAAACAAGTTTCAGTTATTGTATAGGTTGTAATTAATTTCCTCGTTTGAGATATATCTGATTTTTTGCAGGATTAGAATTATATTGGTAGGACAGACAGATAAACATAGTGTCATGACAAGAAAACGTAAATGTTAAACAATATTTACTCCTCCTGTTAATCAGTGATTCATTGGATGCGATGAGGTACAAGAATAGGCAATGGTGGAGGAAAATGAAGCACAGGACTGTGATGAAAGGAACGGCAGAAAGTCTAGATGAATTTTATTATAGGTAGCACTACTGGCAAAATGTAACTCTCAGCTATACAACTTTTCCACAACATTACCGATTTAAGTTGTTATTCCCTTTTATGCCACTTTTCAGCAACTGGCCATTTCTATGAAATTTTCTTTTTTTTTTTAATTCCCAAACCATTATTTTCCATTAAAGACACAGAAAAGAACCAATGGCACACACTTTTCAATATTGAAAGACTGACGAGAATTCAGAAAATTAAATCTTTGAGAGAGTGCACTGCCATGCTTCCCCTTTTCCTACTTCAGTTATTACAACCATTGGGAAAAAGCAGAAAGTGTAACTAACATTAAACTAGAGTTTAAAATATAGCATACTGGATGTTTTTGGACAGGTCGCAGTGAAGAAATTTCAAGGTGTAAAAATCACTATTGTTTTCATGCTAGGTTATAACTTGCTAGTACAAAGTTAAAGAAGGATAGTAGTTATATTTTTCTTGGATTTGTTGAGTTGGGTTTTCTTTTTGAGTACCAGCAAATACTAGGTTTAAGACAGGTTGTTTTTTTTCTACCACTTTTCGTTAAGTGGTTCTGCCACAGTACTTGATAGTGATGGTTATGCTTATAAAGATAAAATGGAAGTGGTGATTGCAATGTACAGTGTTGACAGGCAGACAGGTCTAACAGAAATATTCTACTGTTGAAATGAAATTGTAATATTTCTGGTTGGGAAGCAATCATCTTATTCAATACATTTTAAAGAAGTCTGAAACTAGTTATCTTCTCTCAAGAGCACCTGGTGTACAGGAAACTTCCAAAATGTCTCTGAGCATAACATCTACAGGAAAAACATTTATTCAGAAATGAGAGAAAATGTATGTAGCCTTTAAAAGAGACATATTAAAAACATTACAACTTCATAGCATGCATTAAGCAAAAAAAAAAAATAAAAAATCCAACCCTCCAAATGGCAAAAATCTGTCCACTGCACAGCTGAAATAAATTTAACTTACGTGGTTAGTGAAATTGTTAAAATATCTGTTTTTCTTATCAAGATTATGTACTGCAGGTCAAAACATTTCCAGAAATTATTTTTAGAATGTAGAAAGCCATGATCTAAACTTGAGAACACTGCGTACATTGTGTTGATAGGATAATTTTGGGAAAAAACAAAAAAAGAAGCAATGATCATTTTATTGTACTTATTTTGTTTATTTTATGTGTGCATGTGCGAGTGGGGAGGTAATGCTGCTTTTAAGGATTATAAGACGGAATATAATGTTCTGGATGCATACAGGCCTATAACCACCCTCCTCTTGTTTTGATTCACACATTCCAATGCCTGAACATGGAAGCAAGTATGCTTAGTTATAAGGAATTTTGTGCTTACAGAAACTGAGTCTGTAAATCAGTCTGCTCAATTTCATTCTTCCATTAGGTGTGCTGTGGCACACTTTTAGTTCACCCTCTGACAGCTTCATGTTTATGATGTTCATGCAGCTGCCAGCAGGAGCCTAGACTTAATCACCTATTTCACTCCATTGTCATGGAAGCTTTTGCCTCAGGGTGCAGAGTGCTAGAGTTAAGGGCTGGCCCTTGTCTGTGGGAGCAGGAAATAGGTTTCTTGTTCAGGTTGTCTGATACTAGACCTTTAGGAAGAAGTGATAGGCTAGTAGCAGCAGATGTGAAGGTTTTTCAACACAGGGCAGTTCCTAAACCTGCTGGTCAAATGTGGCTCACCTTTTAAATAACATGCTGATCTCGATAAGAAGGTTTTTGCAGTCAGTAAAAAATCCCACATGCAGAAAAAGTCTCTAAATCTTCCTGTTTAGCTCAGTGTTCCACCACAAAGTACCAGTCTTAAACATGAAAATTACTTTAGTGTTTGGTTCACAGGATAACGCTACAAAAATACCTGTGAAATTAGCAGATCTGGAAGGGAAATGCAAATCACTCGGGTACAGAAACCCCACCAACAAATACGCTTGAAATGTACTGGGTTGTCTAGAGCTCAGGAGTAAAGCAAAACTCAAAATAAGAGACTCCTGGATAGCTGTTGAGGTGACGAAACAGATCGTAATCAAAACTCGCTATCAGTGGTGTTAGCAGGACTGCCTCTTAAACTTTTCTAATGTTTCTCATAAGACCTTATTGCCATCAGCTGTAATCTTGCCAAGACTAGAGCCATTAGCACAAACATTTCCCATGCCAGACATGTCCTTCTGTTTAGTGTTGTAAAACATACAACATTATTATATAAATAATATGTACTAGTAGTAATATTACTATGTAAACACAATTTAAATGAAACATACTCAAGTACTCAAAAAAAAAGAGAAATTACCTCAAGGGGAGAAAAAAAACCACCAAACCCACAATGGTTTGTTTTCTATGCCTATATATTTAGTTAGTTTAGAATCACATTTCAAAAAAAGCCACTTTATTCACACATGTTGAGTAGTCTTATCAGTTAGGAAAGATCATCAAAGATTAATTTTGGATTAAGAAAGCCTCATTGTTTTTCTGCTGAAGAGCAGGACTCCTTTTGCAGATCCCAAGTCCAGTAGTCAGTGTATCAGGCACCTCCTTCAATCTGTGTTTTTCCCTGCTACCTTGAGGGGCAATGAAGAAGTCCATGAAACAAAAAACAAAAGCAACATTTGTTAGAACATTAGACATTGAAAACCCAAGCCTAGACATGGAGAACAAGGGAAAAGACTGGCTGAAAAGCTGGAGCCCAGTGGAGAACTCAGAAGGAGACGAAGGCAGAGTCTGTCATGCAATTAAAGACAGCTTTTTATTGCACCTAAGGAGACAAATTTCTACTGCTTTAACAGTCTTAATTCTATCACTACCCAAGACTTTGCCTTTGCTTGACTTTTTTGATCTGTTGTTAAATGAAGGATAAACTAAACTGATGTGTTTGCTCGAGTGAAATTCTTTGTTGACTGCCAAGAAAGAGACCTTTTGTTTAGGACTGAAGATCCTGAGTTATCTGCTGCTAACTGAACTGGTAGGATACTGTGGAAATTGTCACTGATGCCAGGCAAGCTCAGAGTAACAGCAAGCTGCTGAACTTTCTGACAAGAACTACAGTGAAATGACTGCACATCAGTGAGTCTGTAACAATGAAATGAGCCTCTACAAGGAACTTCTTCAGGAAGGAAAACTACTTTTTATATATGAATTTCTAAAGTGACACTGTTTGAAAGCACATCCTGTGTTTTTAATATGGAAATTTTATTGATAACAGATTTCTTTCTGCTGACACCTTGATTTCCTTTAAATGCTGGTAGTTCTTTGGCAGTTCTTATTTTTGATGCCATGGTATTTCAGATAAACAAAGAATTCAGCTCAAGGCATTTTTCTGAAATTTGACAGCTCTTCCGTATTTCCTTTCTTTGACAATTTTTAAACTAGTATCCCAGTAATAAGAGGGACTACAAAACCAGGCCGTTCTGACAAAGTATACATGGTGCTTCAATTTTGTGAAAAAGACATTTTTATCTAGTATATTGTTGCTGTAGTTGATTCTGAAGCATTTTATAAATGTATCTGCAAATGCAAACCTGCTCCATTTGGCTTGAGCAACCATAAATACTAGACTGGCTAAATAAGTTTCTGCTTTTTCATGTCTCTTACCTGCTCACATGCTCCACACTTCAGAAAAAGATATGAGGGTAGTATATATTGAAACAAAAATTACATGTGTCTCAATCACTCCTCAGCTTCAGTTAAGACGGCCTTTAGTCTTTCTTGAAATCTGCAGAAGTTGTATAATGACAGGTAAAGAATAAGCCCATTTATAGATTAAGAATATGACGTAAAAGCGGAGGAAAGGTTATAGGAAAATGAATGAAAATGCTTTCCAAATGAGAAAACATTGTTAAAATGACTGTGGGAATTTGTAATCCAGATCTTGCAAGGAAGCTGGAACCAGTGTAGCGTTCTTACAGCATCATGAGGCAGACACTTTATTTTTTCCTAAAATATCAAATCTTCCCAAATGGAATAATTTGTTCCTTTAATGCTTGAGCCAACACAGGCAGGATGCAGGAACAACCACAAAACTATGAATGAAATGCAAGAATTAGATTTATTCTCATTAGCTCACAAACCAGGGTATCTCTGTAGAGGCGCACAAGCCGGGACACAGGCACCATCGAGCTTGGTCCTTGCTAGAGAGTGAAAAAAACTGTTGAATGTGCTGCTTTCTCCTATATAGGAAGGATTTTTGCAGGTGTGGTTTTCTGCTATGCTTAGGTCTTTCCCACAGCAGGACAGGAATCTCAAGCAAGTTCGGTGAGATGCCTCTGAGTCCTTCACAGACCTGTGTTATCTAAACACAGCTATCCTACTTTCTCACACAAGGCTAAGCAACAATGAGTATATGCATTTTTTTGACACTCCAGCTGCAATTCGCTTGAGCATGTTCAAAATCCTCCTTGTCAATCTTCCATTACTTTCCCCACAATGCCTTTCCTCTGTCATGACTGAAAACAGGGCATGAGACCTAAAAACATTAACAGGACTTCTACTTTTTAACTAAGGATTCATTTTAGCCTCTTAAATGTCTTTTTACCTCCCATCCAATGAGGTTAAACAAACCCAACCATGTTCTATACTGTATTTGCTTTTGTCTCACTCTGAAAATGAAAAAAAAACCACGCCCAACAAACTAGAAACCTTTTCTCATTTTGATTTTTTTCAAGAGCTGTAGCTCTGTTATGACAATCTTCAGTTTAGGACTCCTTTCTCAGATATTATTTCAAGAGATTCTCAGTATTTCTATACTCTACTCCAAGATAGCATTATGGTTATTCCTTGTTTTCAAGCTTCATGACTGCCTGATTCTCAAAGCTATCTGCCTGACTGGAAGGCAAATGCTGTATTTAGCCTTTTATGAGGGACACAGATATCCACAATGCTTTAGGTTGCATTGTATGTGTTAGTCTCAGACACAGAAAAAGAGACAACAGAACACCAATATTTTATTAAATGTCATGGTTCACGTTACACCCTTTTCTGACAAACAATGTCAGGAGAAAGCCAATTTTGGCATCTTTTTTAGAACGTTACTTGGTTTCTGTGAAGGTTTTAATCTGTCCATCTACACAGCTCAAAGTGAACTTGTCATTGTTTGGACATCTAGAAAAAAAAGAAAAGGCAAGGATTCCAAAACAAATCAATTGCACCTGAGAATCAAGTCTGATGCATCCTACAGTTGATCCTGCATGAGTGATCAGCACATGCTCAATAGTCACTTTCTGGATGGCTTTTGCAACGTTTTCTTGCAGCATTTTTATTAAAAGGAACAGATAGGAGGCGACTGGAAAAACTTCTGTGGTGAAAATTTATTGATATCAGCACCCTGTCCTCTGTAAAAGGACATTCTGCAAGCTCCATTCTGTCTCTCTGTACTGGACTTCACATTTGGATACTAAAGCCTTCACAACACTGATATTTATCTCCTCTGTGGCCATTAAATGAAAGCTGTTTGTTGTAGCTCATGTGCCAAACCAAGTGTAAATTGATGCACAAATCTTACATTTTCAATACTTCTAATGAAATACAATCATTTCAATTTAGAAGAGAGATAAGCATGACACCAGCATGGTAGCAGTCTCTTTGTTGAATAAGAAGTCTGATTTTATATGTTTACAAGAATAAGTAGTGGAACACCAAGAAAAATGTCCAATGTCACCTTTAAGTCAACGTGTGCAAGATTTCAATGTTAAAAGATTTGTTTTTTTCTTGCCAAGTACCTGAAGCAGTTAAATTATTACATTAACCAACCTCAATAAATCATCCCACACTTCAGTAGATAGAAATTATTTCATGGTGTTTCCCGTTGTGAATTCTTATAACTATGAATTTAAAATTTTAATTCTAAACCTTCACAATTTCTGCTGAGACACAGGATGTTTTAATAAACAGGATAGGAAACAAAGACATTTGCTAACATATCAATGATAAATGACTATTAAGAAGCACCAGGAGACTGAATGGAACTGGGGTCAATTTCTTTAAATATACTACTGAATACTCACAGCAAACATCTTGCAGCAGGTACCCAGCTCTCAAAAGCATAACAATAAGGTTCTCACATTGTCACTCAGGTAGCAGTGGCTGAGGCCCTCCAGCATTGTGCCTGCGGTCAATAAGCAATCTGGGATCACTGTGTGCTGGCAAAATAGGGACCGTTCACATCCTCCTTCATTACAATACTCCTTACCACTTCCCTGATACCCTTTAGGGTATGTGTTTATACCTTATACCACTGGATAAATGGATTATGTCTTAGATGAACTACTCAGTGAAATTGAGTATTCGGCTTCTGTAGAAGTTGTTTGTGCTGCTGTTTCATTATCAGGAGTTTGTTCAATGGCCTCAGAATTCCACAGTCATTTGCACATTTGCTGAAAAACTGATTAGCACCTAATTTTGGAGGCACAAACAGCTCTCAACAACACATTGGCTTGCCAGATTCAGAGGGCTGATTTGACGCATTTTAATATCATACATATTGCAAATTACCTTATTAGAGTACACAAATGGGACAAAAACTGAATTAAGTGGCTCTTTTCAAGTTGTGACTCCTGTCTTTAATATACAGCCACGGCCTTTTTGCAAGACATTAGCTAATCAGTGATGGAATCAGAGTCAGGGGAGCTCAAGTCAGTAGAAATGCCAAAAGAAATAAGCCATAAAGCGTTGAGTAAAAAACTTAATTCCATAAAGGGCAGTAAGAAAACAAGCCTCCAGATTTTGTATTCCTTGATGTTAATTAAAGATTATGCTACTGAAAACAGAGAACTGAAGTTTTGCAAATCAAATATATGTATTTTCATGTTTCTAAGAGGTAATTATTTCTGTCTTCATAAACACACTTCCATTTGCCCCTTTACGCCAATTTAAGCTAAACCCAGGTAGCAGAACAGCAAGTATTTTCAAAAGCCTACAGGCCAAAGTGAGTGGTTAGTGAGGCTGTTAAAAAAAAAAAGTAGTAATAGTTACTAGCTCATCCATCGCATAAAATATATTAAAATAAGACTGCTTATGAGCTCCATTTTTTTTCCAGTTACCAAAACATAAGTAAATCTCACAATCAACATAGTTAGCTGTTACCACAGTACGTGAGCGCTTCTTGTATGACTGTATGTATCTTACTTAGTACATATGGCTCACATTCAGATACTTCTCTTCAGCAGTAACTACAAATTTCTTTTGAGTTCATCATTTTCTTCACTTAATTTGCAAGCACAAAGATAGCTCCAGGTAAAGCTTAATTTGAAATACAATACTGAATATTGTAATATTTTACTTTTGCCCTTGCTGCATGTGAAAGGTTTGTTAGGTCAATGATACTGACAAAGCTACCAGCAGATAACCTAGCCTTACCGCTTTTTCCTGGAGGACAGGCAGGGAGAGGGTTCAGCAGTGCTTGTACAGAGTCCAGCTTCTGCACATCCACTGCAAAACTCCTGTTGCAATGTTTTGGCCAGAGAAAACCTGAAAACAAACCAGATGAATTAGAGGCAAGGCTGCAGAGAGCATACATCAGAGAGAAGTCGATCTGCCGCAAAGAATGGGACCGTTTCCTCTAATCCATTTTTATATAGTTTTCATCATTTAAAACCAAACAAAAACACATGAAAATTTGCTGCAGAAATTGATTATATGTGGAGCTACAAAGAGGAAAAGCAAACGGGCACCCTGCAATAATTAAAAATGCATATCGCTGTAAAAGAAAATGCAGCGCCCTGCAGCAACATCCTCTAGGGGGCAAAAATTGAGGAAGTGCATGGAAGTACAGGAACAGAAGTAAATACAAAGTGTGAGAAATCCAACGAGGGCGAAACAAACGAAGTTGGCAATGGGATGCAGATCGATAGGAAGCCAAAAATGGTTATGAAGAACATCGTTGGAGAAAAAAACAAACAACAAACAAAAATTATAGCAATGTAATTACAAATTCATTGGAAAACTTAGTCTTTTTTTCCTCCCCAGCTGCCCAGGTTCCTCTTACCAATCTCACCAATTATTGTATTTATAAAGTGCCTCTAATAGACATGATAGCTAAGCTCGATCAGAGCTGCTCCCTATTACCAAGTCACTAAAATCACTGAAGAGAACACACTGATTGTATTTCTTGGCTGTACACTGAAGGAGAGCATCATCTCGACAACAACCGATTTAGAAGGAGAAGGAAAACTATTGGAAAGTGGCAGTATTTAACTCAAATAGTTAAACCCGTAGTTTGACTAATATCACTCTAAGAAAACTTCATCTGTCTGACATCAGCTTTCAGTTTTGGATTAGTGTTCTGTGATAATTGCTAGAAGTGGCATGAAAAGAAATGAAATTAATATTTTACCCAAAAGTTAAATTTGAGAGGGATGATTTTAGGTGTTATATAATATTTGCTCAGTGCTCAGACGGTTTCATTTGAATTTCAAACTCACGTAGCTACACTTAATTCTCTCCTAATCTTTTGTCCATTTTAAATGATGTTTAGTTCATTTTGGTAATGATTCCCTCTTAGAGAAATATTATTTGGAAAGCACAGCACATGTGTAAAAAAGAAATGACTGCAACAACAAGATACACATCTACCTTAAACCGTGAGTGTGGAAATGTCAAATGCTAAAAGAGCTTCATATGCTAAGGAGAAAGGGACATTTCAGTCACGAATGAAAGGTCAGAATAAACTGCATGGCTAGTGTGAGCAATACATTAAAAGCAGGTTACAAAGTGTTATTACCACGTTCTCCTTTTGTAGGAGAAAGATCAGGTGCTGTAAGTCCTCAGCCACAGATGCCCTGGACGTTTAACTGAAACACCTTGCTAGGAATGCACTTGTCTGTGCCTTGTTTTGTAATCAACGGTGAGAACCCAACACCTCCACAGTGAAATTTTGTCCAGCAAAAGAATTGACTCAGCCTCTGAAAGCCCCTGTTCCTTTTCATTGACTAGGGCGACTAAGTTTCTAACTTAGATGCCTAAATGAAGTGCTTAATGTTAAGTAGGATGAATCTAGGGGGTAAAAGATCTCAGAAAAGCCTTTCTGTGGTGGGTTGACCTTGGCTAGCAGCTAGACACCTACCCAGCCTTCCCCAGTCAGGGAAGGGGGAGGAAATAACATGAAAAGGTTCACAGGTGAAGAAAAAGATAGGAAGAATGCTTAACCACTTACTGTTACGAGCGAAACAGACGAGCTGGGGAAAATTAATTTTTTGACAATTAAAATATATCTAGGTGGTGAGAAACAAAGCGACACAACACTTCAACCACCCTCTTTCTTGCAGGCTCAAACTTCATTTCTTCATTCTGACTCCTCTCCTTCCCCTGACCCTGCCCAGCATCACAGAGGCACTGGGGAATTGGGGGTTGCAGTCAGTACCTGACAGTTCCTCTCTGCCACTCCTTCCTCCTCACCCTTTTCCTCTCCTCCAGTGTGGGTTTTCCGTAGGCTGCAGCTTCCTTCAGGGCACGTCCACCTGCTACAGCATGGGGTCCACCATGGGCTGCAGTGTGGATATCTGCTCCAGTATGGAACATCTCCTTCTCCTTCTCCTCCTCTGACCTTGGTGCTTCCTCTGCTGTTTCTCACACTTTTTTTCCCCCCTCATCCTCTGTCTGTGCAGAACTTTTGCCCTTTCATAAGGATGCTTTCCTCGAGGCACTCGGCTGTTGCTGAGGGGTTCAGTTGTGCCCTATGGTGGGGCCGTTGGAGTCGGCTGGAACTGGCTGTGGCTGGTACCAAGCAGCCCTGGCCCCTTCTCGTGAAGGCCACTCCTGCAGCCCCCCACTACCCACTCTTTGGCACACAAACCCAATACACCTCCTTTTCCCAAGCAGATACAAATATCTTTTGTGGGTCTTGATGAGGTTGTAGGTGGAAACTTTGTATTATTCTAGAAAGAAAATTAATGAGTCAGGTGTAAGACTTTTCTCATTAATTTTCTCCTTGATAGTTCAGGGTTTTTTTTGTAAAGGTAAGAGTTTTCATTCTTGCTGGCGAGACTTTTTAGTTATGGATGAAATAACTACTTAATTTCCCCAAAGGACAGCTCTCTGGATGTAGCACTGAGCTGAGGGTATTCCCTGTGCTGTTAAACAGACAATTACTTTCATCCTGTGCTTCCAGAACTGACAAGCTTGTTTCTTTCAAAAGGCAGTTGAGATACTCCAGGGATCCAGTCAAATGTGGATATTGAACCGCAGCACCACCAAAACCTAATATGTTGTGTATATGGGTGTTATTGCCGGCAGCAATGCTAACTTTAATCTGGAGTGTCTGATGGCTAGGAAAGAAGGAGGTGCTATGTAATCTTTTGCATCTGTAGATATGAAATGCAAGTAAGTTAACTGAAAATTGTTTTAGGAAATGACCTGAAATATTTCGGGTAACACAGTTTATACAAGGGAAAAAAGAGAGCACGTAAATTCCTCTCCAACGTTAAGTATACAACTATAGAAGTAAAATGTGAGCAAATAAGTATCTAGTCCATCAATACCACCAATAATTTTGCTATTGGTTTCTTTTGTTGTTTAGGGTTTTTTTAGTGTTTGGGTGGAGAGTTGGAAACAAATCCCTTGCTCCTCCCTCCTACTAAAACAATCGATCTGTCCAGCCTTACTGCTGTTTCTCCAGAGCACCTGTTTGTCTCAAGTCTTCTGGAAGGATATAAAATTCAAGATCTGTCTTACTGCTGAACTAGATAAACTAGTTTTTCTCCTAGTGCCTCTCTCAGATTGCATATCCCTTCTGAAGTTTCACAGGACTCATTTCATCATACTAGAAAACATCTCTGAAGATGTCTGACCTGTGTACCCTGCAGCTCAGACCAACTTTAAAAACAATTATGAAAAACCTCACACTCTTAAACTATTGCACTGCCAGTACTGACAGGAGCAACTGACCTTTCTTTTGCATTTGTGTCCCTAAATCAGTGAGGGCTGTGTTCCAGAAGAGTGAGGTGAGACTAATGGAGTCTAATTTGAACAACACTTATAGTCTAATTTATGCCTAGTTGTTGCATATTATGAAATTGACGCAGCATAGTCAAAGAAATACTTCCAGGGAAGAGCCAATTCTGGCTTCACATGCAAGGGTTTTGTGATCCTTAGCTTATTACAAAGAGTTTCCCCTTCTAGGAGGAATTAATGTAGATGCAGATGAATGGATTGCATAGGATTAGGAAACACTCTTCTTAGATGTTGCACCTCAGGAATGATTAAACCTCTTTCACAAGACCTAGTAGTTATCAAGTGCCTCAGCTGGATGACTTGGCTGGTAAAGTCCTGCTTTAGGTGTGGAAGTGCATGGTGTATTCTTAAGACTTGGAACTGGTAGAAACAATGTGAAAATCCATACCAGGTAAAGATGACTGTATGACTAAGTAAACTGCAGCCCTGGTGCTCTGATGGATACCTCTTTCAGAACAGTCCTTGATTCTTCTGTTTTTTCCAGGATACAATGGAAGTTGCTAGGAACTTTTCACTTCTGAAAACATTATTCAACTCTGACTTCTTTAGAGGTTATAGAGGGGATGATGAGAACGATGAATTCTTTCTGCCTACCTAGTTCAGTGATTCTTTAACTATCAATGTCAGCTACATTGACACTAAGTTCTTGACAAAATGGTCTGATTTTACTCCTTTCTGAAAATTTATGGTAAGCATTGGCTTCTTATTTCACTTCTGTGCTATAACTCTCTTGTGTGATTTTTCAGAATCCAGTAGAAATCATGAGGTACATACCTCATGGTGATCCGAAGGAGCTTTCTTCGCATATACTCACACCAGGTCTGTGAAGCACTAGATACTGGGGTAGAAAGCAGAAGTACCTGGCATACATTTCACAAACCTGTGTGCCAGCGAAGAAAGAAAAGCATACATGCTAGAGCTTACTCCAAGGCTCATCTTCTGCCAGCTGGGCTTGTAAACAGGTTACAGATTTCTTGAATAAATAGTGTTGAGAAAACCTGTGAACCAAATGTCCAAATAACCTGAGGCTGTTTGACCAATGACCAGAGATAAGTTCTAAAGCTCTGTTCTCAGCTGAAAGATGATATGAAACAATATTTCCTGTGGCTTTTGCCACCTGTGAGCCTAGAATAAACTATTAATTCCACTGAGATCAGATTTATTAATGTTGTTCCTTAGAAAACAGTTTGGCAATTGACTGCTTCGCCCAAAAGCTGTGACAACTGTTTTTGAATTAATCAGTCACTAATCAGTTGTTGAAATAAAACCATAGAGAACCTACTTTTGTAGGTATGCTCAACCAGTGAAAACTATTTTCTGAGATCTGTTTTATTGTTTCCTTACCACTTATTAATCTTCTGAAATAAGATGCACTCTACAAACATTGATTCCATGACAGCAAGAGTCTTGCTGGATTATTCTTTAACCTTAGTTACCCAGAGTAAAATAATTTCATATAGCATTGTCACAGTGAAAAAAAAAAAAAGATTTAAAAAAAATTTTAAAAAAAATCAAAAAAAATTTAAAAAAACCCTCAGACTACATAGAGTGAAATAAAAATACAAAATGAGAAACAACCATGAGAAAAAGTACATATAAAACCTAGGTCTTGCAATTTAATGGACACTACATTGTCAGAAGCAGCAAAAATGAACTGATTAGCAACAGGGATTATTCTCAGATTTAGGCTTCTTGGGAGGAGAAGAGCAGACAGAGGGAATGAACGTGCTACCTCAAAAGAAATGACTAGCGAGAGCATTCAAGATTTCACTAGTCTATGATTAGGATCCACCTAGGCATAGAGAATTCTAACGAGAAACAGTACTTGTCCTTCAAGAAGGGTCATCACTTTGGAAAGCTTAGCCTCAATCTTGTTCTACTGGCTTGGCTTTAATTTCCAAATTAAAACCCTAGGAAGAGAAAATGCACTTTCCTCTTGGATGTCTGAGTGCTGAAATTTCCTACTGTCTTACAAAATACCCTTTTCTGCAACAATAGACTAAAGTAGCAATTGTATGCCACAGTGACTCATTTTCTTCAGGGGAAGATGCTAGACAATAGTGAACCCAAAGCTTGTTAAAGTGACTGATATCTTATGCCTCAACACATGACTGAATGTCTTAGCAATACCTCAAGACATTACTGAATGACCAGTTGCCTTCTGACAGGGCAACAATTCTATATTTGACATTCCAATATTAAAAAAAGAACCAACAAAACATTCAGCTTTATGAAGCCAAGGAGCATTTGTCTCTCGGCCTCTGATATCCATGACTGTATTTGTTCTAAGTGTTTTAATTGGTACATGA
Organism: Baryphthengus martii; assembly: GCA_013396935.1. Taxonomy (NCBI): domain Eukaryota; kingdom Metazoa; phylum Chordata; class Aves; order Coraciiformes; family Momotidae; genus Baryphthengus; species Baryphthengus martii. Next base: position 156,209 of record VWZK01012559.1, read on the forward strand.
AAGTTTGAAGACCTTTTTTTTTTAAAAAAAGAACTTTTTTAGATCTTAGGTGCTAGATAGATTTCCTAGTTTGAATAGCCCTGAAAAGGAAGAAAGAAAAACATCTCTTAAAGACTGGAAAAGTCTCATTTTCCTAGAAATATGGAAAGTGCTTTGGATGACACTATTACCTAGATAGTAATGTCAAGTTCAAGGAGAAGTTAGAGTGTCTACACATATCCGAGGTTAATTTTAACCTACATATAAATACGATTTTGTATTACTACACAGCTTATACCTTGACAGATCAACATTAGCATCTTGTTCTTGTCTGAAATGAAGTTGTTTCCCTGAAGAAAAAAATCACAACTTTTCGAGCTGATAGAATGCTGGTATTCTTGGTAGAGGAAGGTGCTCAAATTTAGTCTTGTGGATATTTTAATCAACATGCATTCTTCTCAGAAGTTTTATCCGCATCATCATTTAGATTTCATGATGTCCCCAGAACAAGTTTTGCTCCTGCGCTAACTGTGTTCAGATCCAATAATGCTAATCATAGAATTCTAGAATGCCAGGTTGGAAGGGACCTCAAGGATCACCTGGTCCAAACTTCTAAGTAAAAAAAAAGTAAAAAAATAAAAAAATAATTGGTTTAAGTGAGGTCACCCAGCACCCTGTCAAGCTGAGTATTAAAACTACCCAGTGTAGGCAAGTCCACCACTTCCCTTGGGAGATTATTCCAATGTTATTCTAATATCTTTGAAGAGAAAGACTAACAGCCTTATATCATAAACCAGTTTGTTCTTTTACTGCTAAACAGGAACTCACCACAGAGATCCATCATTTCAGATTCTCTCATATCTATTCTCAAGGTCAAAAAGGAGGAGAGAAGAAGTTTGTTTAATTATTCCTCAGCTTCTCTGGCATTATGCAAAAGTGCTGAATTGTAAATGACAACCAAATTGGTGCTGTTTGCATATAAGGAAAAATTATTCTGGTAAATCAGATGATGAATATTATTGCTTTTAAGGTCCCTAGGATGTGTCAGTGTTAAAATCACAGAGCAGTGAACCGAGTTTGACATGCAATATTTTCTATTCTATCTTTTCCTGGCAGATAAGCTTTTTCTCTGTTTACTGAGAAAATGTTAATATCTGCATCACCCTTCCTGCATGTGGTATAATGTGACATTTAGGTCTTTCCTTGGAAAGAAATAGCAACAACTCATAGCTTTACATCCTGGAAACTTTTAGCCGTAAAAGGGAAGAGGTATAACTGAGAGACACTCTCAGTAAATTGTTCTGCGTGTATCGTGTCCATTCAAGCAGATGCAGGAAGGTGTTCTCTTCAGTGCCCATCCAGGAGCAGCTGGGGAAAACATGGATGATCTGGAGTTACACGTATAATGAAAACATGTCATGCTCCTTCCTGAAGCAACAACCATTCAGTTTATCCTGTACTCATTTACACTGCAAAATTAATTGATCTAATGTTAAAACTCTTGTCAAATCACTATCTACAAATCACTACTACTATTTGTAGTTTCTCTCCACAAAACTGCATGTAAAGTATATCTCAGTGGTTCAGTGGAGGTCCTGCCTGTGATTGTCACAAACAAAAATGAGAGCATCAGACTAACAGAAAAGATGAGACCAGCCCTAGCTACTTTGTCTTGTTGCTGTTATTCAGGAACTATGCTGACAATATAACAAAACTTAAAAAAAAAAGGCTTTACATTTGCCAGCTGTGAATTAAATGCTTTCCCACTCTTCTTGTAGCATATAGTCATAAAGGCTACCTCTTTCCTTTCCCTGAGGGCAGTGAAAGAACATTTATTTCAATCAGGACATGGAAAATAGAAGGGGGAGTATTTAACATAGAAGAGTAGTTCAAAGAAAGGCAAAAAGTATTGCTACAGGTACTAGGGCAGTCTGAGTTCAGCAATAAAAGTCAATTAGAGTCACAAATTCCAGGTAAACAGGATTTATTTACTTATGGGCCTTTCACTGCTGAATGTAGGCAGTAGATAATAGCCCCAGCTCCCAATGTAATTATTTTGTAAATATTTTTAATATGAACTGGGTAGACTAGGGTTATTCATGGCAAATGCAAAAGATGCAGAATTGTTCTCAGATTGAGGTTTCAGGGAGAAAGTTAGATTTTGGTCTAATATTTCAGGTCATTTCAAAGGTAGTTCTGGGTGCCCCCAAATCCAGTATTGTATTATCTAAGCTCTCCAATTAATCTAGAAAATCTAACTGCTATCTAGATTTATATTCCTGAAAAACTCTTCAGAACCACATTTAAATAGCTGAGAAAAAATAAAAACAAAGATGGAAGTAAAATTGTTGAAACGCTAGTAGCAGCTCAGGGCCTCAGAGAAAAATATTGATACGCAAAGGTGTGAAACGCTGAAAAGAAGCAATGAGGAGAAAAAATGAGAACTCAGAAAGATCAAGAACCAGGCTATTCCAAGGACCCAGAAGGGTCTGACACTTTACCATCTGACTAATGATTGGGCAGCAGCGACTCATCAGATGCCTGTACTGCAGATGCTGAGCGTACTCGTGCTTAGTCTAGTTTTTCCTACCTACCTGCTCTGTTTAGCCAGTGAATAATTGCTGTATATTTACAAACTGTGTATAGGACTATTATAGCACTACTATAGAGTCTTTGCTTGTGGTGAAAGGTGCCCACATTAAAGGGATCCAATAAAAAAAAGGTTTGTGTGATAACTTGAATGTTTGTGGATATAGTGGCATACCCAGAAAAAGTACATACCTAGAAAACATCTTATGAAAGAAAAAGACTGAATTTTGTGTTAACAAATAGTGACAAAGTCAGATCATTGATATTATATGTAACGAAAATATTAATTTTATACTCTAAACCTTGGTCTCTGACCCCTTTATTTTAAGTCTGTATATTGATGCACAATATCCATGAGTTGTAAGAATTTAATTGGCATATAAATTTCATAAGAATGTGCTATAATATTCAAAATAAATAAAAGTAGGGAAAAAAAAATAACCCAAACCCAAGACAACTATAATTGTATCACAGTTTACACAAAATTAAACTCCTACAGAGCAAGTGTTTAGAACTTACAAATATCAACTTACCACCTTTCACGGAGCTTCCAGCAAGAATTCAGAAAGACATAAATTGGTTTAATGAAAGTTTGATTTGCTTCCCAGTGCATTTTGAAACAGAGGGATGCCAAATAAATATACAGTAATTGAGTGAAGATTCCCTGCACCTTCCGTAAGCCACTGTTAATACAGCACAATATCGTATTCTAACAGCTGCTAGTCATTAGCCTCAACTCAGTCTAGTATCTTTGGGGTAGGAAGCTCTAGAGTCCTGAAAATAGTCCTCTTTGCTACCTAATGATTAGGAGCTGTAATGGAATGTGCGTAGGTGCATCTGCCACCTATTCCAGTTTTTGAACTAGTCTTTACAGATTTTTCAAAGTCATGTGGATAGAAAAGGCCGCTTTTTTTTTTTTCCCCACTACCTTTCTGTGTAAAGCTGCCCATATATTTTTCACTACTAAGCTCAGCAGTATTTGAAAACCCCCTTGAGATTCCCAGCTAGAATGTGGGCGTTTGTTAGCAACGGTTTTCAGATAGAATAAGAATGCATTGTTGGTGGGTTTGGTATTATGACCTAAGGTGTGAAACCTGGAGGCAAAGTGCTCAATTTAATGAAAATACATCTTCATCTCTATTTTTGCTTATGTTTAAGAAAGAGAAACAGCAAAACAAAGCAGCATGTTAAAGAGGCTGACACTTTGCCTGATCAGATAGCAACAAATTTGTAATTATTTTATTTGAACTCAGGAGCAAATCTGTTGAAGTCTGACTTTTCTTCCTCCTAAAGGAATATTTCAAAGAAGATTTTTTTTTTTCTGACATTATTTTATGAACAGCTATAATCACTACATAGACATTAGAAAGTTTGTTTATTTGACATTTTTCAGTCCATAGTGAGCAGAACGCCGATTAGAGCTTCTGGGCCTCCTTTGGCCTCTGTATTCTTTGTCTTCACCTGGGGCCCAGTAGGGTGCCATTATTTTGGTACTTTAATTTCCATGCTAGGAAATTCCTTCCTTGTTTTAAGCACTGTCTGTTATTCTTTCACAGAAATTAAGTCTTGCAGCTAGACCCTCAGAATCATCACCAGTTTTCTTTTTTTTTTCCCCAAGATTTCTAGGCACAAATATGCTAGTCACCTAGTTTTAATTGTACATTCCTAGCTTCTTGTCTCAAAGCCAGTCACTCATTGAAGTTGAACAGATGCCTAGGCTAGGAAGACTTGGGAAAAAATAAATCACTTTGTGATCTATAATGCATTTCTCTTCATTAGGGCCCTCACTGTTCCTAAGTACCGTGAGCCTTGGTGAGGTTGCCTTAGGTCAAAATCTACTCAGGCCAGTTTCTTCCCTCTTTAACAGAACAGAATGAAGTTTAATGACTCTAAATTCACTGCTACAAAGTCTCCCAAGACTCTTTTTTTAAGACCAAACAGAATATCCAGTCCATCCTTGACTGTTTTTTTTCTGTTGAGTACAAATTGAGGACAACTGAAGTTTTACACAAGCCACTTAGAAGGTACAATCTAACCTTTTAAAACTGCTCCTGTCCTACCTGTTTCATAAGTTTCTGGTTCCTAGCAGCTGTTGATCTACTGAACATTAAAAATATAATTACTAAGAAGAATATGCCTATATCATGAATGAAAAAAAAAAAAAAAAAAAAAAGTAGTATCTTTTATTATGAGCCTCTGGGGCTTTGCTGGAAATCTAAGGCTTCTTTGATACTGTCAGATTGAAATCTTTCATTTCACGTACAGCAATAATAATAGTATTTTTATTATTATTTAAACTAGAGCCTGAGCTCTCCAGCAACGCTGATCTAAAATTTATATCATGTGTTTGGATTTTTTGATGAGGGATGAAGTAGACCAATCTGTCTAGGCTGTGAAATTATAAGCTGAGTAGGTAAAAAAAATCAGGGCAATCATTTTTTTTTTGGTGAACAAATGGAAAAACAAAGGAAAACAAACCTATTCTTACCAACACGAAAAGTTACTCAATCAAATTCCTACACACGGTGCTCAGCAATCACATTTACAGAGTCATGACTTCATGTGGCATCATCGCTCTTCAGTCACCAGTGGGACAATGCTTACCAGAAACTGTAAGTGAGAAAAACAGACAGGCGGAAAATATTATATTAGTTTCTTTGTGCATAGTGGGGAACATGGACACATAATAACAGTTATGAAAAATATTTTTTCTTGAGGCTAAAACAGGCCAGATTTCATCATTATTGGGTTTTCCACACGTGGCTGTGTTTCTTGGTAAACGAAATTAATCTACTGTTGTTTTATACTCTTTTGCTGAGATTATTTCTTCTAAGCCGTGGTACCGTACATATGCAGCTTTTTTTTGGTGTGCTTTAATTTATACCCCTAACTCTGTGTTCAGTCAGCGCTGCTCAATACCTCAGAATTTTAGGTCTTCAGGGAGGAACCATCTGCTACAATAGTAACAGCAGTGTGCTAAGACTACAAGCAGCAAGACACAGTAACTTTATATTAACACTTAGATGCCTGAAAAAAAAAAAAAAAAAAAAGCTGACTACCTACAATTCCGCTCTAAAATGAAATAGGAAAGAAGGTATCCTTAACAGGAATGCATTCTTGAATAATATTGTTAAAGCATGGAACTATTCCTGCCACAGCGAGAGTAGAAGGGTGCAAGGCTGTATGCGATAATACGGTAAAACATACGACTTGCAGCTGAAAGGAGTCCTCGCTAATTTATTTTTACTGAGCTGTAGCCGTGCAACAAAAGTCAGAACTTGAACAATAACCAACTAAAGCTTAAGACACATTCATGTGAGAGCATAAAACATAAAAAAAATTTCCTAAAATTAGCCATAACTTGTCCATTCTGATTCTCCCACATTTGCTTGTATCTGGATTCCCGTTCAACACACAATTAGTGTAACACTGCAAACGGAGAAACATTATCAGTAGCAGGTATAGAGCACATCTGGCCTTAAGGATTCAGAAGATGATCACCACATTGTCTTTAGGTCATGCAAGACTAGCAGTTTTGTACACCCTAGTATTTTCCACAAGATTACAATGACATATTTGGAATCGGAATCACTTAGGTATTCAGATACTGGCCAATAGGAGACTATGAGACCTACTCGCGTAATTTTCATCATTGCCATTTAGTGAGGAAATGACTAAAATAATTCAAAGTACTGGGAAAACTTTAATTGATGTAATATAAAACCGAATTCTGACCTCATTAAAGGACTTCTCATTTAAAAGCTGCACAGCTAGGAAGTTGTCTGCTGTCATACTGCTCCTTCTGGAACATGTACAAGGAGTTTGCAGGCAGCTATTTTGATCAGATTTACTTTCTTCTCTCTTCCATTTACATTCCAAACTCGGAAACCTCTTTTGTTAAATAATTTTCAGAGGAAGGATGGCACTATATTCTGTTGATACTCCTTTTGGTGGAGCAGAAGCACAACCTCTCCTGAAGCATGGCATGCTTGAAGAGATGGGCGTGATAAGATGCTTCCGTATCCAGGACAGACTGTCTATTATTGTTAATATCTTAAAGGTTCCTCAGACCTTTCTCTGCTCTTGCCCACCATGCTGTGGATTCAATGTACATATGAAAGGTAGCTTTCCCTTTTATCTCGTCACAATTTTCTTAGGTCATACAAACTAAAAGATCACCTGCCAACTTACCTACCTACTTTCGCTAATTTATGTGTGTAACTTGGGTGCTCTGTGATGACCTCCCTCTATATTTAGGGATATACCAAATACCATTTTGAAGGGTCTTAATTTGGTACCGGTTTTGACATAACAGACCGCATGGAAACTGGCTTGATGCCCCTCTATTACATTTTTTGTAACATATCTCTTAGTAAAGAAGATTCAGCAGAAAAACGTAATAAAGATCTTATAAGAGATATTACAAGGTAAATGGTTTATATAAATCATAAAATAAAATGCACAGATGAATAAGGATGCTTTAACCTTCATTAACCTTTCAAGCACTCTTTCTGTAATTCAGAATAAATTCAGCCATTTCTATATTAACTTATCTTTAAAATGGAAATTTCTCCAAAAATGTCAACAAATACTAAAACATCTCTGAAACAATGTTACAATTCATAATGTTAACCAGACTGTAGATACACATCAACAATTGTTAATAAAACAGAAAAATGATATTAAAGGATTATAGAACAGCCCTTGAAAATGTATTGCCTGTAGATTTAAAAAAATTAAAAAGAAGAAAAAAAAATCTAGAATTTTAAGAATGCTTTGGCAGAAGAAATAATCTCCTTCTACGACGAATCTGCCATGTTCCTTGCATACTGATAATTTCCAGAGTGTGGACTTTGGGGGCATTAATGTCCCAGAATCACAGGAATATGCAAAGGAAAATCAATGCTTTGTCATAGAGACTAGGTGAAATGGATAGACCCCAGCAAAGTGCTGGTCATAAGATTGACCTTAGCTGAATTAATTCACCAAGAAAAAAGGTATCTTCTTGCTTGTTGTAGTGTCTTGATTGTGTTAAACATACCTGAGTTTTAAGAAGCAGCGTGCATGTTTGTGCATACTTTCTTTGTGCTCCTGCCTCCCCACAGGAAACCTGATATTGCAGCACCGACGCAGAGTGAACACAGATGCAGGGTAGGATAGATATATTTAAACAAAGTTCAGTGCTATCCACAGCCACTTGATATTTTTCACTGAGAATATAGCAACCATTAAGCAAACAAGATGTATCAGCATTGTTGAATATAGCAACCTTTAGGAAAATGAGATGGATCAGCATTATTTTCTTACTAGCCTTACATCCCCAATGATTCTCTTGAAGGACGACGTAGACTTAAGGGCCTTACATCTTTTGCAGTGTCATGAGACAGTGAGCGAAGCTGTTTACGACACCAAATTTGTAGATGGCCCTGCAAGTGTATTGTAGAAATACTCCGGTGATGACAGGAACATTCACCACAGTGAAACAATGAAGATGTATTAGAGATTACTCCCTCATGGCTATTCCCAAAGCCTTTTGAAAGATCTGTGTTTAATTCCAACAAGGGCAGCTTGGAATTCTGTGAAGCGTGCAGGTAACACAGTATGCTTAATGAACAAATAATTGCAGCTAGTCTAACTAAACAGTTTCCGATCCAGTTCTAGAAATACTTTACCAATACAAATTTTGTCATGGTTAATGCAGGACCAGGATTTCTCCTCCCAAAACAGCATGCTAGAAAACAACAGGCAAACTGCATGGTCACAATAGAGAATTTATCTAAATGTATGTAAAAAGGGACTCAATTCATTGTTACATTGTGCTTTATTAGTGGCCTCTTCAGACAAAGAGGCAAGGCTGCAGCAGAGTTATGTTATAGCTGCATTGGAGTTAAATCAGAAATAAGACTAGTTTCGCTGAAGTTACTGCTCGCTTATAACTAAATTCAAGAGTCCCTGCTGCTAGAGATCTTTATTATTATATGATAACTTCTACAAATGAAATACATCTTAACTTCAGATGATCAGTCTAGGGTGTTTTTTTAAAAATAATGCAAGTAAAAAAAGTCTGTCTTCTTATCGGGGACACAGTTACTTGTGCTTGTGGATGAGACAGAGTAAAGAATCCAGGGCTGTCAAGCAATGACAATTTGAATGAAATATTTCAAAGAAATAAGAATGTGAAAAAACGTCTCAAGGACACAGAAAAATAAGGTGTTTAAGAAACAACTTCAAATTAATGCAAAATAAAAGCTGCTTCTGCCAAATGAGTGAAACTTGTCAAGTCTACTGGATCTCTTAATTAGCTGCGAACATGAAAGAATCTCCCTTTAAGGGACTCGGGCTTACAGGCATCAGGGCTAGTTCCTTTTGCAGAGGATATAAAATACATTTATTAAGCACATAAAGCAACTTGGATGAGCTGAAAATATCTATGTCTAATCAGGGGAGAAATTATTCATAATGTGGAAACTGTCTTTCAAATTGAGGGGAGGGGAGGATTAAAAAGAGTTGGCAAAGTTCATGTTTTTAATATACTGGAGGATGAAAAAGGGCTTGAATTTTGTTCTAGCCAAGCCCCACAAAGCCCCTTCCTTTCAAAACTTGCAGGCCTATACTACCTTTAACAGATTTCTGTAAACATTTTTAATGGGAATCAGAAACCCAGGAAGCTTACTCGTAACAAAATACAACTAACAGTTCTACAGATGATTTGACTCTCCTAACAGTCCAGTGCTGTTCCACACATCCTTGGGTTGGAAGACAATGACCGAATCAAACACATTTCTAGCAACATTGTTTGTAATCTGTTGCAATTTGAGGGGATTATGCTGGATAAACACATCCAAACAAAATAGCACATCTGCCTCATTAGGACATTTCTTTCTCCTGAGTTATCCTATGCACCTGTCAGAGGCTGATGGCCAAAAATTGTGGTTTTTTTTTAAGAAAAAAAAACAACAACAAACAAACAACAATAAAACAAGTACGTAGTAATTCCACTTTACATAATTCTAGCAACCCATTTGTGCCCTTAAAAAGAATCCCCACTTTACAGAGTTCCTATTTTCAGCACTTGCTGAAAAATAGACTGCTTTTAAATCATTGGTCTGAACACTGAAACCTTGAAAAATTCAACTGTCAGTGAGTGAAGGACTGAAAAGTAAGTCCTTACTTAGATGAGATGTTTCTCCCAGTAGCAAACACAGAAGTAATACTTAGTGCATTGCTGTTCCTTGGATGAACAAATGAGTGTATCAATGTGAGCAAGAATCGCAAGAACAGACTCAATCAAGAACAAAGGATGCATGTTAACAACAGAGTCAATCAAGGACAGAGGGTGAATGATAATAAGGTGGTTTTTTCTCTCTATGTATCTTTCCTTTTTTATCTCTCTCTTTTTTTTTCCTGTTTTTTTTTGTTTGGTTGTTTTTGCTTTTTTTTTTTTAAATTAAGTTCAGTTCCCATACAGACCAACTGGTGAATATTAACTGAAATATATTTATTAACGCAAATGTTGTTCTGGGTACTCCAGTCACAAAAATTAAGAAAAAAGAATTAAGAAAAACTCAGTCAAGGCTGACTCTTAATGTAAAATATTCTTTTAAACTATACTGTAGAGACCAATATTCCCCTTACAAGCAAAGGAACTGGACTAAACAATTTCACTGGGGTGCTTCAGTGAACAGAAAATATCTTTGTAGTGTCTGATGAATCCTTTCATTAATAGTCTCTTAGCTGAGCTAAAAAGATGCAGGAAATTGCCAGTCTTGCAAAAAAGATAGTTTCTCTCCCATCTTAACATTAAAGGCTGTGTGAATGCACACACTTTATATTTGTGTGTTTTAAAGATCTAGAACTGAAATACATTTTTTTTCCTCATTCCTGAACTAGAGCATGTTAAGTCATTACAGGGCACATAAAGTCTAGATGTTGGAAACTTTATCAGAGTTCTAATCCTTCTTTTGTTTCTAAACTGAAGAGCTTGGAGAGCACATAAAGGTCAGCCAAGAGCAAAACAGTTTGAATTAAATCAAAAAAGAAGTTATGAGCAGCAAGCCAGAAGTGAAAGGAGGCTGTGCTAAGTGTATAAGTAGCTCTTAAACTTCAGTGCACTTCTTGGTGCTCATGGATATTACATGCAAGTAAATTGCATCAGTATATTATAAAAAATAAAAAAAATCTATACAACAGCTACTGGTCCTGAAAATGGCTATAACCCTCTTCACAACTTTGATTGCTAGTGGAGGGTTGGGCAGCAATTGGCTTACAGGGAGAATTTAAAAATTGAGTATCAGTATGTCAGTTTGGTTTTGCATAAACTCTGCACTCGTTTTGGATCTGATCCAGTCCAGCCAGGCAGGTTGATGGGATTAACTCAAAGAGAGTTTTCCCTCCCTTACTATGGTATCCCTGCTGGTGGTTTACTGACGTCTCTAGTCTGCAGTAGCCAGAGGATGAACAACGCACATACATACCACACATGCATATGCTGGCTCACTCACATCACTTCCAGTCCGTCTATTTCTACACCTAGACAGCAGAGGCCATCAAAGAGCAATTAAACACAGCAGCTCCTCATCTGGTCTCTTTTTGAAGCCTTAACTCCTTGAAGTAGCAAGTCTAGTAGGAAGTTCAATAAAATAAAGATGAATGATGTCAATTATTTAAACTTAAGGTATTTAGGCAAGCATGACATTTTCACTGTGCTTAGTAACTTGACACAGTCACTTCCAAAGAGGTGAGGAGAATTTCACTTCTCAAACTCAGAAGACTCATTAAAAATGTGCATAAACTGCACGAGTAGATAAGTCTTTAAAGCAAGGAAAACCTGCCTGATCGAGTTTTGTGGGATCTGGGGAGTTCTGTGTCTTTATGCATTATAGTATTTTGGTGTGGTATTTGTAGCTTTTATATTACATTATCATTTATCAAGCAAGGAGCTGTTTTACCGTTCTAATGGTGCACTAAAGAGGGACCACATAAATCCCATCATTTATGTGAAGGGATGGTTGATGTATTTCCCTGTTTAAGATTCTCTCTCTTCTTTTTCTCGGGACACTTGCTAAATTTCTCTGCTAAAGACATCTTGACCCTCAGCAAAGTTTCATGGGAATTTTCCAGTTTATTTTCAGAAAATGTTCTACCTTTACAAAAGTCCCTGAGCTCCATAGTAAAGCAGCTCATGCAGGATAAATTAACCCTCGTGCTGCAGATAGATGTCACACCAACTCACGTATATTGCTTCTTTTGCCCTGGGGGTTGCTTTTACATGCAGGGGAATCCTGAGTAACTTCGGTGGCTCCATACACCACATAGACTGCAACAGCTGGAACAAGTCTTGACATCTTTGACTTGTGAGATGGTGCTACTTCCTGCATGGGTTACATGCAGCAACAAAGAATGATTTCTGGTTTGGCAGAAACTCGCAGTGCCGCACTATGCCTCACTCCTTTTGATGGTTTGTTTTTTCTTTCTTCCTTCCTTCAAACACATCCAATACATTCTGTATTTTTACTTTAGTGGAAAGGGAAATTTTAGAGGATGTCTTTCTTAAAACAGAACCACATGACCTCTACTCAGTATTTAAAGATCTGAAACTGAGACATGAGAATCGTTCAAAGATACATGGTTACAGCCCACAAGCAAACTTCAGACATAGCAAAGGACAAAGATGAATGAACGGCAGAAAACGTCTTAGAGCCTCATTAATGAATGAAATGATGAATAATTAATGAAACCATGAAGAATTGTTTTTAATTGCTGTCATACCTTAAAAAAATACATACTTCCCCTCAAATTTCCCCATTCATTTACATGTTATATATGTGTTTAGGAAGTAATAGGTAGAATCAGATTTAGCTAAGATTAAAGAAACAAGATCTAGGCTAACAGCTTTTAACTAGTTCAGCTACCAGAATAGGGAATTCCTCCCTACCCCTTCAGACATTTGAGAAAATGGTTAGCAAATATTGGTAAATTTGTTCAGGATTATAACCATTCACAGTTCTGTCTTTCCAAATTTGTGCTGGGAATTTAGGCCCCAATTCCCATGAAAGTAGTAATCCTGTACCACTCAGGAAAAAAACCAGAATGTTACGGGGTCATGTTTCAGCAACAGAAATATCCATTAGGAACTGCTTCTGGCTGGAAGCGGTTTAGCTTAAGGAGGAATGGCTTCAAGTATGTGCCAACATCTTTTCTCGTTAGAGTCTCCCATTTCAAAATGATAGAATTTAACTTGAATAAGTGTCCAAAAGCTTTTAGGGCCTTATGCAAATTGAACCGAATAATTTAGTGCTTGTCCATAACTAAATCACATAATTAAAAACTCTTTTACTTACACAAATTTAAATGAAATAAACAAGATAATACTATATTTTGCAGGAGGCATTTAAAGGACTTTCAAATGCTGAGAAATAAAGCATCAGCAGGATTAGCAAGTCTTTTGGTGTTCCAAAGTACAAACATATCAGCTTCAGTAATATAGAAGCATTTGGTAGAGAAAGAAATAAAAAAAAAAAAAGATATTTGCTATCAAAGTACTTTATCACCCTGGAAGGTAGGTATGGAAATTATTGAATGAAAACAGAAGAATAGCCCTTCCTGCACTCACTTTTGCAGTGCATGTGTCAAGGGGATTCATGTTATTCAAAAATCTAGCCCAAAATCAATTGATGTGACAGGTGTATGAGCTTCTGCAGATATGAAGGGATCTTTACAGATTGAAGTATTTGGATAAAACATAGATTAAAAGAAAGTGTGGACATTTCATTTACACAAAGTAAAAAAAAAAAATAAAGGCAATGACTGACAATAATACACAGATATAATGCATGAAACTATGTAGTATTCCTGGCAAGACAGAAGAGTGATTTTTTCAGTAACTCTAAAATAGTAGTGTAATTAAGCACATTATACAGGGAGATACAGACTTTTATTAGGGTTGTAATAAAGCACATCCTTTAAAAAACTTCTCAGATTCCTAGGCTGGTTCTAAACAAAGTTAGAGTTTGTATACCCGGTGAAATCAGAGTTGTGAAGTATAGAAATTAATATATGGAATCTGTCAACAAGTGACTGGCTGTCTCAGATTTATCATGCCTTAAATTTTGTTTCTTTGAAAGCATATTTGAATTTTGAGAAGTAAACACAGTGCTATTACTTACATCTTCAGTAGAGGCCATTTAGAATACTCCCACCTTTATACCTAGTACAGATTGGTGTTCTTTTATTTTATGTTTAAATCTTTCAGAGCAAAATTGTGTTCTCTGTGCCTACAGTATCTGTATCATGAAGAGTTTCTTTATCTCCATATTGACAAAATCCCTTCTAGAACTACTAAAGTTTTCATACTGTTACAAATGTGACGTGTCCAGAGGTAGAAATATGCCATGAGAAGGGATTATTTGTTTAGACAAATTCTGGCTATATTTACATTAGCTGTATGATCTTGTACATAGTAGCCCAACTGAAGGAGTTCAGTAGAACAAAGCAGCTGGTGCAGACATCCACTTCATATGCATGTCAAATTATTTTATTTTAGAGCAACTCTAGTGTGGTGTTGAGTTAGGCCTGTCTACGAGTGCATTAAGTGTGCATTTTCTGGTTTAGTCTCCTCTTAAAGGAACACAGCACATGCAGCAATGAAGCACAGCAAGCAGGACTGTTGGTAAATCGGCTTCAAATGTAAGCTCCTGATTTGAGCTAAAATGTTAACATAAACACACCCAATAGCTCACAAGAACCAACTTGAAGAAAAATATCCCACCAAACAGTATTAGAATATAAAAAACCACATCATGATCTTCAGAGGGAGAACAAGTACAGAATGATCTGTATTCTTGGCACTTAACTAGGTATAAAAATTTACCAAAAGTCAACATTTCATGTAAGTTTAAGCAAATAAGAGATTTCTTTTTCATGTCTTTGTTTATGTCTGTCTTCCATACCCCTTTACTCAAGTCTCACTGGTAAATGTGTAAGAACTGGAGTAGAGACCTCTCCGTCTTATCCCAAACCAAAATTACTTGGAAAGGTTTGATGATTTGGTGAAAACAGTCTTATAATGGATTTCAAATGAGTCATTTCATGATGACTTTAAATCAAGATTATTGTCTACAGAAAAGAGGATAATAGAAAAACAGGTCTAAGGATTACTTTAGAAATAATGTGATTGCTTTGCAGTGACTGAACAGATATTTTTATGTGAATGATTTAAAATGTTCTATTAAAAGGTTAAATTATGTATAACTTATATAATATGCCAAAAGCTCCAGTTTTCTAAATAGGGCAGCTCTGTCTTCTGTGAGTATAGGCAAATCTCGGGGCAATAGATGTTCCTTTACAAGCTGCCTTATTTAAATCACGAAGTTTCTAAAAAAGTACCTCCCAAGGCCCTATTTTTCAAAACTAATTTTGGAAAACGTTCTGTTTTGAGGCACAGTGGCCTCTAGCTAAATGCTTGTTGACTGGAATACCTCAGCTAGAACTGCGTTAGTTAAGATACAGCTTTTCAGCTGGCTGGATTATGTCTTGTAATTGCTCTACTTGCATTATTTTTTAATTCATACGGGCATAATGTGAAACAGTTCCAGTTCTTTTGTGATGTCCCTGCTTTCCAACATAGGCTTCAAAAAGCCAGGATCAATTTTGCTCGTCACATGCTTTTCTTCTGCTATCAAGTGCAGAATCAACAGGGGCAACAGTAATGACAGGGGTTGGTGCCTGCAAAAAGAAATGTTTGCCCTGTTAACACCACTGCCATACTGCTTGGTTGTGTCTCTCTGCACCTCTTTAGAATCAGAACTTTCCCTTTTATTACATATGTTTTAGGACAAGTGATCCTGGAAGATCCTTGGAACAGGCTGTCTGGGGAAGTGGTGGAGTTGCTATTCCTGGAAGTGTTAAAAAAACGAGTGGATTTGGCACTTCGGGACATGGTCTAGTGGTCGTGGAGGTATTGGGTAGAAGGTTGGATTTGCTGATCTTGGATGTCCTTTCAAACATTAACAATTCTATGATTCTATAATTCTATGATCATTCCTTTAAGAAAGGTACTATGTGACGTTTAAAATACTGGCTTCTGGACAAAAGCTTTTAGGGTAAGAGTTATTCTTTGAATGAGAAGTATTTAAGGTTTGTCTTATTTCCAAACTTTGGAATGGAAATTTTTCCTTTGTAAGACTTATGATCTATTTGTGTTCAGACTACACATATGTTCTCTTTACTTCTTTTGAGATAGATTCCCACAGACACAACCTCCCATATGGTGGAGACTTCTTGGAGTGTTTGAAATTATACTATCTGACACTTTAGTCTAGTCCTTGAAAATAATACTCATGAAATAATCTGCAATCCTTACTTCAGCATAACTTTTCTTGAAGTAGAATTAGGCACGTTTGTTAATCTACAAGACTGTTTCCTAAACAATACATCCTACAGGACACAAAAATATGTATCTATATATGTATACAGTCATCATAGTACTGGCAAATCTATAGAAAAGCAATCCTTACTTTCAGTAATGGTTACCATTGAGAAGTCTGGCTAATAAAAGTATACATACATTCACGTACAGATAGCTCAGCCTAGAGAAAATGCAGTCTTTGAAGATAGGTAAAGTAGATTTTTTTGCTTAACATCTCTATCAAATTTTCACACATTTCCTTACCTGATTTGATTGGTCTCATCTTAAGCACCCTGAGTGACATGACTGTTGACTTTGACTCCCAGTCCCAGGCTTAGGACACCCCATCTCTTTCAATTCACAACGGTTTCCTTTAGAAATAAATTCTATTTTAAAAATATGGGATCTTCCAATATCACCATCCCTTCTTATGACAAAGATGTTACCACTTCTTGCCTACGAAGAAAGCCTTTTCTCTCATCTTCCCTTCCACTCCATGATCTTTCTCCCAGCTTCTATAGTCCAGTCTCTAGCCACCATGTTTTCCTAGCACTTTGGGGTACTCAACTGATAGTTCACATATCTTCCATCCCGTTTCTTATTTCCATAATTCGCATGTAAGTCTTAAAGACAACACTTAATCTTGGAGTGCATATCTAATTTACTTCAGCTCTTCATTCAGATTTGAAATAGTGCACGCATTCTTTCTTCCTTTGTTTTCTTTTCTATAGACTGGAGTCATTTTGTCTTTTACATTCCGTACATGTCAACATGGTTTGATATCTCTATCAGATGAAAAGACTGCAAGTTATTTTAAAATAGATGTTATTACTTAAGTAGACACTATGAGCTTGGTGGAGCTCTGGGCCTATCAGTTCAAAGCTAATTAGGACCCTGCCTACTGTTTGCCTTAAATGAAGTATCAAGGAAGAGAATTCAAAACAAAGATATACTTTACAAATAAACAAATACATTAACATGTCTGGTGTCAAGGAAGGGGTCTCGGTAGGACAGACAATAATGGGCCTAAGGTGTGTCAAGGAAGAATCTCAGTAGATGCTGTACCTCAGTAACAGTAATGGTTTTCGGAGCACCAGCAGTAAAGATTGCCTGGGGAAATGTTCCCGTCTCCATCTCTTGAGATCTTTACAAAAAGGGTTAGAAAAGGACATTGGCAATGACAGTTATGAAGAGTAGCTCCGGGGGCAGGAGGATGGACTTGAAATGTTCATCTAACTGTAAGAGCAAATGAATTTTTAACTCCTTCCTGCCAGTTTCAAGGAAATCGTAACACACCACAAATGGGAATATTCCATCAGTAAGAGTTTTCAACTTCACGTTTCATTACGCTTTACAATGATGGATATGAAAACCTGAAATATGTGGGAAAGAGGCAGGAAAAGATAGGCACAAGTGAACTTTTAATGACATGTGCTCTGGTGTGCTAATCTGGACAGTCTTGCCTAGTTTTGTAACTATAAATATTAACACTTCTGTGGAACCTCACACCTCCAGCACAATTATGACACTGGGTCTGTTAGCCTCAAACTGGGTCTCATTCTCAGAGCAAAGAAAAGGAAATATCTTGCCAGCAGCTCAAGGAAGGTGATCCTCCCTCTCTGCTCAACACTGATGAGGCCACAGATGTAGTTCAGGGTCCAGTTCTGGGCTCCTTAGTGCAAGAGAGTCATGGACCTAATGGAGCAAGTCCAGTGAAGGGCCACAAAGATTCTCAGAGTCCTGGAGCATCTTCTGCATGAGGAAAGACAGAGAGAGCTGGTAATGTTCAGCCTGGAGAAGACAAGGATCTAGGGGGATCTTATCAATACGTACAGAAACATAGGGAAACCAAAGAGTCCTGGGCAACTTGCTCTAGCTGACGTGGCTTGAGCACGAGATGATTTCCGGAGGTCCTCTCCAACCTAAAATATTCTTTGATTTAGTTAATGGTTATTGTTGGTAACAATCTCCTGGACAATGCTCACAGTGCGTATTTGCTTACTCAGGGTAGGTTTCCCAGCAAGTATCATAGGAGATGACTAGAAAAGCGACATTATGCCTAGAAAAATGCTATCAAGCACTCCGCCTGTCAGGCCTGCAGTGCCTGTAGCCTCCTCTGGTCAGTGTTGCTTTGTAGAGCCCCAAAGCAGCAGTTTATAAATGGTGCCACTCGAGGATATTCAAGAAAGAACATCGGCTTAGATTAATCTGCAGCCATCGTAGCACCCGGGAACACCATTCTTCACAGTTCACTCCATAATTTGAGATATATTTCCAGAAACTTGTTTAGACAAAGCAGTGCAAAGACTGTGGCACTGTCTGAGATTTGCTCTACACTGCCTGGTGGCACTCTGTAAATGGCACCATAAAGCAACAAGACGGATGTTACAGAAAAGAGGGAAGATTTATAGGAATTAGGCTTACAAATAATTAAACTCTGTAATTTCAGTGCTTTCTGTGAAAGATTACCTGTATAGGAAGAAAAAGAATTTTGTTAAGGAGGAATAGAAATCTATACATAAGCTAAATATGTTCACCTGAAGTTTGAAAGTCACCAAACTATTACTGTCTGCTCACAAACAATTCTATATTGCGTTACGTGGGTACGACAAGCCTCTGAGCTGGCTGCAACTCTGTGGTGAGTCTGCTTAAGCCTTTCTCATTACAAGTCCTTCAAAGATAAGGCTTTTGAACTTAAAAGCCAAGTCTTTTGAAATTAGCCAGGGGGGGAGAAAGAAAAAGAGCCAGCAATCTAAATACAATAGACATTGATAAAATATGTAACCATCTCTTCAGTTCGCAGGAAGGTGCCTCAGCGCTGAGGCTGTCACTCTCCCTGCTCCCACATTTTGTGAATTACAGCTTTTCCTCTCCTGGGCGTGCTTCCTATGGGAGTTGATCTCACACTTTCCCTCTCTTACTCAGAGGAGTATGACCAACAAACACACTATCACTGGACACACAGCCCCCTCAGGGAACTTAACAGAGGCCCGTCCTCTTCCCTAATCCACAACTTTACCATGACACAACATACTGTGAACCGTAGCATAAGTGCCCATAGTCTCACTGACCTCGTGGCAGATGCAAAGGTCCCGAGGAAACCTGGGCATCACAAGAAATGTGACCATTCCCCGCCTTTCAACTTTGAAATTTGATCTTTGAGGTAACTGGGTAGAAAAGCAGCCAAGAACAAAGCAGTCAGAAAACAAAAGTGGCAAAATTACTGTTCTCATCAATGTTAATATCTTTCTGAAAAAAATGGATCCCACTGGCCACCATTTGTTCACCAAGCAAAGCAATGAAGAATATTGACTTGTTAATCCCTAAAAGTCATAAGCTTTTTACAAATTTTTTAAGGTAAATTAAGGTTGCTGTAGAAGTAGCATAGTCAGATGGATTATAGCAATCTTAAGTACATTCTTACAAAGACCTGGAACACTGAACATGTCTGTTCGGTTTCTCAGGATTTCACATAAAATATGTTTCGTGCATCCAAGTCCAAATACTTGCTTTAGGAACTGAAGCATCAAGAATGCTAAATCTCGTTCTTATTAAATCAAGAATTTACTCGTTGTTTGACAAGGGTAGAAATTTAACCCGAAAATTATAGCTGAAGTTTGAAATAATATGAGTTGTTAGGCTGAAAATAAAAGTTTAAATCCAAGATGGATTATTTTTGAGAGACTTTAGAAGTTTAAGAGGTTAGACAATGTAAAATTTTACTAGGTATTGCAAGGAGCAAATTTGGTTGTCTCATAAAATTATGCTTTTTATCTAAAAAGTTAAATATTATTTAGAAACTAATTTTTTGTTGGTTTGGGTTTTCCTTTGGATCCTCTAACAATATTTAAAAGCAACATATATGCAACTTAGCAAACAGAAGAATATAAAGGAGAATCTTAGCATACCTTAACTAAAGCAGCACCTGAATTGCACATGTACCTATTTTCAGTGCTATATTTCTCCTCCACATTGTGTCAGTTAATAATACTGGTTACTAGTAGGCTGTGCCTGCAAAGCCCAAACCCATTATCTGCCCAAATCTTCCTTTGAAATTTATGTTCAAATATTTTCTTTTCTACAGAACAGTTTTATTTCAAAGAAATCTCCCTCCACACTTTTCTGTGTTACACACACACCTCAATTGCTTATGTTGAGCAGATATTAAATCTATCATTTTTCCAAAGGAGGTGGAAAAAAGGTGATTCACATGTATAGGAGGCAAGCTGAGGAAGAATTTTTTTTAATGCAGTTTCTCGAAGTTTCTTTGTCTGATGACTCCCTAGGTGGTTTTCATTATCTCCTTCATGAAATGTTAACCTCCCTTTCCCTTGGTGGAAAAGAGGAAAAAGAAAGTGATAAAAATTCTCTTTCTTCAGAAGAATAAATCCAGTGCAAGACCAACCACTTCCCTAGTGACCAAATGCTCCTTGTTTTAAGTGGGAGCTTTGTATCTGCATTTTATTGGACCTGCAACTTTATACTATGCCTCTCAGGATAATAGCTGAGCCACTAGTGCAGAGGTTGTTGTGACCCATGTGTTTTCAATTCTTGCAAGCCACCAGCCTTGTTCACACTAGACAAAGGAGAGCTTTTTCATGCACAGCGTGCCCTTAACAAGCACTTCTGACCTTTTTAAAACAATTTTTGTATTCTGCTCATACAAAGAAACAGAAACACAGTCAATTCCATTAATTTTCAACTCCTGCCATAATGGCCACAGATTATAGTTCCATAAACTTCACATTTAGAAGGTTTTAGGTAAGGATTTTAAGATACTCTTAGAAATCAGGATGTTCCAGGTTGCTGAAATTCAGCGGAAGGGTGAAACAAAAACAATCCCCCCAACTTCTCCTCGGCATGAACCTTGTGCTACTGTGCAGGAATATGTAGCACACATGAGCAAAACAGAAATAGTGTCTGCACTTACCTGTATTGCACCCTGGTGCTCCGAGATGGGATTAATTCTAGTCACAAAGCCACGTCACGTTAAGTTCTGGTTAACATTGTTTTTCTGAAGTCACTTGCATACATGGCAGCCTTCAGGGAATGGAAAGCAAATCTAAACATGCTACCTGAACATGAAAATAAAAAGAAGAGTTATTAGGTAAACATTATGGACTTTCTGATCACTAGCCAGTAACAAAGAGAAGGGAGAAGCAGTAATTTCTTAATTTCTTAACAGAAACAGATAGATAATACCTTTTGCACTTGTTTCATTATAATCATGTGGTCCAACCCATCACTCAGAGCAGGACCAGCTTAGATTTGGTTGCTGAGGTTTTGAATATATCTAAGTACACAGCAGACAAAAAAAAAATGAATATGTGAGCTGCACATTTTTTGCATGTTCTTTATCCTTTGACCTTTATTCTTCCTCTCTAGACTCCCACTGTCCTCCTCCCCCTTGGGTCTTTTTTCTTTATGCCTTCTTGCTGCAATCATAAATCAAATATGACACCACTGATCCTAGTGTTCTTTCACAATCCCTCTCCCACATTACTTCCATCACTGAGCTTCATCTGTTTTGATTGTTTTTCTTTTCCTAATACGCAAACATTGTGGAGTTTTGCTGCTTCTTATAGGAAAGGGCATATATGTTTTACCTGCATGACTCGTACTTGTAGATATTCTATTGCAGGCTGTTATGCTGTGAGTTTTGTTGAAAACTTTAGAGAGAGGAGAAGATTGTGCATCTAGTTGAGCAATTACAGACTGACAGAGGCAGAGAAGCTGAAGCAGGAATGAAGACCAGGAGACTCTTGGAACAGTTGCATGCACACCAAAAGCAAACTTCACATCCTCTCTTGTTTCCAACAAAGTACCACCTCCAACTCTCTGTGAGGTGGACAATCCTTTCTTTAGCAAATTCTCAAGGCTTGTATTTCTCTGCTTGTTTGTCCCTCAGCCCAATACCTCCCAAGTCTCATAAACATTATTACACATTGTGAAAGATCACTAAGATAATCAGTTTTATTACCTGTTTTATTAGGTGTCTTATTAGAGAGATATATGCTATCATTTGCTTAGTTGTAGGGTTTGGAAAAAATGAAATTTTTTCAAGAGTCTTGACCACTCTGAACCTAGCTTTCTTCATGGGAGCATACTAGCGGCAATCAAATAAAGATCAAATAAGAAGTAAGTTCTTCATCTTATATTAGCCAATTTAGGCCATTTAAGTACATAGGATTGAGACTTAAAGGTCCTGATGGTGTCAGACAGAGGTGAGATTTGTATGGAGCTATGTAAAACCCTGACTGACAATGTCAGTTTTAACACAATGCTATTAGCAGTGATAAGTGAATCGTCTACCTATCACATGCTACCTGTCATCCTACTCCTGATTGCCACCTTTCCTTGATATTTCTCTCCCTGGCTTCTGGAAGAACTGCTGGAGGTACCTTCAATTTAATTAATGGGAGACATTAACTCATTGCCTATGCAGAGTACAATCACTCAAAGTAGGGACTACATATTCTAAGCTACACAGAAGGAGCCTACCTTGTGCAGGGTAAATTAGAATGCACTTTAGACAGAAGGTGTAATCATGAGACTGGAGTCAAGGCATCACATTTGTTGAAGCTATCCCTGAAAGAACTGAAAATTTTTTGAAGTGTCATCAGTTTTCACAGGTTCAGTGCAATCTCACCCTTCTCAGTCTAGCCATAATTACACTGAAAGGAAAATGAAACCAGAATAACATTTGAAAAAAAAGCAGCTTTAAATAAAACTAAGAGTTCTTCAGTTCATTCTAAGTTTTAAGATTTTACTGCTATCCCTACTCTGTTTATTTCTACAAATCAACTGCCTCCTCTCCCTTAAATATCTACCCTCCCTTTTTGCTGTCATGTTTGAAGTTAGCTGGGAATTTTATGATGGTGGCACAAATGAGATCAAGGAGACATGTTTTTTGCATCCTTCTACATCTCTCCATTATTTCATTGCTGGCAACCTTTGAAGGAGAGTCTGTGCCTCAGTAAGTTACACAGACCCTCCTGCAAAGAGTAAGACCTTAGTACCGTGATATACATACTGTCAATACATAACTTTTATGCATACATATATGCAAATATGCACAGCCTGAAGCATGGTTACAGCATTGATTTATTTTCCTTGCATTTAAAGAGACAGCATTAATACACAGTTAGCAGGAAAGGAAAATAAAGTGAACATGAAGCTGGAAAAGGAACAAAAACAAGGGAAAGGAATAGAATGGTACAGAAAAAAATGCAGGAAAAAAAGTTCTGAAGAGCAAGAACATGGAGGAGAAGGATGAGATGAGAAGTAAAAGCTATTAAGGAAAAAAGGATTAAATAGGATATCCCAATAATCACAAGGCTACTGAGAAAAAGACAAAAACCAACCAACCAAAAACCTTATCCACATGTGAAAGAGCAGCTTTATTCAAGGACAGAGCTGATGTAAAGAAAGTAAATGATCTACAGGAACTCCTGAACACCACTGGAGATGCTATTTATTAAAGATAGTATTAGGCTGCCCCTAATCTGCCATGTAGTTTTCATTCCTTCAGAAAAGACACAAAGCATCCTGGAAAATGTTCCTTCTGAGATGCAACAGTCTGAGTTACACAGAACCAAAAACATTCATAAAAGGTGACACTGGAAAATGAAGCTTTCCGGGTACCACAGGCAGGTGCCTACCCGAGACAGGGAAAGAACCTCAGTTTCATCAAATATCCTGTCATTCCCGAGAGAGACAAGAAAGTAGCAATTTCAACCTGTTATTTTCCTAATATCCTGAAGATCTCCTCAGTGTCTTCAGCTATCAGTGACTTGTCACATAAAATAAGGTGTTAGAGCAGGCTGCGGAGAAGAGTCAGCCTTGAGAGCAGGTGTTTGCTGTCGCTTTGATGCTTGCTCAGAGCTAATGTAAGGAGGAGTTACTCTTTTCCTCTGCCTCAAAGGATCTTAGAGTCTTTATTTTTAAATTGACTGTAACCCACCTATGGAAACAACATCTTGTCAGTGTTCACTGAAAGAAGACTTATGAGGGTAATCCATTTGAAGCAAACCAAATTACAGTCTTAAACTGTGTTTTTCTGAAGAAAAGTAGTAAAAAAGTCGTATGTGTCTTACATACAGAAGTGACAAGCATTAGCAAACTCACATTGCAGAAGATGAGAAATACATCATGCTGAAGCTTCTTACTGTGACCAAGGCTAATTATTTCCTACAGAAACAGTGAGAGACAGTCTAAGGTCTTGTGGTAAATGCAAAACTGGTGCCCAACTATGAGTATAAATTTTAATGACTCTGGTTTTAACAGTGCTGTTAAGACCTGCTATGTAATCTGTTCCTGGAAAAAATCTTCTGTGAGCTTCCTGGGAATTAGGCATGTGCAAGCCCCTTTGACTTGAATGGAAATTGTGCAGTGAAGTCTTGTGCAACTCTGAAAAAATGTATGCAGCCCTGGTATACAGAGCAGAGCGCTTTCTGTGCAGCCTTTTTCACTCACTTTACATATTACTGAATAAATACATTTCCAATATCCTTCAGCAGTTAAAGCCTTCAGCTTTTTTTCTGATATGTGATGAAATTACTGTGTGTCAGAGAAAATCATGTAGGGCCCTTTCTTAGATCTGTTCATCAAAGACAGACCACCAACATTGCAGAACATACACTAAGCTTTCATGAAAAATCTGCATCTTTCCTTCAGGAGATACTGGGCCCTTCTCAGTTTCATTTCTGCATTTAAAAATAGCTGTCTCTAGCTGAGAGCGTAAACCTCCATTTTAGCTACATTCTTCAGTCAAGGATTTTAAGATTCCTTGTTGAAATATCTGTGAATTGAAAATGAAATAGAAGGGTAATTTAAAGACCATCACAGAATTGTTTGCAGATAGGTATCTCAGTGATTGGGTATCTCATAAATCAGAACAGCCAAGTAAAGCTGCTCAAAGGCAGAGCTATGGCCAAGGGCAAAAGTCAGCAAAGAGAACTAAGTGTTTCTAATGGTCTCCAGTCAGCATAAAGACATTGAAGTCAACATATCCTGAGCAACACTACACAAAATTAAATGGTGAAAATCACTTGTGAAAATATTTTTATAGAGACAGTCTAGACAACACAGCCAAAAACCCATACTGACAAGCTGTTTTCGTAAAGAAATAATGGATGAAAATTTCTACTTTTTCTCATTTTATAAACTACCTTCATCTTCTTCCATTAGCAAAATGATTCTTCTACTCTATTCCACTGAAAATTGTAGGAAAAAGAAATAGTGAAGTTATAATAATATGTCACGTTCCCTTTTTCTTTTTTTTTTTTTTTTAATCTCTGTAAAAGTGGAAAATCTGTCTGAATTTTGAGAAAAAGACAATATTTAACTTCTTGTTCCTAAACCTTTTCTCAGTCTCTTATCCTACAGGAATAAGAATATTCAGTACTTAGATGAAAATAAAAAAAATAAAAAAGAAAATACCAGCACTGTCAGAACTCGATACAAAATATTTGACTCCTACATTCAATACTTATTTTCATAAAAACTGTTGAATTTTCTCTCGAGCTAGTCACCTGCATCTTATAAATATGAAACTGTTGTTTTGAAACTGAAGTACAAGCATATTTATTAATTCTTGGTTCTCGGTTCTTATTAATCTGCTCCTAACTTTGTCTTTAATTCAAGTAGCTTTGACATACAGGAGCAATATTTTATCAGCAAATGTGCTTAACAGTGTTCATAGCTAATAAAGGTAGTGATTTCACTAAATATCGTGTTTACTTTATATAGTAATGTTAGCACATCTGGAACTTTAATAAAAAGAAACAGTGGATGTTAGTTTTTCAGAGTAATACTTTCTGAACAATATATCATTTTCATTAGGCTAACTTTGTCTTAAAATCAAAGCCTGGATGTTTAACTAGTAATTAGGAACCGAACATAATGAAAATAGCATGTTTCTGTCTGAATAAAACAGTTTGGAAATGACTTTCTGGTTGATGGGCAAGATTTCCAAATGTCAAGTTTTAACAAGAGTCCTGAAGACATCTACAAAGACATTTTTATTACAAAGAAAATAAAAAGTCTGTGACTTCTTTTCAAAGGCAGGAAGGAAGAAAAAAATGTTTGATTTTTCTGGTCATGTCACATAATTTAAAGAAATGGGTTCAAGTCATGAATTTCAGATTTAAGGTTCTTTGAAGTGTAGTTTGAAAAACCCTGGAGCTGTGAAGCCATATGCCTTGTTATAGTCTTAGATGGATTTTATCATGTATAGAATTTTAGTCTGTTGTTCCAGGTCATGCTCCTTATTATTTAATCTATTCTGCCTTACAAGACAAGTGGTCACAGGTGTTTCAAAATTCCACGTATTTCCTGGGTCTTGTTTGTTCATTCTGATTATCTGCCTGTCTGTCTTTCTCCTAAACTGCATCATTACATATAGAGATAAATATACCTTGTATTTCTTTTGGAATGCAGAATCTATATAGCGATGCGTGGATGGGCTCTTACCTCCAGAAATGAACTGTTTATTTAGATGGCGTGCAAGAAAATGTAAATTTCTCATGAATCAAACATATGTTTCCATTTCTTCTAACAGAGTTAGAACATCTTGTGTGTGGAAACAGAACTGCGTGGCTGTCAAATTAGAGACACAACAGTACTTTGACACATGTGGTGAGTCTCTTAGTGATTTGAAAGG
Source organism: Baryphthengus martii (assembly GCA_013396935.1). NCBI lineage: Eukaryota > Metazoa > Chordata > Aves > Coraciiformes > Momotidae > Baryphthengus > Baryphthengus martii. The sequence continues at coordinate 182,845 of VWZK01012559.1, forward strand.
CTGGTCGCCTCTATTTTCAAACTGGGGCATGATCGCACATCCTAGATAATAGGCCAAGTTTGGATTTGGCTCATTTCCGTGCAGATCATATTACAAAATGACACAATTTGCACTACAAAAACAAAAAAAAATAATTACAAATATATCGCCTATCTTTGCAGTTTTACAGCAGTTCAGGTATTTTGAAATTGTGCTGCGATCAAGCCAAGTTTGCACAGTAGAGAGCAACAGGCAACTGTTGACATAGAATCACTGGTAAATACCAGTTATCTAAATAACCTGATCAGCTTACCAACCATTTAAAAAAGTATGTAAGAATGGCAAATTCTTGTAACAGTCTGGCTAATTTCTATAACTGCCACTGTTTGGGCTTTGTGTGAGACAGTCAGAATTTACCTTCAGTGTGCCTGTAACGTGTTGCAGATTGGCTTTTAGCTCACACAGAAATAAGAGTACCTGACTGTTAAACATCATGGCTACAAACCCATGACTTTTTCATGTAGCAACCGTGATTTTCTTCAAAGTCATAAAGTTTATATTACAATTAAAACTATTCTTTGAGGGTGGGAGAAGGGGAATGAAGGGAGAGGAAATATTTACAGATCCTGCCTTCTGGAAATTCCTAGCAGGAAATTTTCCTTTTTTTCTTTTACCATTGTGCTGCTGAAAACAGCAAAACATTGTGACATTTCAAAATAGGATTTCTGAAATAAGCATCTTAACCTTGAGAGAGTTGTAATACACAACTTATCACTGTGTTGTTATTACTGGCCCTGGGGCAAACTCTAAAAGGAAGGCTAAAAAGCAGAAGCCTCAAATTACCTTCCTGCAGTACAGAAGTAAAGTATTTGATGTGATTAAAAGCAAAAATACAGGTAGCTGCAAATGGGTAGGGAGGACCTTTAAAAAGAATCACCACCTGTTAGGAAGGTGTCATTCTCCAGAGAGTGAATGAAAGAAAGAGCACAGCCCAGGGAAGTACAGTGTTCAGTGTGTGTCAAGCAGTTCTAAAACACAAACCATAATAGACATGACTTCTGCCCAGATGGCAAGAGGAAAGAGAGCACTTATCCCACAGCTTTTACTCTGCAAGAGACAATATTTTCTTTTCTACTTACTAGAGGTTTGTGCTTGAAGGGAAGTGGAGTAAATAGGGAAAAAGGCCAATGAAAGGAAAGGTCAGTTTTAGCTCCCTACTGCAGCTGTATGCAACAGTCACAGCAACTTTAATCCTCTTCCCCTCTGTGAAAGTACTAGGAATTGGTGAACGGCAAGGCAGAGAAAACTAGCAGCAGGGGATTAGAAAGAGAAAGACTAATTCCTCCAGCTAGTCACATCAGGGAGAGAGGGAGAAACTCTCTGCATAGGTTTGGGGTAGATGGGAGCAGCAGAGGACGTACACCTGAACACACAAGAGTTCTGACCTCAGCTGTAAAAAGAAACATGTCCGTGTTAGACTACAGTTAAATAATCTAAAACATTGGCTGCTGAAATTAACCTGGGACATTTCAGGAGAGAGCCTGAGGAGTCACCATGGATTGTTCTCCACATTGATCATGTCCACATGCAGCAGCAGCCAGCAGAAGACAATAAAATGTTGAGCATTGTCAGGAAGGACTTTGAGAACAAGGCAGAGGGTCGTGTTTTGCCATTGTAAAAGCTTTGGCACCCATGCCTTGAACATTTTATGCATTCTTGGTCTCCACATCCCAAGACAGATGTAGCAGAGCTGGAAACAGAGAAGGGTAACAAACAAAATCAAGGAACGAAGCATCCAACATACGTGAAGAGATTGAACAGTCTGGGACCTTAAATTTGGTGAGGAAAAGGTGCAGAGGCAGCAGGTTGACTGTGGTTTACAAGATGATGAAAGTGGTGGATTGGGTGACTGCAGGACTGTTATTCACCCCATCTTGCAGTATTAAAACTGGTAGGACATCATTTTAAAACAGATAAATAAAATCCTTCTTTATAGAGCAATTGATGAACTTCAGGAGTTGTTGCCAGAGGAGGTTGCAGAGGCAGAAGAATGAGTAGTTGCAAAAGAGTTTGAACAAACTCATGAACAGGTCTATAAACGGATACTAAAGGGAATATGGAGGCAGGTACTGTCTGACATGCCTAATAAAATGACTGTGGTTGTTGGGAGGTGAATAGATTTGAAAAACTGTCCAGGCTCATGCTCTCTCTGTCAAGGTAGGATGCTGGGCTAGATGAATCATTGTAGTACCATCCAGTAGACATTTTTTGTGAACTTTCTCAGGTAGGCTATAAAGGTAGTGACAGACTGGTTTTTAACTCAAGTCTTTTCTTCAGGTATGAATTTGAAAGTTTATCCTGTTTCAAAATCTTAATAATTATATTTCCTGTGTTATGATTTTAATCTTCTGGCTAATTCAGGTAGTAAAGGACACACTTTTTTTTTTTTTTTTGAATGATTGATGTGCCCTACAGGACTTATTTAGTTCAAGTCTGCTTTATCTCATACGTATACTCATCTTTAAATATATAAAGATATTCACGTGCACATAAATTTACAGTGTAACTTTGAAGGTGATACAGGGGGCATGAAAAAGCAGAAGAGTGTGAATTTCATACCTGCCACAATTACTCCTCCAGCTTGTGTAGCTGCCTCTGTGCAAATCCAGAATGATAGAATTAATAGGAATTAACATTTCTGCAGGGCTCCCTCACGGGTTTTGCCTCCTCAGAAAACTTGTGTCAAAGCTAAAACACTTAGAACGAAACAAGGTTGCAGTCTTTTCATATTGTGCCCTGTTTCAAGAGAAAGCCTGACTCCCACAATGTCACAATCTGTGAAAGAATGCACAGTAGAACTTGTGATGGCACCTTAATAACAGTTTGTAGATACTTTCCTGCAAGTTGCAGTTTATGTGATGTTTTATAAACTATTCTGTGAGATAAAGAAGAGGGATATTCATATTCTCATTGTACATTCAAATATACTACCATTAATAGTCTTCAGGCTGCATCATGTGTATAGGTTGCACACGAGGTGATTGGATGAACTGGAACTTCAGTTTACCAATTCCCTGTATTCTTTCTATCCCCCTGTGGGTGTTTTCACTCACAATAATGATAAAATAAGGAATTACTTATGCGTAAACAATACTCCTACTTATTTTATTACTGCAGTCTAGCTATCTTGTGACTGGCTTCAGTAGTTATCATGTGAATGTCTATTTTAATTTCTTTTACTCTGAGTATATCTGCCTAGCAATTTCCATCCAGCCTGCTATAAAAACGACGAAGACATTTTTCCCAGAAAATATGTTCTTTATATTGGAAAAAAATTTCCCCGTGGTGTTAATGTGCCTATATACTCTGTTCCTCTTTAGCTTGATTGTATTCTATGCAGGTTCTTATACTGCACCCAAGACTGTGGTGTCTGAATATCTCGTACAGAAAAGCACCCATCAGGATGAGCTAGAATTTTACCAAGTTTCCACTCCATTCCCTCTCTTCACACAGAGTTATGTTATATTGGATCTAGGTATACATAGTCCTCAGTTACTAATTGGTTCTGAGCTGTGGCAAGGAAAGTAAGGTCTAGCAAAGAAGCTTTACAGCAACACTACAGAGACGATATTTTTGGTCATTCTTATATCTAACAGGAACTAATTTCAAAGATTTGGACCCAGAGATGAAAACAGAGATTAAAATATGCACCCTGAACTCATGAGCAGCACTCCTAAGGTGAGGGAGTGCTCAAAAATACTGCTATCCAGACTAATAATGATTGAAAGTTCCCCAAAATGTGGCACTACTTGATCTTATTGTATTGAATACTTATCTGCTAGTAGTTGTCATAAATACTGATTCTTATATGATTTAGTTCTGTGACAGAGTAGGTAAATTGCTGCTACCAAAATCAAATCTCAGCTTCTGCTTTCTATCTACATAAGCACACCTGCGCAACATGGTTTGGGTAGTGTTAAATTTGGGGACTATGTCTTGCAAGTACTTGCTAATTTTATTATTTGTGGCCACATAACTACTTACAGTTGACTTCATAGTAGTGAAATGTTATCAGGGGAATTCAGCAACAAATATTGCTAAAGAAATCTCAGCCAGCAGGTCCTTAACAGTTTTTCTGCAAAGTGCTAGGGAACTGCTTTACCACAGTCTGCTTACTCTGAGGGTCAGAAAAAATACTGCCATTCATGATGTCTGAAGAGCTGCGTTCTTCCCCTATAGCTTCAAGTGCTAGTGCAGCTGCACAAACAAAGCTGATTATGGATTTTTCACTTGCCTGGAAGATGAGGAAAATCAATTTCCATCTAATAGAGCAGGAGGTCGCTAAATACTACCAGCTGCTCTGTGACACTGTAGACTTAAGCAGTGGTCCTATGAGATAGACAAGAGTAGGGAACAGGATCTTGGAGTGCATTAGTAGATAGATAAATAGAGAGGGAAATTAGGCATTGAAGAGAAAAAAAAAAAGAGCTAAGAAAAGAGAGTAAGCTACAATTACTTAAACGATATCTGGACAGAAACTATACAGAAGCTGGAGCAACAACATCTGAGTCAGACTTGCTACATAATTTTCTTATGCTGAAGAGCTTGAACTCGCATCCACATGGTAAATCTACCACAGGTGAGACTGTGGGTCATTCAGTAAAAGACATCTGGGACAGATGCACTTCTGAGTGACATGTAATCTCTTGCAATTGTGAGAAAGTCTGCAATGAGATATAGGCAGCTGGAATATATTTACGAGACATGGACATGAATAAATAAACAAATGAATAAAAGCAATCCATGTCATATCCTAGAACCGAACTGAATGGAGCTGTGACGTTATCTTTGTTTTCTCTCGTCTTTTTCTTACTGAGGGAGATGACCAAGGGAGCTGGTGGGACAGGAATAACCTGCATACTTCTCTGAACAAAAGCTGAATATTGTAATGAATATCAACTGTGATAAAACAATCAATTCGTATAAAAAGTGGGCTTTTTTTTTTTTTGTTTTTTTTGTTCTGTGAGAACATGGCTGGATGTCTTCTCCTTATTTGTAATTTCTAGGTGACAAGTTCATTATAAGAAAGATGCATACATCTCAGGTTTAGTGTTCACTGGTATTGTCATTTCACACAGGCTAGCGTTCAAAGGTAGCAGGGTTTGCTGCTGACAGGCTTGTCTGTACTATCCCTTATCATGCCGTAAACAAAGAGGAGATGCTGAAGGACTTATGTTTGCAGGTGGAGGGTAAGCATCCAGCGAGAAGGAAGCTAAGTAGGCCCAAATATTTGGGAAGAATAATATCTGCTGAGGACTACATGGTCATGGTTCGTACCTGTACCTTGCATAAACTCAGCAAACACTAAAAAGTGAACAAAAACAACTCACCAAAAGCCATCACTCTCATTCCCCACTTATTTTCCAGTTGGCCACAATGAAAAGAGATCACTGTACCCCACATCAAAGTATGTAAGAAGGAAACAGATACATAAGTGATGGATCCTAAGGTGTTTGTTTAATTTAAATACTCCCTTATTTTGCAAATAGCTCAGTTGACTTCAGCAAGGGTACAGCTCCCAGTCAATGATACCTGAATAAAGTCTTAAATAGATTGTCAGTGGATAAAACAGAGTTATGGTGCTGACATTCCAGCTCAGGCTCAATTAGAACATGTTATGTTTTTTTCTGAAAGGAGTTTACTCAGTACCAGCACTTAAGAGTGGTAGATTGCCATGGAAGGAAACAGCTGTCAAAGAAGTGTCAGTAAATCAAAGGGAGATGTTCTTCAGGGAACAGGCTTTGGGTTTTCTTTCTCCCTGGAAGTACCGCGCAGTAAGAAAAGAACTACATTTTTAAAAAAATAAAAAGGACTCCCTTAAGTTAATTTCATTTGCTTCAGTACTTTAGGGAATTTATGAGAGTAAGACATATATATCTACTAAGCATCTATTCAATCTTGAATTATACTCTCTTGGGTCAAATTTTTGGAGTTTCACTGCATGGGCAATGAAGCAAAGAATGGATCCAAATTGGTTTTAAATTAATCAGACTCACAGTTAAAAAGCAGAGCATCATCACTTAGGTTAAATGTCAGTTGTTCATCTTCAGATTCATGTATTTTTTTTAACTTACCATAATTGACCTTTTCAAGTGTAACACCCAGTTAAAACCTGGAGAAAATGACAATATGACAAGAGGACAATTTCAGTTATGACAAAGTCATTATATAAAATATAAGCTAGGAAGATATTAATTAATCTCTTCACACCATTTTCCACAATAGGGCAATTACGCTTTTGGATTGATGCTACTTGTAATAGATGTGATTTCACATCTGAATTAGAGATGGGCAAAGAACATAGGAAAAGGATTTTTAACAGAGTGAGAAAGGCTTCATTCAAAGCTACAGAAGTTAGTGGAAAGATTATAAAGGATTTCTGTGAGCTTTCTATCAGGCTCTTAGCACACAAGTGGAAATTTTTTCAGGTTTAAATGACTTGAATAAAATATCTACTCCTTTGACTATTGCGTTCCCTTTGAATTTCCCTCTTTGGTCCTTTTTTTTTCTCCCAGTCACAGATTGTCCCTTGTTAAAATAGCACAAAAGTTCTTTGGGAAGAAGAAAGAAAACATCTTGTTATGGAGCATCCCTAAGTAAGTGCACAAACCGAGGGAATTTCTTATATGCTACTCCTGTCCTGCTGACTTTCAGCAAGGATCACTGCAACCTGGTCCCCTCTTGCTATGTCACTGAATACAATTAGCATCTGGCAGCAGACACATTTTTATCTGGGCTTATGAGAAAATTCAGTTTTTCAATTAAGCTGTGAATGTTTAGGATGTAACAATAGCTTGGCTTTCTTTGGTGCACCAGAGCATATTGGAAAGTAAGCTGTGTGCTCACTGGGAGCCGGGAAGTGCATGCGTGGGCAAGGTTTGTGCCAAGAAGGAATGACTATCAGTGAAGTCAGTGGGTCTATTCACAAACGTAGACACTTTGGCAATTTGGGGCCAGCCTGCTTTGTAGCTGGAGAGAAAAATCTCAATGGCTTTAGAGGGACAAAACAGTAATGAATGAAAGATGCTCGATCGTCATCATGAAAAAAAGGGTTGATCAGAAGTCTTATTTTCAACAGGCATGTTGTCAGCTTGGAACCATGTGAGTCATTCTGGGATGGATCTTATATTTCTAGCACAGACAAAACTCCTGTTGGCTTCACAGCCAGTTTTGCTGAAAGCAGCATTGAGTAAATCTAGGCTTGGGTTGCATCATTATCTCAGCTTTCCCCAGTGAACTATGGTATTGTGTTTTAATTAGCACCATGTCTGTCAGTCTTTCAGTCACACCTGCTACTGAACAGGTCTTCCTAGATCATTCGTCATTTGTTCCTGAATTTTCAAAGATTTGATAAAATCCTTCGAACCGAATAATGATGGTAGCACTACAAATGAGCTGAATGATTTCATTACACTTCATATATTTTACTTTGACTTTCTTGTTATGACAACCAAGCAGATCTGTGCATGTGGGAAAACAAAACTAGTGTTATCTGGAACACTGTTCAAGGTTTTATGAAACTGAAATGAATTTGTGCTTAATAATGTGTGGACTCAAAAGCACACAAGCCTTCTTGGGGGTGAAATGAGAGGCTGTTTCAACAAAGAAAAACAGATTTTAAAAAACTTAGTTTTAAAAAAGGACACCATAAAAATATCTCCTATCTAACACAATATTTACAAGGTAAGGTATATAAAGCAGAACCTAACCAGAGCCAACTAATAGTGCTGGAAATCTGTCCAGTGATTTCAAAGGGTGTTGACTCAATGCTTTTAATGGCAATTAATGATTTCACAAGAATACGTGCTCTACAGGATTGGGTTTAATCCCCACCCCTCACCAGTAACATGACCCTAAGCAACATAGTCCTTTGCTCCATACCTGTTGAAGAGTCCTGTGTAAGCTCAGGTATTCATATGGAGGGGAGGATAGGAGAGATTTGGGCATGTGACCATTCTTGGGTGTGGCATGGTCCCCAGATAGTCTTCCAAAAATTCTTCATGTACATTTGTTTCCTTTGGCCTTTAATGGGGGGGGTGTGTGGGGGGTGTGTGTGTGTGTGTTTTTGGGCAGCTTTTGACTGCAGCTATAGTGCTATGCATTTGAACTACCAGACAGCTTATTATACAAGAGGTAGTGTGGGGGAGGTCCTGGGGGACCACAACCATAAGCCACAGGCACCACCATTAGTTGTCCCCAAATTCTCTTAGATGAAGACGTTTAAAAGAAATGTTATTGAGCTGGAAGCGTGAGGGGATAGAATGTGGTGAAAGAGGGAAAGAGTTGGAACTTCTTCCAGATCAGTTCATTTTCATTGGATTGAATAGAAACACACCTTAGTTCTCCATCAACTATTTTCTCTCTCTGCGACCATCAGAAATTACTTCAGACATGATGAAAGTGCCTTGGCAATGAAGAAACAGCAAAAGGGTAAAGGAAAACAGCAAAAGCTCCATACACATATCAAAAAACAAGACGGATTTGTTATTCCTCAGATTAATGAAAAAGACAGGAAAATCCTGAAACAACCACACAAGAGTCAAAACAAGAAATGGTTGTGCGTACAAGCTAGCTGCCAGGGTCAGAAAGGATGAAAATGAAAGAACAGCCCTTTCATCACCTTACTGGAACCCACTGCAGGAAACTGGGAATTTGTCTCTACTTCTGGAGATCACGCCACAAGCAAATGTGAAGGAATTTGATGAGCCCAGTGACCTTGAAATGAGTGAGAAAGTAGAAAGTTGGCATTCTCCCTTTTAAAAATTTTAAGTCAGAAAGTAGAAGAAAGAATTAGATGAATATGATGTGGAGCTGTGAACACTGTTGTTCATATACACCTTGATGATCAGAAAAGAGAAAAAATTACTCATAATAGGAAACATTTATGATCTACTGATCCTATTACTGAATATACTTAAAGTCTAAACAAATGCATTTCAGAGATAGAGATCAGAAACCCTATAGCAGTGAATCCAGTGCAAAAGGAAAAAAAGCAAACAAAGATTGAGTAGACAGAGCTTGTTGTTCTGTGCTACGATACACTGTATGATACTAGAGATGTACAATAAGGATTTTTTCCCCCCTTGGCTCACTTCACTTCAACCTGAAGAGATCATGTTTATGATATTCTTAGCAGAATTTAAAGCATGAGGTATTTTTTAGGCTGATGTTCAGTTTCATTTCCAATACATACTTTGCTTTTTAAAATGTAGCTGCATTTTCAAAACTAAAAATAGTTTTAAAAGTTCACTTTCAAAATGTCAAAATAAAACACTAAAATTTGGGGGAGTGTTGCAGTTTTTTATGTTTTCTTAAATTTGGAATATTGACATATAATTTTGATCAATCCACATTTACAGTTTTCAGCACACAATATATTTCACCAACCATTTTTGAGAGGAAAAAAAACCCAAGAAAAACAAAAAAATAAGAGAAAGCTATTAGTTGCAATGAGTTTGGTGCAGGCAGAAAAGTAACATCTGACTTGAGTTGTCCACTATACCAGAAAAAAAGCAAAAATGGGCTTATAGTCACTGATGTTGAGAGAGATTGGGGGATGTGGGAAAGGCTAGGGGTGACAGTAGGAAGCTCAGGATCCCTCAGTTCTGCTACACAGTCACTAGAAAATGTACTCTTCGTTGACTTGTGGACCAGCTGCTGTGCAATTCAAGTGATAATTTAAAGTAACATCACAATCATTTATAAAAGCAAGTTAAAAGTGAGTAGGTCAAGACATGTTGTATGCAGAAATCCACAGAATAAAAAAAATTAGATTACCTTTAATTTGCAGCTCCTGTCTTGTAGAAATTCTACTTAGAGCTGAATAGTAGAGCTTTATAGGTAATGGAGTTGATTATGGTCCAGTACTTACCTGTCTCACACAGAGCTGTTTGGACTTTAATGTTTACAAACAGCTTTGAGACAGCAGCAAGGAAAGTGTTATTTTGTTGTGTAGAGGTAAAGGCTTTTTTGGCTGCTGGGGAAACATGAAGTGACGATTTCCTGACAGTACAGAGAAGTTCATTTAAAGGAATAACGAGAGAAACTACTCCTCATGCAGCAATTCAAAATATTTTAAACAAGCTTAGAAAATTGCTTTCAGATGGTGTCATAATGAAGTAAAGAGGTAAGTTGTTTGGTTTGGGTTTTTTTCAAGAATACGCTTCTTTAATTGCCACGTAAAACCGGTGACATCTTGGAATGGCAGCTCCAGTACACTAAGTATCTCAATATATTTCACAACATAGATCCGAAAGACTGTGGAAGTCAGTATGAATGTTGCCGTTAGGTTTTGAAGGATTTTTTTATTTTTTTTTTACTGTTCCTAGTCATCTTGTGACACTGTTCACTTAGTTTTCTTTTGCTTTAGGTTTCCATAAAATAATAATAAAGTTACTTAGCTTTAGTCAATACCCTGCAATGACACTGGCAGGCAACACTTTGTTAAGATAAAAGTTTGTTAGATTGTTTTTTTGACAACTCAAAGGGAAGAAGGCAAGACAGAGGATTTCTCAATAAGTTGCTTTTTAAAAATGCAGCTATAGGTAAAATAGCCTTTTGAGATAAAAAAACCCCGCAACATTTATTATCTACACTATTCATCACTTGTGAAAACAACTGTTATGATGGACTGACTATGAGCAACACTTTGTCTTCTAGCAAATATTTCAGAGTGTGTCATTCCCATGTATCTTTACTGCAATGTACGTAATAAAGAAGCATATAAATGTTATACTGGTGGGAGTAGGCACAATATATTCAGTAGATGATGCATGAAGTAATATGAACTGGGAAGGGAATGTGTAAATTTTATATTTTTTTCATTCCTTTTTCCTCCCCAAGACCTCTAATGCACATCTTTTACTGCACTGAATAACCAGAGAAGCAGTTCTGAAATTCAAGTGTAGCTGAACAAGCATCTCCAAAATTACACATGGGAAGAGTGTAAATATTTAAGTCTGGATCTACATCCTTCACTTGTGTTCAGTAATCCCCTCCAAAGTGGAAAATGTGTATTCAATTTGGCTAAACCAGGTTGTATATGGTGTAGGAACTGACTTCGTAAATACAAGTAAACAAAAAACGTAGGGTGCATATATGTAAGTTAAAGGTCATGCATCTTCATCAATTTTATGTTGGGTATCTGATCCAAAAGACAAAATACTAGGCGTGAGAGAATGTTCTTTGGTGGTAATAATTAAAAGTAAATAAAAACACTGCATACACAGTTAATTACAGCATTAGACTATGTAGGAAGTTAAGAAGGTACAACTTTGTCCTCCAAAATAAAATGTCACCCAAAAAAATATGCGCAGAGGTTACCTACCCGTAAACTCTGCCACAGCATGGGAATCTACAGAGAAGATAATTCTTTCTTTTTTTTTTTTTTTTTTTGTTAGCAAAATAAAATAAATATGTTAGTCAACAATCAATTTCATTTTCAAGAATAACAAAAATCAGGTTTCAACAAAAAAAATCCCATACTCAGATATTATGTCAAAATTAGAAGAATAATAGCAATTCATTGCTTATCAACTTTTCCTTCCACTTACTTTTCTAGTCAGCTTTGTCACCTTATATTTAGCAGGTTCGATACCGTGTCTGTCTTGTGTCTAACCTAGCATCCTTTTTCCTCTTACCCTTCCAACTTCTAGCAGTTCTATCTAAAGCACATGGCACCTGGCAGTGCCATTTATAGAAAAGTGAGTTAGCACTCAAAGGCCCAGCTTAAGCCAGCTTGCTGAACTGCAAGCCAGATGATTATGAGTTGTGGCAGCCTGCCCAGAGAGCACCAGTAACACTGCTGTACAGACTGTAGCACAAGCATTGCTCTGTTGTCTTGCACCTTAAATTCATATCTCATCCTAAAGTAGATGCAAAAACTGCATTGATCATGTGCATATCCAGTGTAACATCTTAAAACAGATGATGCTTATTTTCACATGGCATATCAAACAGGAACAGTCATAAAATATCAAACTAAACTATATGTTAAGGTTTCCTGTTAAGTATAATAATTACCTCTGTGATTTACTTATGGTAACACATTGGAGAAAGGAAATATATGAGCTTCTTTCTCCTTTTTTTTTTTCCTTATCCTGGAATTATTGCTTCCATATTTCAAGGCATTGTGTTCATGTTGCTTATACTATATAACTATGATGGATCTCATTACAAGCCTGCAAAAATTTCCTTTGAGAATTACTTTTCCTCAAAATAATAAAAATTATGACTAAGTATTTTTCCTTTCCTAGGCAAAATGAACACAATGTTTTTCATGGAATTTTTCTTTTTTTTCCTCAAATTTCTGGTGAAATAAATCTAAAGGCTAACATAATTTAAGTGGCAGTAAGAGAATTATGCTAGACTTTAAAGATGTCCTGATGGCCTATCAGTCGGTATTGGTTTTCTGTCTCTTGAGTGCTGTAGAGTGTGTAATCTGTTCTGATGGGCAGACCAATGTGTGAGTTTGATGTACTGACACAGTACTAATAACCCCATTAGACCCAAAGATTAATGATGTATTGTGCTTTGTGCATGCTTGCCTCATCCATCATGTACCCGGTAATCAGGGGGAGGAAAAAAGCAGACATTTTATGTAAGCCGTCTATAGCTTTATTAATCTAATTTATTAATTTATTGCCAGTTATAACAGCCTGACTGGTAGAAAGGATTCCATTCACAAGCATCTAACTTTTTCTAATAATGTTCCTTCACTTTATTCCTGGATAGCACCTAATGAAATGCGTATTTTGGTCTATTATTTCAAGCATTTGCTTTTGCCTTGAAGGGCTGCTTTTGTTCTAGAAAAGCACTTCAAAACTTCACAGAACAGCAAAAGACACGAAATGTGAGATAAAAGTCAAGAGCAAATCAAGTAGTGGGAAGTTTCAATCTCAGAGATTTAGCTGGGTCTCAAGTGAAACTACCAGAAAGTTAGTAAACCTAAGGGGCATGCTTCATTCTTAATAGTAACATAATTTCAGAAGTTCTGAGGTAAAAAGTATTGCATTGCAAGCTACTTATACAAGGTTCAATGAACCACTCTTATCTTCACCAGTGTCTTAACATATATCTTATTAGGAGGAGAGGAAGAGAGTGACCGTCATGTAAAAGAAGTGAACTGTAATGGACTATGCGTATAGGCAATCAGCTTCTGTAGTGGTTAAGAGGCAGCACCAACAATACTTTGTCATTTAGTAGATAAACAATTGCCAAATATAGTTAGGTGATATTAAGCCACTGGAGCCAAGAGGACAAATTGCAAACATTTATGCATTTGTGAAATAAAATCCTGCTCCCATGGAAAGCAACAGGAAAATTGCCGTTGACTTCATCAGGGCGGCGATTCCATTTACAGATGTTATCGCTGGAGAGAAACATTTATGGTCACTTTGTTTGAAGCTCGTAAAGACGTGACATAAAATTCCTTTGAATGAGTACTGCATCCTGCCTAATGGCAATGCACTTGAAGGACATCATGTCTCATAGGAAGACAGGCTGCTCATATTTAAAGAATTCAAGAGCTGGGTAAACTGTCACATACCTCAAAATCTGTTCCAATACTAGACCAGAGTGAAAAATATGCACATGTTTTCATTTTAAGTTTGTCTTATTTTCATTTTATCTAGCTTCCAGCTTATCTGTTAAATCAGAGTGCTGTCTGCCACAGGAGGTCTTCTCTCCTCGAATGTATCTATAAGCTGTGATCAAATCACTTCTTAACCCTTCCCTTTGCTAGGTTGAGCTCTCTGCATCTCAGTGTGCTTTCTGGGTCTCAGAGTCTTCCTTGCAGAACTGTATTAGATTCACAGTGGCAGCTCATTTTAGACAAGCGTTTGGATTATTACCATTATATATTTAGAAAGCACTGTCCTTTGTTATGGTTCAGTGATATTGTAGAAGCAGATGTGGGTATCAGTCTGGGGAGTAGGTGGAGGAGCGCTGAAACTACCTTTGGAGAGTTTTCATTTGACAAAGGCCACAAGCTTGGCAGGATTTTCAGGTGTTTTCTAAACTCTTGGTTTAGCCAGATGCCAAACAATATACCAGCACGTTTGCTTGTTATGGCTTAGTCCCAGCAGATGTCATGTAGAGTACCTTTCCGCAGGGTTTACATTAGTTTACTCTCTGCCTTGGTGCTGTGCAAACACAGGATGTTGTCATGCAGCTCTCAGAATAAGCTGTGTATACAGAACATCTCATACGTAACATGCAGGTTTTTATTTCTTCCTCCACTCAGTAGAAGGGTGAAAGATGATTGTTCGGGGTTTTTGGTTCGAAAGCCTTATCATTTTCTTCATGTTTTTAAAACAATACATTCATGAAGGGGAGAAGAAATTGTTAAAAACAATACTGTGAGAAGGAATCCATCTGACTTCTTAGTTTTAATAACTCCATGTTTAAAGAAATAAACTATTTTTTTCAATATTTGTGTGAAAGGGAAAAAAAGATTTTTTCAGCCTTTAATTAAATGGATACAGAAGACTGGCACAAGATTTCATCATCTTGTTCGTGCTTCCTTGTGCACTGAGATGCATTATATTTTTAATAAAGTTGCATCAATAAGACTTCACGATTGCCGCATTTACCTTATTATTTAATTGGGCTAAATTATAGTTGTATCTTCTAGCTTATTTCTGACCAGCCACATTACCATTATTATACAAAGTTAAAGGTTTGGATGAGTAAAAACAGAGAGAGGGAAAGTTAGCATTTTTATAATTGATGAAAATCAAAACAGTTTTCCTTTTTGCCTAAACATAGTCAGAGAGAAATATAATGAATTCACATACTGGAAGCCATACGAACAAATGGTCCAAAGAATTTCTCCTTTCAATATGTTTTCATATCTTATTTTATATCTTGTTCACTTCCTAAATCTGCCATAACCACATCAGTTAATAGAAAAATTTGCAATCTTTGTCTGCTAGCTCTAGCACTTTACTCAAACTTACATCAACACTTATTATTCTATTCTTCTGAACATTTTCTTTGTTATAATTAAACAAAAAAAAAATCCAGGAAACAACCCAAACATAATTTTACAAAAATGCATAGTTATTTTCCCCTTAAAGCAATAAGGAGCCTCAATGAATGGGCAACAGAATACGGTGATAACTGTGAACTCTCTCTATTAGCAATGCTGTGTATGCATCAAGTGAACTTCTTTGGCATTTGTTTGAAGGCCTTGCTCACACTTCTGCACACCTATGTAGGGTCTGCAAGATAGTAATTAGCAGTTGTGTATTCCTTTTCAAAAAACTCCATGTCTGTCATATTTGCCAGCATCTCTGCTGAGGGTAGTGTTAGATTAGGATTTCAGTACTCACAGGGTTGCTGTCTTCTAATCATGAAGGTGGCAGGAAACCCTTGTCTCACCTTACAGTTATGTGGTGACTGACTTCAGTGGAGCTGCTTCAATTTACACCACACTGAGATGTGGCAATCTATCTCAATCCCGCTGCTCTCTCTCAGTAGTGGCTCCACTGAAGTCAGGTGCTGCATGCCTGCAGAGAAACACATCGGCTATATGTCTATAACTGACTGTTTTTTCATATCATTGTGCTCAATATTCTGGGTTTTGAATCAAATAATTTTGATGAATGCAGCTTGGTTTGCGTGTTAGGTGGGCTTGGGCCAGGTGGCTGGAATACAAAGCGTTCAGTATGGCTCTAGCAGATTCCAGCTGAAATACTTTGTGGAACTTGCTAAGATTTTTGTTATTTTCAGCCAAAATCCTTCTAAGACTTCTCACCACACATAGCTTTACTTTTGTAAATAACTAGGTTTGGATTCTTCACATGAAGATTCTAAAAAAAAAAAAAAAAAAAAAAAAAAAAAAAAAAAAAGAAAATACAATGAGTCTCACTTCTTGCAATAATTCCTGCAAATAGGAATGACTCATTTGCCCTTGCAATATTCTAAGAACGCGGTATTATTTGTTATGACTTCAATTCTTTTAGAAAACCTTCTGTTTCCTATTTGCTCCTGAGACAGCAGCACTTTCATGTGGCTAGTGACATGCTAAATGACATTTGAGCAGTTCTTATTGTGACTATCTACAAGACTTCAAGAATTTCAAATGGGATTTGGCTGATCAAGAAGCTTGCCTTTGGTTTGACACAAAGATATCTCTAGGCTATTTTCTACAAGTCTGCCTTTGTATAAGTAGTCTGATTTCCACTGAATTATGCCAACACTCAGAGTTAAGTCTGTGTGAAAAGTGCTTTGCTGTGTTGGAAGAAAATAGTCATTAAGCTCCTCAAGGAAGGGAAGCCAGAGAGGCAGTGCTGATGTTAGCCTTTTTTTCTAGGAGAGTCCGTAGAGGTTTTGCTTTGCTTCTTCTACCATCTTTGCTACCTGCTGTTGCTTTCATGTGAAGCATGAGCAGAGGGCAAATGTCCCCAGCGGTAATACTGGAGGAACATTGGCCATGCAACCATAGAAGCCAGTAACAGGAACCCAAATGACTCTTTAACGTGCTGGACCCAGCTCATAAAAAGGGGCAAAAAGCAACTTCATTGTCCCAGAGCTTCCCAGGAAAACCATCACAGCTGGAGTCACTGTTATCTCTGCTCCCTGTTCCCGCCAGTGGATAGTAATTTGCTGTCAAATTGACAATATCCAAAGTTCAATCAAATGCAAAGTAAACAAACTGAAACAACAGAGATAAATATTTCTTTTCTAATCCCTTTGAGTGACAGGAGACTTCAGTAACACCTGCAGTGGATTAAAAAACAGTTCAGGCTGCTAAAACCCCTTTACAAAATAAACAAAAAGTCTTTAAATTCTTCCTCATCCCTGGCCAGCTCTGAAGTGATCAAGGGACATTTCTTGTGACTATTTATATTCTTATGACAGTAGTGCAGCTGTGAAATTTGCACTGACTTTGTTAGCTGGCTCTTGATGCCCTATGCTACAAATGGGTCCAAAGTAAATGCTGTAAAGGAGAAGATGGAAGCAGACTGCTCCTTCATCACAGATTCATTACAGTGGAACTGTCTCTAGCAGAAATGCAAGAAGAGCTGATAATAAGATAGAAAACTGAATAGACTTCTAATTTATTAGTGTGGTCATACTCCTGGGGTCCACAGCTTAACTCTGAAAAACAAACAATGAGTTTCACATGTCACCATTTTCCCATAGAAGTAGGAGATTCACCTTCCAAATCTCTTCTACAGTCTGCCGATAGCAGCAAACTAGGGCTTTTAGGTTTGTAAATTATCTTTATGCAACAATATATTTTGATTTTACGTGTGATTACTCTCACATCCGCCTTCTAGATGTAGAAACAGAAAGAAAGGGCAGATTTTCATGCATCTCAGCCACGAAAGAGGGAATAACTTATTTATGAGGCGATGACAACGGGAGTTTTCTGATTCTATTTCGTCATGGCATGCAAAGACCACCGTGACAATGTAGTCTGCAGTGCATGGCTTCTTCATGCTGCCTGTGGCAGATGCTCATTTAAGCATCTGAATGGTTCACACTGCTTTTTGCAGCTGATATATATGTGTGCAGTAACATCTGGCAACTTACTGAAACTAAAACTGCTGACTGCTTGTTAAAGTATTTTTCATTGATTTTGTTTAAACTGTAAAGAGCTGCTTTTGATTATCTGGCAAAACTGCATTCTAATATTTTAACTTTCCAATATAAGTTTGCAACTCTCAGTGCTATGCGTTTTATAAGTATTTGGGATTTATTAGAGAGAAAAAAGTCTCTAGGAAAGGAAAAGATGAAACATCCCATTGCTGCGGACTTTCCCTAGAACCATCATTTTATATTCTGTCTTCATGCAAGTTTGAATTCTCATCCAGATGAATAGAGTTGCCCTTCTAAAATTTGTGGGCAAATCCATCCCACGTGTCTCTTTATCACCACTCATAATGGAGTTACATGAGTGATGTGTTTGCCCTTCAATAAATAAGCAGGTTTGGGTTCACAATTATGTTCTAGGAAATCTCTGACACTTTGAAAAAGCAATATCTCATTCTTAGACTGGCATCTTGCAAAAAGAACATCTTAAGTTATTGTGCTTTGTTGTCTCAATAATATCTGAAAGATATTAGATTACCCTTTTTCTGTACAGTACAGTACACTACTTTCCTTAAAATACCCACATATGTTTTCTGTCCTCTACAAAAAATGTCATACCTGAGAGAAAAGTAAAGAGGTTTGCTACTGGAATAAGCTTCTAGGGTTTTTTTCTCCATAAGAAAAAGAAAGTCCAAGTTAAGAAAACACAGCCAAAACTGAAATCCAATACTTTCTGACCAGACTTAATAAATACTTCTCCAATTTATTTTCTATTTGAACTTGAGACTATAGAACACACAGATTTGGACTACTTTTAAAAAAATCCGCTGTATTAAAAGGAATGTGTCATTCTCTAACAGAGAAATGGAGCTGAATGGTTAGTAAAATAGGCTAGCTATAGGTCCACCCCTCCAATTAGGTTTCTTCTGTGTCTACACTTCTAAGCTTTTTCAGTTTTTCCAATCATGGCTAAATACCTTTGGATTTACATTGAATTTCCCCTCCCAATAATCTAGGTTAATAGCAGATCTACCTCTCTCCAGTGCTCTCCCTAGACCCTGGCAAAAGGCCAATAAGCCAGAAACCCACTGGTGGTCAAAAAGCAAAGTGTTATTACTGTTGACCACGTAAAATTGCAGAGGCTTGCAAAAAAGGAATGGCCTGTTCTGGACTCTGAAACAGCAAAGAGAGCCGATGACTTTATTGGGCAAGGAACGGAATACTAGTGAACTTTTGTCTGCTGTCACCTGCTTGACAAGGTGATACAGGCTAAAGAGCATAATTTGGGAAGATGAATCTGCTGCTTTGCTAAGAAATTTTGAACTGTCACCCTTGGGCACAGCATAAACTTACACAAATGATTTTCAGACAGTACCCTTAGAACATGATATCCATCACACTAATAGACCATAACCCAGCTTTAACTCAGCCAGGCACAAAATCTTTTTGGAGAAGAAAATAAAACCTTCTTCACCAAAAAAATTAACTGTGATGCATATAAAGCATTTTAGAGCCATAATGTGTACACTGCACAAGAAAACTTTGCACACATTCTTAAATTATTTTATTTCATGGAGAGTTGTATTTATTTGGCTAGCAAGGGAAAAAAATATCTCGAGTAACTGTGTAAGGGTGTTTTAGCTAACAACTGTGTCTTTATAATGGTATTTCAAACTAAGCCAGTCTTCGATGTGTCTGCTTAAATACCTCAGCTTTGAAAGTTAATCATAAGTGTGCACACATTCTCATGTATGGCTGAAAAACAAAGCACATACATAATAACTAATGTGTGACTGAATTAAAAAAAAAAAAAATTACTATTTGGCAAGAAAGATATTCAGGAAAAACTAGGCTACACAAATAGTATAATGAGTAAGAATTGCTTTTGTCCTTCAGAAACACACATAGCAGCAACTGGAAACAAGATGAAAAAAGGTGTGTTTTGTGTTCTCCATGAACTTGAAGAAAAGGTAGAACGAGCCTACCAATCCTCCCTTGGTTTTTCCAACCCATTAAGTACCAGTTACAGCACAGAGTCACTGATGACTGTTATGATTCAGATTAGCTGACAGACAGCAGCGATACTGCTGAATGGTTTTTACAGTGCCTTCAGGTAAAGCCTTTGTGTCTCAAAAGAAAGGCAGCTGCACTAAGTGACACTTAAATGTGTTACATTCCTCACTGCACTGGGCTCTGTTACCTCGCTTGCCAGGCCTTGCTGCTGGACAGCTACATGGATCACAGAATGTTTTCGGGCACAAGTTGTTGTTGCACTTAGTGACTTCTGAAACTTCTTTTCAAACTTTCTTTTGCCTTCTAACCTGTTTGAATCCTAGAGTGTCTCTTGTACCGCTGTCTGGAGACCGCTTGATTTCCTGTGTGCATTGCTGCTTTGATGGAAACGTGGTGAGATTGTAATCATGCAACCAGGAGGTGAGAAAACCAAGGTGGAAAATCCCAGGGTTTTTTCTTCCACCCTTAAGATTTCTGCCTGTATAGGTCACACTCTTACTTCAGGACGTATTCACACACACATCAGAAGGCAGCTCATGGCACAACATCCTCCAGAGAAGGCTTTACAGACCAAGGCTCTTTATGGCTGTTGATA
The DNA here is from genome assembly GCA_013396935.1 of Baryphthengus martii. NCBI lineage: Eukaryota > Metazoa > Chordata > Aves > Coraciiformes > Momotidae > Baryphthengus > Baryphthengus martii. Next base: position 203,033 of record VWZK01012559.1, read on the forward strand.
TTCTAATCTCTGATCACTTTTACCCATGTTATCCTTTTTCTAATCTGGTAGTGGCTGGAATTACACTTCTTTAACGCCACTTAATGAAAAATGTATGAGTCAATATTCACTATTCCATAGTAGTTCTAGACAGGGAGGAAAACAGAAGAGATCCAATCCTCTATACGGTGGTATAAACCTGCCATGGCTATTTTCTGGTGAGCAATCGCTCTCAATTTATATACATGTACAGTGGATTAGAGTATTTCTCCTGCTAGAGAGAATTCTTGTTTCCCAAACAGAAAGAACAGTGGTCATAATCTGAAAATATTTCAACCTACTGCTACAAAGCATTTTTCTCTAAGAAGAAAAAAAAAATGATACCTGCTGGAATTTTATGTGTTGTCTTTTTTTCCTGAAAGTTTCAATTTTTTCTCCATTATCATACTTTTTCTCCCTTTCTTTCTCTTCAAGATTGTAAGTTTTTGTCCTTGCATCTCTTAGAAATAAATGCATGCAGTATATTTTCCTTAAATAGAGCCTCTGAATTATTCCTACATGACCTGCATTAGAGCTCTCCAGATTGTGTAGCTTTTTTTTCTGCAAACCTGCCAAGGTCAAGAGAAGACAGAATTATTTCAAACCTGGTACAGTTCTTTAGAGATAAAAATAATCTGAGGGATTTAGATTTTTGTTCATCAACGTGAACTTTTCACTTAAGGCCCTGGGAGACAAAAACATAATTAAAAGGAAGCAGAAGAATACTCACAGCAACGGAAATGTAGGGCCCAGGAATGTCTTCAAGACTTGGATTACATATTTCTTTGTGCGTGACCACTTGTCCTATCTAACAGAACGTATCCTGGGTGACACATTCAAAATCTGCTGACGGATCCAGACAGAGAAGTGCTACAAAACTAGCTTTTAGGAATCTCAGCTTTGCTAAAGGTTAATGACGTATAAAGGTTTAAGGCAAATCCAAACCCAGATCCTAGGTAGTCAAGTTCTTTTGTGCCTAGGAGGCTTTACCTATTGCTCAGAGAATGAAGGAAAACAGAACTACCATAACTGGTTTGGGCTCCTGCTTACTGCCCCATCTCTCACTGTGATATTTATATATATTAAATCTTCTTTTTTTTTTTTTTTTTGAGGGGCAAGCAGCACAGAGATACAGTTAATGATAAAGAACAAAGTCCTTACCAATTTCTGCCAAAAATAAATGGTAATCACAGTGGTGAACAATGCAATAACACAGCACCTGACTTATTTTTCAGTCCATGACACCCCTGAAGCATATATTCACAAGGCCGGGCATCAGCTTTGTCAGTAACATTCCTGAGTCAAGCAGGCAGACATTCCAATTTAAACTGGTTACACCTGAAATCCTATTTGCTTAACACTTGTTCACCCACCTTTTAGCTAAAGGGCTGTCAATTCCTGTAACAAGTCATGGGGAACTTCCTGCAGTTTGAACACAGCTTTTCTTCAGCCCAAATGAAAAACTCCCTTAGATATCTCCAGCAGCACTACAGGAGAATTACAGTGTGCAGATGACCACACCATATGTGATTAAATTTAGGTGTAGAGAACTATGGTCAAGGCCTCCATAACAAGCTCTGAGGCCACTGATTTGTATCAGCAGGTTATCACACCTTTCTCACATGGACTAATTAACTACAGGCAAGAATAAATGCTGCTGCCAGAACCAAGTATTCTAGCTCTCTCTCAAATACTTATTCATGGAAACAGCTGTCCTCAGTTATGCCTATTAAGCAGCACTACCAGGCTGAAAAAATCAGGGATTTTTACTTTATCCCAGCCAAATCCTGGACACTTTTAGGATTTTTTTTTTCACTTGTATTTGTTTGTTGACAGAATGAATACTGTACTCAAAGACGCAATTTAGCTGAAAAAGCTCTGCTCGTCTACTTTTGTTAAGAAGATTTCTGGGTAAACTGGGTCTAAATATTTGGTGTGTGCATATCTTTGGTGTCAGAGGAGTGGAGATGTGGCCATGTCAATCAGAACTGGCCCTGCAAAAGAAATGTGAAAGTCCTGCAGCCTGGCTGATGTGTCCATGAGAATGAATTAATAATCTCCCCAAGCACAGAGCAAGCATGTACATTCATCAGTCTCTGACTGGAGAGAATACATAATTCTCCAGGAACATTTTGATAGAAGGAGGTTTTTGCTTCTATGAACTAGGAAGAAAGGCATCATAGAAGGTAAGAATTTATCTAAATCTATCTATTACTTTCACTATTCACAGTGTGATACTCAAAATATCTTTCTGTCTCCTTGTTTAGTGGTGGAACTTAACAACAGCTGTGGTAGCTAGGTCAACAACTTTCTAGAGGTTTTTCTATGTTGTTTGGTTTACTTATACAGCTATTTTTTATATCCTTTCTCTACTCCTTTTGGAAGAGCTCATGCCATTATAAAAAATCCTCCTGTATTTCTTCAAACAATGTATTTATTTTTCAGACGTCTCTTGTGCAGTAAAATGGAGAGGATTATGTGGCTATATGTGAAGGATAAATGGTATTGCAGAGTAGTGGTATTGAATACTTTGTAGTTTAGTACTTTTTGTTTCCCTATGGACACAATGTAGATTTAGATAACATATAAAGAAGAAAGTCTTCTCTATGAAGATGGTAAGGCATTGGAATAGGTTGCCCAGAGAAGTAGTGGATGACCCATCCCTGGAAGTGTTCAAGGCCAGGTTGGAAGGAGCTCTCAATAACCTGGTCTAATGGAAGGTGTCCCTGCCCATGGCACAGGGGTTGGAACTAGATGGTGTTTAAAGTCTCTTCCAACCACCAATGTGGGCAGTTAATTTGTCCAAAGCATGGATGAATTCCTTTAATCCTACTTAAGATTTTTGCATCCATACTGTTGCTATTTACCGCAAAACTGTTTCTACTTTATCAGGAAGGTCAGACGTTTTAAATGTTTTGAATCTTATATAAGGAGTTAATTAAAACTTAAAACGTGTTCTAGATTTGCTGGCTGTGAAACGAAGAAATGAAGTAGTTATCTGCTAATAATTAAGCACTATTTCAGTAATGCAGGGTGGTTACAGATTTTATACAATTGTTTTGGTCTATCCACTGCCATGTCTTGCTTACTGTTCTGTAACCATGATTCAACAGACTCAAATTATCTGTTAGAAGAAATATTTTAGTTGCCGTTTTAAATCAAGCTAATGCAGCGAGGAAAGAATGCCATTAAGTTTAATAATCCCCATATATAACTGAAGAACTTTTGGAAAGATCAGCAGTTGTGATATGATTGAATGCCATTGTTTTTTCCACTTGCCTCATCACTTTGTAGCCCATTGTATATGATGGCATAGACCACTGGCTTGGACCACGCCTCTGTATAGTTGAGCCAGAACTGAATTACATTTAACCCGGACTTTGCCACACACAAGAAGCAAAATTCCTTCTGCAAGAATATTTCTTGTATCATTTACCATCAATTTCTTGTCCTGTCAGGCTGCTGTGTTTCCCTGTACTACTCATTTTAAACTCAGTAATGCAGATGTTGAACTGGAAGCTGGCATTCAAAAGACTGTTGTTTTGCTGCTAGCTCACTTGTGTGACCTTTGGTGGGCTCATAAATCTACCCTTGTTTCAGTTTACCTGTCTCTAAAGTTCCTATGATAAATGTGTTTTGTTCAGCTGAATTTCAAGATATATTGGCCCAATAATCAATAATTCACCCAACTAATAATAAATCCTAATATTCAGTTACTGAAGCAAGAAGTCAGCTGGATTGCTCAATGCGCTCCTTGCTATAGTTAGATGGATGTCTTTACTCAAATTCTATCAAAGGGCTAGAGTTATTCAAAGAGATATTTTCAAGTTAGCACTACACCTGATGTATGAGGACTACATGAAATCATGGGTTAAAATCTTAATGACTTCAACCGAACCTTTTATCCTTTCAAGTGCAAATGAATATATCCTGAGTGGCAAGTACAGTCTAATTGTTTAACGTTATTCCAGACCTCTGGGACCCAATTATCCTATTGCTTGTAGGAGTGAAACCCAATTACTTTTTTTTTTAAATAAGATTAGGCAATACTTGTAATTTCTATCAGGAATTTATTTTTTTAAGCAGATCTTTAGCTGGCTCTGTTTTACTGAACCAACAGCATACTGATTCACACACACTATCTTGAGGTGTTTGCCAGTTATTTTCCCCTAGTAAGACCCTTTTCATAGGAAATTGTTTTGTTATTACTGACATAAAATAATAAGCTCATTCAGCTTCCAAAGATTGTAATGGAATTCACTAAATTACGTTGATACAATCAAGTATGTGGTTACTGCATGCTACTGCATTGTGTACCTGAGCTAGTGCTAGCCAAACTGGTTTGAGCACAAGAAGGCATTAGCCAGGCTTTTGTGTAGTCCACACCAAGTAATTGGAGAGCCCGAATGAATTATTATCAGTGAAATTTCCTGTTTCCTCAACACAACTGTTTCTGGTATTTTACTCTGTTCTGCCTCTCTCCCAAATAAACCATAGTAGTCAGAGAGGGCATAGAGTAGGGCATTATAATCCAGTTACAATTAATGACCTTAATTCCCCACCTCCTTCTCTTGAGATGAGCTAAATGTTGAGCTGTCACAAGACTTAGATTTACCTTGTCCTTGGGAAAACTGCATGATTATTGACATCGGTCCTGACACAGTGTTCCCAATATCACATTAAGACTAATCTCAGTCTGTCTTTCAGTTTGCTTATGAAGCTTCCTGAAACTCCAGAGGCTCATGGAAAATCAGCCTCATGTCCCCTCTTCTCTCTGAGATAAAATCAGCTGTAGCTATGACATTCTTCACAGCTGTTTAAGGTTTTCTGCAAGACCTCCTCATAATGGGCTGCTTTCATTTGAGCATCTCTTACTGTGCAAAGTATGCCTCGTGTAATGGGCTAGAAAACTTTTATTGGTTGGTAGCTGCAGTTACCAAGCTATGCATTAATATCCTCACCATGCCTAATGAATCTGTACCAGCTGGGCAGTTATTGGTCAGGTGAGAAAAGTATTAACATCCGTTGTTTCTGGAATGACCTGGTTGCTGTTTCCTAGTTCTCTACCTTTTTCTCAGATTTATGTCATTAGTTTCCCTTTCGAGTTCCTGAGTTACTAGTCACTACCATCTCAGCAATTTCACTTCTGTATCCTAATTCATATTTCTTCTCTTGTGTGGCTTTAACTTATGTACTTTAACAGTTTAACAACTATCTTAGTAAAACAGAAGCAAAGTCACACAGACTTGCTATAAAAATCTAGACCTTGGGTCACCTGCAGCTGGACCACTGAGCTATTGATTACACTGCATTCCTCTTTGTTCTCCATCCTGTTTCTTTCACTTTTTCCCCACATGTCCCATTTTCTAACCTCTACTCATTCTAGTTAATGCCTTATCAGAGCAGAGTAAAAGGGGAGGATGCCTTCTCAGGTATTCAGGACTACATTCCTGTTTATTTAGCAATTATCACCCCCGTGTTTTTCACGGCAAATATCTGATATTGTTCCTATGTGCTGAAACTTGGGATATAACCACATTTCTGAAAAGCTGCTCCTAAATCAGTCTTCTGAATTCTGTAGTATATACAATTCTTCCAACCTAAGTGTAAACTTTACAAGTATATATTACTGAATTTCATTCCATTTTTCGAGATCATTTATCTGGTTTTGGCAAGATTCTTCCAAATTCTTGTCTTGCTCTCTGAAGTTTCAGCAGTGCTTCATTTGTGCCACATACAAACTAAACAGACTTTCTTCTCGGTACTCTGTCTTTTCTAATGAAAACTTGAATAGCTTCACACTCATGACAGATCTCCATGAAACCCCATGTGACACAGCCTTCCATTCTGGTATATCATTGATCCGTATACTTCAGGTACAGTTTTACACAATCCTTAGAGAAGCCTCATGGAAGCCATGTTTTGTAAATATGTTTTGGAAAGTATTGCTTAATACAGTATCAAAAACCTTAATAAAATCAACATGTACATGATATAATCTGTTCTCACTTTATGCAACCCCCTCGTTAACATTTCATAGATAGTAGACTGATTTGACATGGTTTGATATACACAGCTATATCCTGACCACTCTGTCATTTCTCTGTTATTTTCCAAATTCTTATGAGTAGCCTAATTGATCCAGAATTTTTCCAGAAGGTGAAACACCCACTCACTCATTCAAGAACATGTGCCCTGAATACATGTTCACTCTTTATTTCAAGCCAGGTGCTAGCAGTCCCAGTAAAGCTCAGGGTTTTTTCCTTCTGGCAAAGAAAAAAAAGAGATCTGGCAGTTTATACATTTAATATAACTAGTAATAAATTAATTCTATGGATATTGTGCAATTTCCTACATATTCATAAAGTTATTTATTTAAATTCAGATCTTGATCCCAAGCTAGCCCAAACTGCCAATGACTATCAGTGAATTTGAGATACAAATTCTTACATAATGTTTTAGCATCAGTTAAAGACCAGACAAGACCAACTGGTAAGCAAAACTGTTGTAATACACAAATTTTCAAAGGTTCTCAATGCTGCATAGCTGTAAAACACTGGCAAAAAAAAAAACGTTTTGTAGATAGGAAAGCAAAATTGAACTTTGAGTAGTAGGAATTTAGATAAGTTTGTTTCCTTCCTCCCTAAAGTCCTTCTAAAAAGGTCACAGTGATAAAAATAGAGCTGCCTCCTTTTACAGGGATTTTGCTTGAGAGCTCAATTTATTCAGAAATCAAGACAGATTGATGCTGTTCCCTGGGAATGCAGATAGGCATATTTTAGACAATAAACCAGGAGCCCTTATCTGCTGAATTTTGTCTTTTCAATGTAGCTATCCTACGCTAATTTTAGGTCTGCATCCTCTATATCCTGCCGTATTTTGTTTTTTTTCTCCCATTCAGCTCTGATTTCCCATTACGGCATGTCCTTTTAGCACATATTTTGTACTTATGATGCATCTGTTCTCATTTTGCTCCTGCAAGTGCCTGAACGATAACTAAGTGCATCTGTAAGGACAAGTGCTGAACAGGTGCAAAAGAAGACCACAAGTAATGAAAGCAGAGGAAGAAATCAGAGAATAATTTTTGCTCTGTCAGGATTTGCCTAATATATGTATAGCTGTTACACAGGCAATACAAATGTCTCATTTTCACAATTCTTAGTCTTCTTTAAGAAAGGAGCTTTCTGGAGTTGATTTAGTGTAAGAAAATTTGGTAGAAGAAGATACTCATTCTCTTGTGGATTTGACAGAGATTTCATGGTATAGCTTGAGGAATTTATATGGGATCCAGCTCTTCTGTGTTGGTAAAGAAAATGCAAAAAGTATGAATGTGTGCTTTTTCTTGTGTATTATTTTTATGTATACATTATTTAAAATCAACAAAAACCACCCAATTTTATGTTTATTTCACACTGCCCAAAGCAGTTTTGCCTGTTACCCTTGAGAAAAGCTTGTGCAGAGATATTAATTTCACACATGCTGTAAATGATTTTTTTTTTTTTCCTCATTCTAATCTCAGTGATACAGACTGGGTAATTGAGCAATTCTACAGGCCTTTTCTATTGTTTCAGCAACATAAAAAGTCAATTGACTCTCATTCTCTACTCGATGTTATGGCTTCAAAATTCCTCTGAATTCAGCCTCCAGGACAGCAGGATTTTCAGGATTTTGGCTACCTCACTTTAGTAGTTTGCTTTGAGACTAGGCCAAAAGAAAAGCTCTATTTGTCCAGTAGCCAAATCATAGGTGGGAGGTGAGAGTGGGAATCAGTTCAAACAGAAAAAATGTCCGACTATTTCTTGCTGAAAAGAAGCATCCAGGAAAAAAAAAAAATCCAATTTAAGTAGAAGAAACCAGGTGACCTATTGAATCAAGACTCTGTGGCCCGTTGCTGGCTGACTTTCTCTGGTTGCTGAGATTTTAGATCATCTGGCAGCTCCCGCAGCAGTGTCCCTCTGCTGATAGCTGTGTGGCAGATCTATTTGATCTGCCCCCGAATCTCATGCAGCTCAATATTGAAAGCTTAAGTACCCTGCAGAGAGGTCTGTGGGCTAATCTAAGTCCCTTTTGATGATAATGTTCCACTTTGGATTTTAAATAGTTAAGCGGTCGTTGGAAGCAAATCAAATCTTCCAACCTCTAGGCAAGAGAATCACTGCATCACACTCTGGCTTAGAATTTCAGTATATTAAGGAATAAGGTGTGAACAGAGAGGAATTTTCTCAGAAGGAGAATCCATCCTCCCATCTGTGGCTACTAGGTAAATGCTTTGCTACTAGCCACATGACTAGTCAATTTATGAATCTCATGGAAAGATTTTTTTAAAATATTTTTTCTTAAGAGTGTTTTTAAGAAATGATCAACAATTGCAAATATTTTGGAGGCAGTTTTGTCAGATGAGAAACTTTTTGCCTCGTACTATCATCTAAAATCAAACCAGAATACTTGGGGTACAACATTGAGTGGAGTTCTGTGACGGTTGTATAGCAGCAGGCACAGAAGTGTTTTTTTCTTTCTCCTTACGTAAGAAACCATAGCAGTCCCTTCTGAGATTAAAAAATTCTAATATCTGGTGAAACCAGACTGTGTCTGGGTCTACTGTGGTGGAAATCATAACCTGAGGACCTAAGTTGCTCACATCTCCTTCTCTACTTCTCCTCTTGCACTTGGTTCTTGAAACTACTCCCAGGGAGGAATGACTCACCTCAGGGATCGCTGTTCCATAGTCATCACACCAAAGTACACAAGAGCACAGCCAGACTGCTTATTTTAAAGAGGAATTAGAAAGTTTCTGTGAACTCCCAGCTCTTGTGTCATTTTTTGTTGATATAGGTAAGAAAGTAGGAAGGAAAAAAAAAAGTGTGATAATATTTCTGGAGAGACAGATTTTTTATTAAGACCATAGCCTGAGTTAAGTGGCTTCCCTTTTGACAGCGGCCACCCTGCTGCTCTCTGAGGAGCAAGAAGCTGAACTTTCAGGGAGCCAATTAGAATATGCTTCAGGAAGAGTGCTTGTGACCACGACATTCTGCGGTATTAACAACATTAAAGGATCCTCAAAGCACTGGCCTCCAAGTGTTTTTGGCATAGCTATGATATTTCTTTGGCATTACTCAACTGCTTTTACTAAAAGAAAAGCAGCAAAATGACTTCAGGCTTTTTAGCTTGTTCCTTTGTCAGGTCCCACAGCAAACATCTCTTATCAACACAGCTTTACTTCTTCAGAGAAAAATAAGTTTAAGACAAATAATAAATACCCCTCATATTATCATGACTGATAAGGCAAAGCGTGCCTGAAAGGTGCGTTATGTTTTGCCTTTTCAGTCTTTTGGTTTTTCAGTCAGGAAGGATTGGTGCTTCTCTTGTGTCATTACTGAATACCTAACTGTACAGAAATACTTGCTTGTCTCTCAAAGCAATAAGGTAGGAACTAAACGCCAATAATAAGAATTAACTACATTTACATGAATTTTCTTTGATTCTCTAGTGCAAACCAAAAGGTTAATGAGAATAAAATAAGTTTCCCATGGTCTCGCAAAATAACACCCAAAATTCATAAAATATTACGAGAAGATAGACATCAAATACATTATAAGACAAATCTGTTCCTACTAGAAATAATAGTGACATTCTTGCTCCAGCTGAACTGTGCCGTAACCTTGCTGTTCTCACTAGAACATAGGGGGGAAAGCAGTGTGTGGGGAAAAAATAATTATCATGTTTTGAGAAATCTAGTATAATAGCTTTCTCTCATAAATCTCATAAAACATAATTAAGAAGAACACAAGAATGGCTTATGATTTCTCATATGTTAGGAAACAAATGCAGGCTTATGTTTTTAATGAAGCTGCTGTTCATGATTAATGACATCTACTTGTCAATGCACTTCAGATGTATTCACCTGCCCTGTTTTGAGCTTGACATCACCGCATCCTCGCACTGTGTTCACAGCTCTTGCACAAGGATGAATTTCACCTGGCAGTTTCACTGGATAATGGCATTAGGATCTGTTACTCAGCACAGCCCTCTCCTTATATGCTGATTAAAAGTAGCCATCAGCATCTGCCCATGCAGGTTCTGACCTCGAGGTGTTGTGCTGGCAGAAGAGACTCATCAGTAGCTCTCCACAATACAGAGAAGGCTGTGACAGTGAGACTGAATACTAAAAATGTCTTGAGTACTTTTCTATAAAAATACTTATTTCCTTGGTTTTATCAAGCACCAGCACTCCTGGGCTGTGTTCACAGAAATACTGTGTTGTTCAGACTTAGTTCAATTAGCACATTAATCAAGAATAAGTCTATCTTGTATTCACTGGTGAAACATAGGATTTTCCCATTTGCATACAGAGAAATCAGATATTAATCATTATTAATGGCTTTCTAGATTTCTTTTGCTTATTATTCTATTTATTTTGCAGTAGTATGCACATTTTAAAATACGTTGCTATGTAATCTGCTGGGTAGAAATTAAAATGGTTACACATCTTCTACGTGATATGCTTTGAGGGACAGAGAAATTAAGATAAAATTTTCGATTTTCATACCTATTTTTATCACAGCCTTTTCAGATATGCTGACCTTCCCCATGTCTTCTGAAGTCAGCAGTTCTTCAGAAAGATTATCACCTTCAGAAAAATAAGATGAGCTAGTAATTCGTGTGCATACTGTAAAATAATTTACATGCGTTAGTCACTTCACTTTTTCTTCCCTCTTTAAACACCTTTGTTTTGTTCATCTTTTATACGGGAGTCACTACTGAAATGTTCTCTTGGAAACTGCTTTCCCATCTGCAAGTCATGACTTGGCCATTTTGTTTCTAACTGCTTCTTAGCTCCTCCTATTCTGAGTATAAGAACTAATTCCTGCCAGGCTGCTGCTGCCCCTTTTTTTTTTTTTTTTTTCCTGTGTGTGTCTGATAAGTCAGATCACTTCAATAAATTTAGAAAATCACTTATATAATTAAAACAATGCCTTTGAGTATTGAAAATGTTTTAAAACTGAATGTCACACAGTGATGTATGCATATATAAACAGAAACATATCAATCAGCTACCTGAAATACATGTCTGTCTTAATAATTATAATCTGGCAACAGTGATTTAAATAATATATAAAAGAGAAACTCTTCTCCACTTTGTTTTCCTTTTCAGAGGGAGATTTCGTCCCTGGGCTTGTCACCATTCATTGCTGTTGAAAAGTACAGTCTGTTATTATCTTATCCCTATGTGACTTTACCATAGTTAGGACTGTTTCACGATGAAATAATCAGTAGAAATTTTATGCTTATCTCTGCCGCTTAAATGGTACAGCACAAGAAAGCACTGCATGAAAGGAAGAATACAGGAACATGTTGCCGACTGACTTCAAGATTTCATCGATACACCTGGATGAAATACAGGCTATGGACATTACAATGTGGAACACTATCTTAAGTAATTCTTTTCATGATAATGGTTATGGCAGTCTTAATTTAGTTTTCCTGCCTGATGTTCACAAAAGGTCAGTCCAGAGAATCACAATGGTCTTTTTCTGCTTTAAATCTACCAGACAGATGCTTTTTGCTCAAAATGGTGAGGACTTCAGCTGAATTCCACAAGAAAATATCTTGCTCACAAGAATATGATTTTGAACATCAAAACCTGATAATTACTGCTTTCCTTAATTCATGAGCCTTCTGTGGTCAAAGCTTTTTAAGTGGAAAGGTACAGACATTTATAGTCAAAGCAACATTTTCTTTTCTTTCATCTTGTTTTCTTCAATAAGATTCTTTCTTATTAATCTTATCAATAAGATTAATTTCAAAATTAATAAAATAGTAGTGTCCATCAGCAGATTGCTCCCATGCTTGCTCATAACTTTTGGAGTAGTTCTGAATGTGCTGTCAAGGAATTTACAGCAGAAATGTACAATTTATTAAGCAGAAAGAATGTGAGGTTTAAATGAAATTCAGTGACTAAATGCAGGAACAGAAAATAACCTTAAGAAAACACCTGAAGCACGGAGGAACCTCATCTCATTGTATGGTGGCTGTTTAAATGTGCTTCAAACCATCTTCAACATGCTTTTCAGTTGCCCTTCAATATTTTAGACTTTGTTTCTAACACCAGCTGCGTTTAGCTTTGGACTGGGAAACCATACTGATAGCTAAGGAAATGTTGTTATGTAGATCCAGTGGAAGAGTACTAAGTCACTTGCTGTAGTCCTTTCTCCCAGGCCTGTCAAAGGTCAAACCCGGAACTTCTCTGAAGAGGACAAGGGAGATTATATTTGTAGGCTACAATAAAGTATCACTCATTACTTAGAAGACCTTGTTTCAGCAGTTCAGCTGATGCAGAATTCAACAATTTGTTTAAACAATTGCCTCGGAGGATGGTGATGGATTTCTGTTTCCAATTAATTTTAGCTCTTTTCAGTGGCCTGTATTAAAATAATTGATGGATCCAGTTATACAAGAGTTTGCATTAAAAATCCACATACAAAATGGAATGTGATTGCATGGACCTAGTGAGTGAGAGCCAGAGCAGTTTCAAGACAACAGCCTTACAGATGTCTTGCCATGTGCAGGGTCCTTCTGCTAGTGTCCCCTGTCCCCACCTCCCTATTTGACCCCTGTGGGTAAATTATGGGGCATTTCTCAGCAACTTTTTCCCTAAGCCAGGGGTTGTAGGTACTTAGCTGATTGCCAGCGTCAACCCACCAAAACTGGGCACTGTGATTGACCTGTATGGGGCCAATGTTGGGCACAGGCATAGAAACGTGACTGAGAAGAGGGCTGGCTGGGATATCAAGTTAATGGGTTGGGGCTGGAGAGGGAGATGGGCAAGCATGACATGGCCATGACATGGTGTGAACTTAGAGCAGCCTGAACTGAGAGGGAAGGCCCCAAATTTTGTCTTGAAGACCCTTCCCATCCAGCTCCACCCTGGTCATCTAACTCAGGCTCTGTGACTGGCCCCAGCAAGGCCAGGCGGTCACCCACATCCAAGTGACCCCCCCCTCCAAGTGTTTGGGGCAGGCTGCAGGCCTTGACACATTTACTCCCTCTCCCCATGTTACTCTACATGCAAGCATCTCGTATTGAAAACATATCTCCCTAATAAAAGTCTGTAGTACCTTCATAACACTCTTATCATGAAATGCTCTTTAGTCAAGGTTGAAAGGCATTTAGAACAGGAATGTGCTGGTCCTGTTGCCCATAAAGGACCAATAAATCCTTTCTGCCAGGACAGTAATTGCAACCTGTAGTCTCAATCTAGCTAGGCTATAAAGGGTGAAGGTGACTAAAAAAAGTAAATTCTACCAAATTCTTTCTTCTATAATTTAACCTGTGAGTTTCTGTAATACTTGACTACTTAGTGAGGTCTACAAGCCCTGCAAAAAATCTATATTCACACATTGAAAAATCTACCGATATGAGTCTTGCTTAGACAGGTACAGACAATGAAAGTATTTAATCATGTTCTCCCCTATATTCTTTATAGTTTTTGTTTAAAAAAACAGATTATTTTGTTGAAATACTAAAGGAAAACAGTAAGAAGAAATTTAATAATGCAAGTCATATTTTTACCAAAAGCACAACTAGTATATACATTTTTTTTCTGCTGGAGATACATTGCATTAGAGAACTTCCTCTGCATGCTTATGAATATAGCATGGTTTGATGATTCCTTTTATTTTCTTATTTTCTCTTTTTTTCTTTGTGACAATCACAGCAAAAATTCCTTGCTAAATTCGTTTTGCAGTGCTTTACATATGATGTGCTACAGAGAACTTTATTAAACGAACAAAGTTGCAGAGTCAGACTTCAGAATATAAAAATTTCCAGCTCTCTGTATGAATACAAATAATTTATATAAGGAATTTAAAAAGATAAATGGAGATGTTATTTTAAAAAAGGGGTTTGGTAGAATCACCATTAATTTTAAACCAAGGTAATTAACATTGGGTTCTTAAATCTAACAGGAAATTAATATTGGGTTTTTAAATCTATCTAGGCTCTTAAGAGCAAGACCGCATTTAAAAATTGCTGGATGCTCAGGACTTTTGAAAATCGGTGGGTTGTTTTAGGTAATTAAACAGAGGTTTGGAAGCTTATTCAAGTTTAAAAATCTTGGCTTGCAATTCAAAGCATTCTAAATAATTTCATTGTTACTCTCAAGTGATAAGTCCTTAAGACGGAGGTATTAAGGATGTTCATATTGCCTGTTCCTGAACCAGCAGAAGCCCTGAAAAGTGAAAATTATTTTTGGACAGTGTGTTGTAAGAGTCAATAGTACAATATCTGACAAAAACAAGATGAGAAAGAGAAAAGAAGGGACAGAGAAGAAAACAAATTGAGAGAGTGTGGGAAAAGCAGGGAGGGAAAGATAGAGTTGAAATTCTGTTGAAAGAGGAGTGCACTAAGTAGCAGTCGTTGGGTAACACTGTGTGTGTGGAGCTTTCATCAGTAATAGAGGGCACAGACTTCCATTTCAAGTCTGATGCAACACTCAGAAATCGTTCCATTATCTTCAATGAGCCTTGGATTAAGCACTTTGGGGGGGGGAAAGGTTATACTTAAACTATTATTTATTTTTTTAAGAAAGGAGTTTAAATTATGGAAGAAACTTTTAGTAAACTCAGAAAACTCATTGAGCTCACAAGCCTTCAGAATCCCCAGTACTTACAGTGACCCTATTCTTAAAAAGGGAGAAAAGTAGCTTATCTTAGAATTTAAATGTGTTCAGTAATTGCTCAGGCTGCAGAATGTAACACAGGATGTATTACAAACAAACCAGCAAAGCAGTTTATTACACCAAAAGTGTGGAGGGGATTAAAAAAAATACAAGGGAATCCCTGATTGCTATTGTGCTTTGGGATTAATACAGTTCAGAATAAAGCTGCTGTGTTTTTATTGTCTGAATCCTGCATTTTAGCATTTGAAATACATGATATTTATAATTTCTGCTGGAAACACACAAAAAAAAATAAATAAACAAGACTTTGAAGATAATAGGAATTTAGGAACTCTTTTTAAAAAACATTTCCCCCCCTTTCTTTCTCTGTCTGCTGTTATCATTTGCCTTTCTTTACCAACCTTTTAATGTGAGCAGTTGGTGCTTCTGAGATTTCCAGCCCTAGTTCTTAAGTATGCCACTTGCCTGAACACATCCCCTTTCCAATGGAGTCTTCAAGCTCACCTGCAATATTCTCCTATCCAGCCATCACCAAAGGAGCTTTTTCAATCTTTTCCTTAGTCACACTCTCCTTCAGCACTGTCATTTAGTGGTTACTGGCATTGGGTTTAGGTGCCAAGGTGTTGCCAATGGGAAGAGGGCCACAGGGGCAGCCCTTGTGGAGAGTGGCCAGGGCTGTCCCATGCAGAACACAGCCGGTTCCAGCTGGCTTCAACCAGAGTTGAGAACAAAGGAGTGAAGCTGAGCCTGGGAAAAAGGGTAAGCAGAAAGGTGTTGGTTTAGTTTTGTCTTCATTTCTCGCCATCCAAATGTATTCTAATTGGTGATTTTTATTTTTTTTCTTTTCCCCAAGTCAAGTTTGTTTTGCTTGTGATGGTAACTGTTAAGTGATCCCCCCTGCTCTTTATCTTGACTCATGAGCTTTCTCATCTTACTTACTTCCCTTGTTTGTTTAAGGAGGGGGAACAGTTAGCTGAAACCAACTCCACACGCTATTTTACAGTCAAACACGTAAGCAACATATGTTGGAAAAAATAAGTATGCACACATTGCTGAAGAACATCTGTGCCATATTTTAGTCATGGACAAAGTGCAGGGCATACACAGATTTTAAAAAAGAAAGCAAGTACAGATTGCAGTGGCAAGAGCTACATGGCATGAGTTGTTGCATGGCCATGTAGCTCCCTGCCTTTATACATCAAGGTCAAATTTGATATTGAAAAGAATCGTGCTGTTCTCCTCCTCTGAGACTTTGTTAAACTTGAGCATTCTTTAGATTTTCAACAAAGCATACAGGCTTGCAGTTCTTCTTTCCTGCGTCCAATGACCTCTGTACATAGTTTTCACTCATAAATTATCTGTTGGCTCTTACAATATTCTCCCATGAGCTTACCAAGGTCCAGCATTCATAATATTTCCTTCATTCTGAGAACAGTGTTTTGCTACCCATGAGCTCCAGAGTCCACAAGAACCAGTTTTCAACACTTTTGTTCTTTGCTATCTCATTTCTGCTGGGGGTTTTCTCCAGCAGTGTGTGAGTAGATGATTTTTTTGCCTTAAGCAGCAGCTATACCGTTGTTCCAAAGTGCTCTTGTTTAACCGGAAAAAGTATTCTGGTTGCTGTTTCTCAAATACTCTTTATCTGGAATATACATGACCAGTAACCCTCATAGCAAAACTAGATTTCCTGTTTGCCGAAACATATTATGATATGGAAATTGCATTAAATGCCAACAGAATTAATAAATTTCTCAAGAAACATAACTGTGTCAGAACTATTCAGGAAATGCTATAGTTTTTATAAGGCTCCATGTTCATGACTCTGAGATAGGCATATTCTTCTTGAAATTAGCCTAGAAGAGTGTAGCTAAAGTTATGATATAACAAAGAGGGAAAAACTAACCCTTAAAATTAGTTTTTGCTTAGCAAATCCATTGGCAGTTAACAATTTCTTCTGCTTAAAAATCATGCAGTTAATTCACAGCTGCTCCTACTATCTTTAGAATGTTGTTACTCATCAGTAGGGATGTGGACATATTCAATGGGAACAGAGTAAATGACCTTGAATATATGTCCTCTGACAGTTTCATGGTAAAAATTGTTAACAGATTTTAGTGATTTACTGAAGGTAATTGCATTGTCTAGTTCCTGATATTCCATCTTCTTTTGTATCCTAAATAATTTCAAATCAGGCATTGCTTTCTAGAATACTTATATTAAATGACAGGTGAGTAGAAAAATTTGAGAGCATTCCACTAAGTTTTGCCAGCTCCTAATGATCTGCTTTTACCAGTTGTAAGGATACACTCCATCAATAGACTGAGTACTTCCATAATATCTCCATTTTTACATCTCCCCAAAGAGCTGTAAATATGTCTAACTGGAGTGTTCTGGTTAATTTTGCCATAGCACTTTATTAGAAATGATCAAAACCTATAGTTTGTGACGGAAACTGCAGCTTCTTTTCCCATTCCTAAAACGTCTTTTGTCAGCCCCCCTAAACAATTCTCAATTACTAGAAGTTTCAGTGTAGTAATGGTTACATATTTTATCAGGAACCTTTTTTTTCCAAATGGAAACTTTCAGTATTTGAGCATTAAAACCTTTAAATTGAATGTGTTGATATGAATTCTGTTACAAGATCATCCCACTCTGAACTTCATTTCTTTATTGTGAGCTATATAACATTGCTGGAAATCATGTAGAGGTTGGTTGGTACCTGATCCTTTGACATTCACGAGCCTCTTACGATGTCACTCAATAGGAAACCTGCACTGCATCGTGAGTAGTATAGGCCTGACCTGACTGAAGAGAAGGGAAAGCCTGAACTATTATTTTTGCTAAGCAGTGTGTCACACTGAGAAAATGGAATTTGACAGTCACTTGAAAAAAGTAGAAGTATTGTTTCAATTTTGATGATAGGTTGTTGTGGGTTTTTTTCTAAATTTATATTCCTCACTCCCCCAAAAGTTTTAGTGTGATTAAGTAATACCGATAGAAACTTCTCAACAGCCTCTATTATTTACATTACCATTCACCTAGATACTACCAACTGCACATGTTATCTAAGGGTTTTTTTTTGAAAATATGACAAATAATAGCAATTGAGACCTCACACAGAAATCCACAAAACCAAAATCCCTTGGGATAACCTTGTGAAATAATATTTCTCATATACGAGATTCCTAGAACATATTTCTGAACATTTTTCTTTGGGGAAGACAGTACTTATTAGGGAAGAAGAGCAATCTATTTATTCAGTTAGATTCTTCATTCCTAGTTTAGATCTGTTTTAAATTTAGTTCTTCAGTAATTGTATATTTTCTTTGCCCTTACTCCTCTATTTCTGTATTTCCAATCAGTTTTTGTTTTCTTGGGTAGGCAGAGTCAGCAGTTTGGCCCAGACTAACCCCAGTGGAAATGTTGCAAGGTCTCATTTATGAGCATTCCCATTTCTCCTAAGAATTACAGTTTCTATTTACTATTTCTCAGGAGGCCTTCCTAGAATCACTGTTTCTCTGTGAAGTTTCACCTCAGACCTCTCAGTGTTACATCACCAGTATCACAGCCAGATGCATTTCTGTATCATTTCATTGAAAAAAAAAAACAAACCAAAAAACAACTTCCTGCACTTGTACCACCAGTCTAAAAAGAAATTGTTGTTATGTGAGTCCTCAGAGAATTGATACTATCAGGTATCCGTTCACTATGAGAACCTGGAACACTGGTCCTGCCAGCTCACCTGCTGCATAATGTAGAACTGAAATTTGTGCCAAGACAACCTGAACGAATAATCCACACCATTTTCTTTCTCCTCCCATGGCTCAGTCATTGTTTTATTACCTCCCAAGTTGAAATATAACCCGAATCTTCACTGATCTTTTCCAAAAATCGTAATTCAGCTGAAAGGTGGGTGCTTGCCAGCCCACTCGGTCATATACTTTTTTCCCAAATAAATGCTACTGGGAGTTTCTTGCTTTATGAAACCTCAGACAAGAACAGCTCTCTTTTCTCTGCATGCCAGCAAGAATTATTACTGAAGCTTCTGAGCTTCAAGATACAAGATGTTACAAGTGGACATAAATTGAAAGCGTATACTTTCACCTTGGATCTAAATCGGATTTAGGCAAAGAGGCAAGACAGACAGTGTAAATAGTTTCCTACATATGTGTTCCATATCATATGTTCTCTATATCTGAGACTGACCTCTGAAACTTTTTAGACTGGCTATAGCTGGATGGACCAGTTGCCTCCTACAGTTTTACAGCTGATATGTTTTCATATTATATACATGATCAATTTTCTTCGTGCTGCTTTCATATCATGTTTGCAAAATTATAGCTTTTCGCTCTAGAAGAAAGCCAGAAAGCTTTAGTACTTCTCTCAATCTAAATGTTGCAGTCTGTTTGACCTACTTCCTTATTTCTTCAGATTTTCTTCTTTTTTTTTTCCACTGTCAAAAATTGTTACATTTCTCAGCAATTGTCAAGGTTTCAAAATCTAGATTTCTGTTCTGTTCTGCCTGAATAATCTGCTGTAATTACTGCTTTGTCAAGAATATAGAGTTTAACTATTAGATGCTGTTATACTACAAGGATCAAGTATCCATCTAAGCAGAAACTAAAATTAAAAATCCCTTTTCTTTTTAGTGTGGAGGAAAATTAATTAATGGGAAGAGAAGAGTGCTTTGCCTAAAGCAACTTACTCTCATTTTCTTCAAAAACTTTTCTTTAGTTGATTTCTGAGAAGCCACTTGGGAAAGAATGTCATTCTGATGGACAATAGTATGTAGTTGCTCTAATTAATAGAGTGATCTGGTATTCATAAAAAGAGAACAATATGATCAAAATTTTATGAAAATACACAATCCTACTGAATTTGTGTAGGGAGTAGGTTTGTACTTGCTATTTAAATATTTCCTCATTCATTTTGCATTTATCCTACTCTAGTACAGATGTAAATTGCATTCATAAAAAAGCTTTAAAAAAAGAGAAAAATCAGATCTAATTAACTTATAAGCCTCTTGGGGAAAATTATTTTAGTGTATGACATAACTAGACTAGTGCTTGCAAACCCAGTAAACATAATCTTGTGTATTTTGCATTGTAAATAAATGATGAGTTGGATATTTTCCACATATGTAATAAAATATCTGCATTAATTCATGTTGCCATACATTACTGGCAACAAAAGAAAAGCTTAATCTTGTGGGAAATGGGCACACATTAATCAAAACATATCTGCAAACTTTAATCTAATTTGAATACTATCTTTGTTATTAGTCCCTCAGGGCACGCAATTTCAAGCTATCCATTCTGGATCAGAATGAATAGGGCTAGGTTTTGAATCATGTTCTCTGTTTTTCTGCTTGCAGCCTATAGATGAAAATGTCTTAGAGATGAGTTTATGTAAGGTAAATATTTGAGAAAACAATTGTCTGCTCAGTTCAAGAAATTAAATATGAAGGACACATCCCATGAATAGTTCTGCCTGAAAGAGTGGCTTTAGCTCATGCATATCCCTTTGCAACAATGAATTCTAGCATTACACCTATGGAAAACTGCAGATGTCAGAATTACTCTTAGCAATGATCATGCAAGATCTGGTGAACCACCCCTGAAGCCAACCCACCCAACTTTCAGAATCAAACTCAGGCAAAGCAAGAAACTCAGGCCATTCGAGAACATTGCAGAAAAACATAGAGAATCACAGAAGCCCAGTGCTGGAAGGATATCGAGTGTTCCATTTATTCACCCTGTTGCTCCAAGATATAATCAACTCTGCCAGTGTCATTCCACATAAATGCTTTTCTAATCTCATCTTAAAGACCTTCACTGTCCACAGCCTTTCTAAGCAATCTCAGTGTATGATAAATGTAAGAGATCTTTGCTACTACATATCTCATAATATCCAATTTGAATCTTCTTTGCTGCATTTAAACTCATTACTTTCTGACCAATTGTGGCCTCGGGATTATTTCCAATTACTGCCCATCCCTTTCCTGAAACAGTGCTTCTACTTCAGCTAAAGCATTATCAGTGATAAATAAAGCAGGATTACTTCATGATGTGCTCTGGTTTATACTTCCTGATAAGATGTTTGCCTTTTAAACAACAGTGTGAAACTCCTTCAGTTTATGATGCTCTGTAACCTCTTCAGACCCATTTTTGAGCAGGAGTCATTTAGTTAATTGTCTTCTATCCTACATTTGTAACTGTTTGTTGTTCCTTTTCAGATGTTGTATATGCCCATAGTATTCTTTCAGACCGTATCTTCATGTTGTTTACAAGTTTAATGAGCATGTTTTCCATTGCAATATTCAGATGTTAATAAAACTATTGAGAAGGAGATAAGCAGTGGACAACCTGTATAACTCTGCTTAACACATCCTTCCACACTACTTAGTCAACTGGTTTTGCATTCTCATAAGAATTTCATCGAGGCTATGTTTCTTGTGTAGTGTATGGGAAGATCATGCAAGAATATCAGAAATATTAGTGAAGCCAAGATGAATGACCTCAGTGACTTCTCTACTCTCCATCCAGCCTGCCATCCTATCCAGAGGGAAATTAAATTAGATTGACAAAATGTATTCCTAGAAAGTAAAAATTATTTTGGCTGCTATCTGTATGTCACTTCTGTCTTATTTTACAGACAAATGCGAACAGTTTATTTGACCATCTCCTTCTGAGTATTTGGGAAGATACCATCTTAATTCTGTTAGTCCCTTGATCCCAGCTGGCTTGTTTAGTGAAGATTTCTAGGAAAAAGAAGGCATGAAACACCATCATGCTCAAATTCTCCTATAACGTATTTTTCCCTCTATTGGATAGAGTAGTCCTTGTTCTTATTTTTTAAAAAAATTAGCAGAACAAATTTAAGAACTGTTTCACAGTATGAAATTATTATAGTAAATTGATAATAGAATGAGTTCTTCTTTCCAAAGTAGTTATTTAATAGTTGCACCTCATTACATGCCCTAATTTTTTCAAGTGGTTACATGTTCCTGCTGCTTTTTTATTTTCACTTTTGGTAATCTGTCTAGCATCCACAGTATTTATAATTCCTTCTTGTGGGTGGAGTCAATGAGGATTTTATACTTTAGCCAATTGAATCTCCTATAACACTTCTTACCTCTCTGCCTAGGGTTAATTTACGACCCTAGTATTTTTCCTTTAAGCTTTGCTTTATCCTTTAGTCCTTGTTCTCAGTAGATAATGTCTACAAGTTCTCTCTCTGTATTGAAGTCTACCTAGATTTTATATATAAAACTTTCCCTCTCTCAGCATTGCAATAGATACAGTTCTGTGATCATTCTTTGTCTTTCTTACCAAATTGTATACTTTTAGTATTAGTCCTTCAGTCATATTATCCTTTCAAATCCCTTGTTTTCCCTGTATACTATGCAGGTAAAGTATACTGCATAGGTAAGCAGTCTGACCTTTTACTTAATTTTTTGTCCTTCTTTGGATCTTATTCTGGATAAACCTTAATCTGAATAAACCTAAACCCCTCCCATCCAAGCAATCTTGATATCCTTATTTAAATTTCTCTTTATATGCTTATCTACGGTCTTTTGACACTCACTATCTCTTCCCCTTAATCTCTGTTTAAAGCCTTTCTTACCAGACAAGTTCATCCCCCTAGAGAAAACAGACTGTTTTCCATGTTTTGGGATATTCTTTCACGGAACATCATCTCAATAGCCACGGGAGCCAAAGCTCTGCTGGAGTCTTGAAATATGCGTATTTCTCCAGAATACCTAGATGCTTTTCAATCTTCAACTAGGCGAATGAAAATCTATGCCATACTAGTCTCCTGCTTTCCCAGACTGATACTCGCTTTTGATCAGTTTGAGGTTGTTCCTGAAAGTAACCGTGTAACACTAATAGGAGGGCACATGAAGTTGTGATCACTGTGAGACATGAACTTCAACTGCTTTATAGTAATTTGTAAGAGCTGAGTTCTTTGGAAGCAGCATACTCTAGGATGTCAGCTGCAGTAGATAGGTGAGGCCTTTAGGATGAAATTACCAACTTCTGCTGCTTTTTTTTCCTTTCTCTTAGGAATGGAGCCAGACAATCTTACTGGTCTGAGTGTATTTTTTTCCCTCTTTCAATGACACTTGATCACTTGCTGCTACGACACTGTCCTATTCTTTACCTTGATAGTGAAACAATGTCAATTTTCAACTGAAAGAATGACCATTTCATTGCTGATGCTGTTATGGAACCCAACCTGCTTTTAGCCTCCACAGGTTCTGTTCACTGCTGCTGTGGCACGAATGATCTCTGCATTTTAACAAACAATCAAGAGAGAATAAGTTAGAAGGGGGAATGAATGGCACAGCTGTGGGTTTTGTTTGTTGTCTTTTTTTTTCCTAGAATTTTAATAAAAAAGGAAATCCAGAAAGACAAAAGCTTCAACAGTGAAAGAACTAGCTAACACCCCTCCCAACAAACATGCAAATTTCTGCATGTTTATTCCAATTGCTATTGAAAAGCAAATGACCAGCCTGTTTCATCTTATTTCATCTCTTCCAGAAGGTAAAATAGCAGTTTTAGGAATGGTCAGCTGCTCTCCATTTCAGTTCAATTGCTGACCTTTAAGACTGCTGTAATGCTGACACAGCAGAAAAAACACAGTACGGGGAGGAAAGGGGGAACTTGGCCAGTTAGAGAGGCTGAGTGCTTTGAACAACTGGGATACAGTTATATTCCTGAAAGTGCTTTATACCTTAATTACCATTGCTGGGAACTAACATTTTTGAGGATCTGACCTTTAGGACTCAAACTGCTACATGCTCTAAATGATACTGGGCTCAGCGGCAGGCAGAATTTAATTGTTGAAGTTTCTAAGTCCAGTAGACTGCATCAAACTCAGATTTGGAAAATCTGGGAGACAGTGAGAACTGGAACCTAACTGAGCAAATGCAATCTAACTCAGCAATGTGATATATTCAAATCTTAGTAGTTGCATGCTTTTGTGAAAATTTGGTGAGGCTTCAAATCCTAACTGTGGTTCTTGGGAATTTCTATATACATGCAAGCTATCGGTTTACCAACTGTAAAAAAATATAAATTCCAGCAGAATTTCAGTCTGTCTTCTAAATAATGCAAAATACCAGCTGTATGTTGTGCAGTATTCTTCATAATTGATTTTGCCTTTGAGTACTTTTCTTCCGTGAACTCTTTCTCCCAGAAATAGCCACAAACCAAGTACATAAGCAGAATAAATCATTAAAGAAAACTTCTGAAAATGCAAGAAAACATGAATTCTGAAGATGAATGCACTCACACCAGTTACATTTAACAATATACAAAGAGCCCAATAAGATCTCTTTCACATTCTAACTCTCTGGTAACGTAGGTAAACTAAAGAACTTGAGTGAATGAATTGCTATATTGAAGAAAATCTTCCTTCAGTCTAATGATTTTTTTCAGGTTCAAAAAGATTATTTGCTTGTTTTTAAGAACTTTTTTTATGTTCTATATTGAACATGTAGTTTTTGAGTGAAGCTAAAAGAAGACGTGTAAAATTGCTTCTTGAAAATCTGTATAACTATGACATTTTGAGCCCAATCTTTGTGAAATGCACAAACCAGTCCAATGTTTGGATGATCATTTTGGGTCTAATTTAATACCCTGATATAATGCAATCATTGTAAGCTCATCAACGTTTGTGTATAAGAGAAAGCTAATTTTTCAGTTTTCTTGTAGCAATAGTTATTACAGTGGTTAATATGCAGGAAAAATAACATGTTGGTTTTTTTTAGTCAGAGATTTCTTTCTCTCATTTAATTAGAAATGAAACTTGCATGTTGCATTCACTTTACTCATGAAGCATGTATGCCATAATTTAAAGACCGAAGACACGTAGCTACAAAATCAGGTGTTATCAAGTTACCAGACTTGGTATATACCATTTCCTTTTTCACATCAGTTTTCAGGATGTAGGAGTTAGGAATATTTCTGTCCTACTAGAATGACAAGATGATAGCAAATTGAATGAGGATATGTGTTTATTAGAACATAATTAATTTACAGTAAAAAGACAAAGTGCAATATTCTGCTTTACATTTTTTTTATATATTCAAGACAATTGAGAATGAAAACTAAGTAGTTACTGTATGTGATCCTGGCATTTGCATGAGTTTATGCTTTAAAGCTGAACAGTAGCATCTTCAAAATGCAGCCTGTAATTTAAAAAGTATTACTACTGAGCTAATTTGAATCATGCGTTTTCCACAAAAGAATTTGCTAAGCTCTTGAGGGGGAAAATTAAAATTCTAGCCACTGTTTCATTTGCATTTCTAGACTCCAACAGTTTCCATAATTGGATTATTTCTGAAATAAAAAAGACAATCATATTTTATTTACACAATGGAAAATAGAAAGACCTATCAAGGAAATATTTACTTTAGAAAGCTTACATTAGCAAAGGGGAAAAAAAAAATACTTACAGTTCCATCTTTCCAAGAGTGTTCTCTCCAGATATATGTTGTCTGTTTAGTGGGATTTGCTTCATAAGATATTTGTACTGTAGTAAAGTTGCTTTGGAACAGAGCTCTCAAAGTGTTCAGCCCTTCTAGGTTTCTTCCAAGTACATGCCACAAACGATAGAAATGCTTGACAATGGGTGGCCAGAAAACTGTATTTTGATATTTCGGCCTCCAGGACCAATTACATAACTAACTCCAATTTATTTCTTTCCTCTTGTTTGGTCTGCTGCTTATTGCAGCCACCTTACAGTTCTGAACACTCGAAAACGGATTGCGTTAAGAGCTGTTTTCTCTCCCCCATGTTTTCACTGATTTCTGATACGACTTTAAGTCTTTTGGTTCATTTGATTTTCTTGTGCAGACCTTGATTACGATCTATTTTGTGGATCTTTTTTAATGAGCAAGTGATTTTTATTTTTTGTTAACTATATATCATTTTCCAAATGAATTTATTTTTTTAAAAGTTCAGATAAAAGATGAAAGAAACAAGAAACTAAGTGTTGCAATGATGGGGATATCACAGTACTTTATCTTAGGACTTAGCAGACTTTGAGGCTAGTCTCACTAGATTCTTCAAATAACCAGTGAAGAGCAAAATACTCAACTATACCTAGACAATTTCTAGTCTAGTTTAATCTTAAAAACCCTTGGTGATGGAAACTATAAATTCCTTAGCTAACCTATTCTAACTAGTAGTGTTGCCATAATGGTGGCATATTAGCTGTGTTTTATCTCTTAAATTTTCAATTATCATTTAAATATGATTGGAAAGAAATTTAGCTGAATAGGAAGCTTAATTTCTTTCCTTTATTCATTAATTCTACATGTTAAAATGTGCCTATATTAAATCATTCAGTGAGCTCAGCCTGACATGGGGATGTTCTGAAGAGCTTTAACTGGAATGTGTCTAAAAGTTGCATCTCCATAATCCAAAAATATACAGACTTATATTAGAATAATAGAAACTTATATGGAGTAATCATTTGAGAAGGGAGCACCTCGGTGATTGTGGTGACAATTGTTTAATGCTGAGTTTGGGTATAACTGTCATAAAGAGTTTCCAGAGGCTTCTTCTAGAGGTTTACTATGGATTTCCATTCTTAGCGCAAACATAATGACTACAGGAAGATGTTACGTTTTGTCCTTGGTCATTCCTCGCCATTTCAGTATCTTACATGATTAAACTGTCCCTAAGTGATGATATTTTTACAAGCAATACTGTAGGATGAGATGATCATTAAAGTAGGAGGCACTGCTATAACATTAGGGGCTGAATTCTGTCCAGCTTCTCTCTCATGTCATAAACATGTTTATTTAATGTTATTTCTTACATGATGGAAGTGCCAACACTAAGTAGTCATCACAGAAATGGCCAACATTTCTGCTACTGCAGCATCACCCCATCAGTTCTGCCTTGGGATTGCACCCAGCAGAAACACAATTGTGTCAGCAATTCACAGAACTCAGTATGAAGTGCACATGTTGGGGTGGAGGATCAGAGAAGGAAACTTTGAGTCCATGGTATATGCATTCTATCACAGGGGAAAGTGATCTGATGGGTACTGTTATGAGGTTCACAAAGAACAAATTAAATCTGTCATGATGATAACTTTCAGCTGTATTTATATGTTTTTATTAGGAAATATATTGCAAAGCACACTACCACCCTAGCAGGTAAAAGGAAAAAATAACCTGGCATGAAATGATCTAGAGTTCTTAAAATCTACAGGGACTATGGGATCCTTTAATCCTTTGATATGAAGACAATCAGATGTCACACTTCACTCAACTACCCCTAAGCTGAAGTCAATGAGTTAGTCTTAATTGGGTATAATTTTCTTTTTGTTAAACTAAACAGAATGAGTTATTTAATAGTATCTGTGGAATATATTTTCCAGCCCTAGAGTAAGTTTTCTCCTTTTTTTTTTTTAATGCAGTTTTCTTTGGATTTTGAAAGTAGGGAGAATTGGACAAAAAGATGACAATACAGATTTTGGAAGAGGTTATTGGGAAATCAGGTTGCTGTCGTACATTAATGAACTGCAGTGTGCCACTATTAGTAGCTCTGCAAGACACTGGTCTACTGACTGTGCCAGTTTTGGAGAGAAGAAGTTGACGTTTCTGTTCCATTCTTTCAGTGACCAGTTAATTCTCTGATAAGGAGTTGCTAACAGTGGACAGGTGATGGGAGAGAAAGGCTTCCTGATAGAGAACCTCCCATAAGAATAAGTTTACACACCTTTGTAGCGTATGTGTACAGTGTGGGATGTGCTTTCCAAACTGCAGCTAATCCCAGTTAGTTGCACAAGAGAGAAGCTGAAAAGCTAGGTCTTCACATCTAGACTTGAACGTTGAGGAGTTTACATTCAGTTACTCAAATTATTTTTGTGTTCAGTTTCCTGAGGAAAATAATGAAAACTATGTGCTGTCATCACCTTTTTTAATGTCTTTTTAATTCCAGTACAAAATTAATTTCTGCATTTTCAAATAGCGAGAATCAAAAGTTCCCAACAAAGTTGTATTTTAAAATTAGTTTATTGATTTTAGTACCCAACTCTGAGACCATCTTTAAGTTTGCACCTTGAAAATTTTCCCTCTCTCGTTTGCAACTTTGTCTAAAGCTTCTTGTGAAAAAACTTGTTTTGTTTTGAGTCAGAGCATGATAATAGATCAATGAAAAATAATATAGGAATTATCTTAAAAAAAGGACAATAATACTCTTTTTTTGTCCATCATCATTGATGGTTTTATGATACTTCATTGCTATGCAATGTGAGCTCTGCCTACTTTTGTAAATAATGCTGCTTGAAATATTCTTGATGTTAATCAAAACACTTATCATGTTCATATCTCTCTGGTGAATGAAACTTAGCAGGAAGTATTCATGATTGGAAATGGCTTTAAATATTCACCATACTTCTTTTTATTCCTCCCTTATTTTCCTCTCATTTCTTCCTGTCTATCTCAATAAACATATAAAAAAGGAATTATACTGAATTCTGTGATGCAAAGACCGTGGACTGGATTAGACAAATTCCATATATCACTAAAAAAGACAGTCATGGTTGCAAAATAAATACCTATATTCGCATGTGTTTTATCGAAGCAAAATGTGAATACAAGGCATGACAGAGCCAGTGAAATAATTAAGGAGACACATACGGCCATTAAATTGAACAGTCTGATGTTCAGCTAGTGTTTCAGAAAGAAGGAATTGGAATACAACAGATCAGATCAGCTTATTTAAGTACTGCTCACATAATTAGCATTTTGACATTACTTTCTTAGAGATACAGTGGCTGCCAGCCACGGTACAATGAAAAGATTCATGTAAACCTCCAGGGAAGTAACATATTGTCAAAAAGGCAAAACGGCATATAGATAACATTAATTTCTTCTCATGGAAATAAGACATTAATATTGAATTCCTACATCTCCTAAAAATAAAAACATAAAAGAGAAAATGTCCTGGACTTTTTTTTTTTTTAGTCTTCACTGATATGACATATCTCCACCCTTTGATATACTATTTTATTCTATTCTATTTATATATTAAAAAAAAAAATCAACCCGTACATTTTATAAAGAAAATGTTGAATTTCTTTTGCCTATCTTTTGTTATCATGAAGCCTTCAGAGTGATTTCTTATGGAATTATTTTACAGCATTGCTCAACAAAACCGGATGCACTGCTAAACTGACTTCTGAGGGAGATAAGAAAATCATAACTTGCTTGATGCGAGAAGTTACTGACTTCATGCGGTGTCCTACTGTGGACTTCTTTTTTTATTCCATATAACCAATGCCTCACAAACTGAATGTCACTTCCATATTTGCATAAGACAGGAGTGAGTGTTGGTCTGGCGGTCAGGATGCTGAAGCAAGAAAAAAAATTACTTCTCTCATTACTCCCTGATTTACTTTTTCATTTTAAAGAGTATATTTCTTCAATTGACATTCCTTTGCTGTGCAGCATAACAGTCAATATAGGAATAAAATCTTTTAGTTTAATGGAAAATTCTATTTCTCGGCAACTTTTTGAAACATTGCTTGGAATTCCAATATTCATGTGGGATGGAAATTCCATTTTTGGACTGGTTCTAAACCTCCTCATTTACCTTTCATTTAGAGCAAGGAGGTAACAGGAAGGAAAAGCTCTCTTTAGAAGGGTTAGGGGTCCAAAGAAGCATTTATTTTGAATCTAAATACACTGAAATGCATGTAACATCTCTTTCTTAAACTGTTTTTACTGTTCTGCCTAGCCCACAGTGATTTGAAAAAAACAAAACAAAACAACTACTGAGCATGATGTATTTACAGCGAGCTTCTAGGAAAGACATTTTCCATCTCTTTCCAGTTATCCAAAAAGAAAAGTGATCATAATCAGATCTATTATATTTTGAAAAAGTAGTTACTTGACAATTATGATTGTGATTCTAGGCTCCGGGATGTATGTACATTTCAGGTGATTTCCCCGGTTGTTAGACAGTAGGTTTGTATTTTCTGAGTGAGAGCTGGGATTGCAACAATATTCCCTGTTGAAATAAATGCAATTTAACGCCCATCCTTCTGTCAAAGTGTACCAGAAATCGCTTATACGGTTATCGTGTTCTCAAGTGCGATATAGAGAACAATATATGTAGTATTTCACTTTAAATGTGAACTTGACGCCAAAAAAGCACCCACTGCTGTCTCTGTTAGGCAGAAAGCTACTGATGGTTCAGTTGCAGTACTGGTTAGACACTGAATAGGAAATTTGACAGGTCTTCTACTGAAAATAATGTCGTGTGGATTCTGCCACCCATCCGCCGCTGTACTGTGTCTTGTATAACAAGTCACACCACTGAAAGATATAGGGAAACACTCTGGGGCAAATATTTCTCAGTCTGTTTAAGTGTGGCAGAACTGGAACTGCAATAAATAGCAGTGGATTATGGAAGTTATATTTCTTTATTAAAAAAATGAAAATATTCAGCTTACTGTGTACTTTTGCTAACTCCATCCAGCCTCTTTTACACAATGCGTTTGTGACTAGGGAGAAGGAGAACGGAGCAGTGTGCAGAGGTATTATTAGAGTTTAGTTAACTGGAGCCCAAATAGCACCAAAAGTCTTTGACTAAATTTTGTGTACTTTTTGTTTAAAATCATTATAAACCATTTAATTGCCTGTATCAATATCACACTGAATGCTTTGTTTGCATTTTTGTCACGCCATTTAACTTTGTTTCTTAGTTCTCATATAGAAGATGTGCAGAGCTCTAAGCATGTCAAAGGAACGACTATTTTAGAATTACATACACCTTCCTATTCTTGTACAGGTGGGGCATGGAGAGGCACTCTAAAATTCTGAATGCCCAATATGAAGAAGAAAATGGCACATAAGGCAATCACGATGCATTATTGCTTCAGGGTAAGTGTGTTTCAAATGGTCCTAGTCAACAAGCTGTGATGAAAATTAGCACCAACCCTGTAATAGACGTGTCACATACTGCCCCAATACTTAGACAGACAAACATCTCAGGAGAAACCAGGGAAAAGCGTGTTTAGGAATTTTTCATTTGCAGGTGAATGGAGTGACTGCTTAACCACTATTATTTGACCATTTTCTTTCAAATTTCCCAGAGAAGCAGCCCTCTTACATTGTAGGATATTATATCACCATAAAACTACTAGTGTGTGTATATATTCTAAAACAAATAGAAATAATAACATACTAGTTTAAAAAGTTATCTATTTTGAGTAGGTAAATAATATACCTTCCAGAATTTAACCTTGGTGCTCACAAAGTTATCACATGGTTTCGGTTGTTTTTTGTTTCCTATAAACTTTGATTTTTGCTACTGGTTAAAACAAAAGCTTTGGATTTTCTGCCATATTTTTGTCACTGTCAGTCACACGGTCTTGACTACATCAATTCCTTGAGCTTCATTGTTCTCATCTATAAAATACATTGATCAACTATGTCAAAGGATATAGTGCAGTTTCACTGCAGTTTTTAAAGCTTATTCATGGTCTTGAAAGTACAAAATACTATTTTTAATTAAAAGTTTTGTAGTTATGTAGGTGCTCAGTTATTCATAAAGTCAGAGGGAACTTAGATCTTAACTCATATAATACAAGGTATAAGATTTCATCTACTTACTTTTTGATTGTGCTTCTTGACTTAAACTCGACTACCCTTTGCTGCTTTGAGTCTGTTAACCTACAATTTTTATTTTAGCATACAGGTTTTGTTTCTTATCACATTTCTGTTCTATTGCAGTAAATGTCTGTTAGGTATCTGTGTTTTCTCCCTGTGACCTGCCTACCTTGGTCACCTTTTGTATATAAGATATTCTGTTTGATAAATCCCCTGGAGGTAATCCTAACATAGCAAATTGCAAAACACAAAATAGTTGATAGTGTGCTACTGTTTAAGGCTTTTTTCTGATGTGATATTGATCAGAGGGACCAAACCAAAAGTGAAGATGGATCAGGGCCGTATGAGGTTGGTTGAAGTTTTTATCGCGTTCCATACTACTTTTATTCTGCCCATGTTACCTCTCAGGGGTCACAAAGTATCTCAGAGATGTTCAGACAAA
>VWZK01012560.1:0-28710 GCA_013396935.1 Baryphthengus martii
GGAGGAGAGTGTCCCAGCCTTGGGAGCTCCAAATGATGGGGAATGGCACCGTAACTACTATGGATTGTGAAGCTCTTTGTTTCACTTGACCCACTCTGCCTGCCTTGCCCAGTGGTACCACTGAAATCAAAACAACATGCAAACAACTTCCTCCTATAAAGGCAGAAATACGTTTTACTTCCAGTGCAAAAAAGCACAGGGTGTGCTGGCAAAGAGAGAGCCCATGCCACCACAGTAAGGCTTTAAGTGTAGCAGCATACCAAAGGAAGGCACCAAGATGAATTCAATCAAATATTTCAGGAAACTTACCTGCTGCATTTTGCAGCCCCAGGTGCACTTGGTCCAAATGATCTTGTCGCTAAAAGGATTTTCCTAAGCAATTTGCCCTAGATAAAGGCAGAAGGATAAAGCTTTTAAGAGCCACATCATCAGCTAGTACAAGTCAGCCTCGGTGCAGGGAATGGGAGGAGGAAGGGAAGAGAATCAGACAGGTCACCCCAGCAGCAAACTCTAGCCCTGAAAGCATTGTTTAAAGTTTTCCTACCTTCACGCCTTTGACATGTAGCGCACAAAGCAACATGATAAAACACCTCCAGTCCTGCCTAATTGTTTTGTGGGGTGACCTGTCAAAACATAATTAGTTCATTCCGTGCACGGTTATTATGAGGAAGCTTTGTGATCCTTGAATGTCAAGCTGCCACACACATAACCTAACCTTTGAAATAACAGTATGTTAGAATCTGGCATTATTTATTATTGGCAGTGTTCTTTATTTGCTATTGGTGCAGGAGCACTGCAAGGGAACGGCAAACCAAAACCCCAAGGTATGATAATGACAATGTGCAGCAATAATTACGAACGTGCAGCAAAATTGGACCTGATAAGGTAGTCTCTGTAGAAGTCAGCAGCGGCGCAGAGAGCTTCAGAAGCCCTTGTGGAGCACCATAGCACGCTCTGGCCCATCTGCTTTAATCTTTGATCTCCTGTGCTGGTTTCAGCTACTCTATCATGATATCTTGGGACTTCAGATCTCTAACAACTACACCGCTGGATTTTAGATTAATACAGAAAGTCTGGATAAGATTGCTTACCAGAGGGAATGAGGTTGCAGTATTACTTTAGGCAGAGACACCAATGGGAAAAGAAATTGTTTGATACAAATAACTCCTGCAAAAACATAAGGTGGGCCTGGGATGAATTGATAAGAGAAAACAAATTGCATACAAACAGATATTTTAACAGACAAAACCACCTAGCAATCAAATAGGCCACCGAAACGAGCAGAAAGAGGTACCGAAAATACTGCAAGATGCAAAGCAGGGTAGGCTAATGCATGCACCAAGGACCCATCCCTGCTGCACCATCCCACATCCCAGGTAACCTGCCTGTGCCCCTCTGCCTGCCTCTGCAGCACGGCTGCTGTCCTACGTGGCATATAGGTACGTGCGTTGGGTAGGTCAGCAGCATGGAGACCAGAAATCCTGCACCCCACTTGAAACACAGGCATTAGGAGGAGTCCTGGGAAAGGAATATAGGTATCTTTGGAAAAAAAGCCACAACACTACCTTTGGAAAAAAACCCTACTATCTAGTTATGAAGGTCTCCAGTGGTGGAGATCACAGGTTGCAACAGGTTTTTGTCCTGGATGTCAACAATTTGCAACTTATTTTCTGCCTGAATTTATCTATTTTAGAGATGGAAGAACTCTACTGCACCCAGCTGCCTTCCTCCCACACGTTCACCAACTGTGATTCAAAGTACTCCTTAACTTTCAGTTTGGTAAGTGAAATGAGGCAACTCACAAACTCCATAGGGCAATTTCTCAACGTTTTGATTATTCTTGTGTCTCTCCTCTGACATTTTGCAATTTTTTCGCCGTGCTTTCTGAAATGCGGACACCAGAAATGAGCACAGCACCCAGCAGCTGTGCACCAGTTCCAAACCTGAAGGTAGTAGAACCTCCTTACTCCTACTGCCTGCTATACTTAACCATCCAGCCTGGGAATCTTACTGGTCTCTCAGCTGCAGCCACAAGTGGGAAGTCATATGCATTTAGTTTTCTACCATCCCTTTCCTGAGTTTCTCCTTCTTGAGACAGTCTCCTCCTCCACAAGTCCGACCTACATTCTTTGTTTCCAAATACTTGACCTTGTATTTGCGTGTCTTGAAATGCGTCTTTGTCTGCTTGCCCTCGGCTTAGCTGCCTGCCCAGGTTGTGTATCAGTAAGTGTCTCCTTGTTTACCACATTTCAAATCGCTTAGGAACCTTATCAGTACTTTCAGAATAGATTTTTTTTCCCATACTGTAGATTAAAATATTACAAAAAGCATAGAAATAAGAGCTGAGCTTTAGAAACAAGTAATTAGATAACCAGCTTTCATTGTAGCCATCAGCTGGCCACTCTTTAAACCATTTAATTTGTGCCATAATGACTAGATATCATTCCTGACTGATAGTAAAAATTCGCAAAATCGTAAATGCTTATGGACATCTATGTATCCTGGGTCAATACTATTGCTTTTATTGACCCCAGGTGTAGTCTAATGAGAAAACAACATCATGTTAATGTTCTCACAGCCCTGCATTGACTGACATGAATTGTCTCACCTTTCTTCAGCACTTCTATTCACAAGGATCTGCCCATTCGTTATTTGACAGCCCAGTTCCTGTCACTCACCTTCCCTGAGCACCAAGCTTTTCATCAGGCTCTTCAAATTGTCCTTGATTTCTAAGATTAACCGTTTCTGTTCAGCCAAATGAATCAGGACACTTTTTGAGAAAACTGCAAAATACAGCTCTGTTTAGGACCTTCTTGGGTGCCATTAGACTGGGATGTACGTTCCGTGCATCCCAGCTTCTCCAGCCCAAACTTACTCTGTAATAATCAGGAGCACCATACTGAGGACATTAATGTGGAAACATCTTTACTAAGTTTGGATCAGTACAGTAACACCACAACAGCCTCTGGTAGCCCTTCCTACACTGCAAAATTAAACAGCAACTCATGCAACACTTCCATGAAACTTGCCTTGGTAGAGACCCTGCCTCATCATACCGACCTCCTATTTCTCACACAACAGCCTTTACCCACTTCATAGCAGAGAATTCCCTTAACATTTTATCAGTGATGGTTATTTATTTGCCAGCAAACCAGTTCAATATTAATTGGGTGAGTATCGGATATAAGATTGTTGTTAGGATTGTCAAAACTGTTCTGCTAATTGACAGTGAATTTATGACAAAGTTGTATTTCCCGTTCTACCACGTGATCCCTCAGAAATTACCCAAACCAAGGAACACAGACCTTTTATCAGACTTTTTCTGCTCCCCAACTGACCAAAGGGATATTCTGTGCCATATGATGTCATGGTCAGCAGTAAAACCAGGGGGAAGGTTGGCTGCTGCACAGGAACTGGCTGGGCACCGATCGATTGGTGGTAATTGTTCTCCTTTGCATCACTTGTCTTTCTTGGGTTCTATTTCTCTTTGTTATTTTCCTTTTCATTACAATATAATTATTATTAAGTTTTATTTCAGTTATTAAACTGTCCTTATTCCAAGCTACAAGTTTTCTCATTTTTACCCTGCCAATTCTCTTCCCCACCAACCCTGTGCCGGGGGAGTGAGTGAGCCGCTGCGCGATGCTTAACTGCCAACTGGGGTTAAACCACAACAGCCTCATTTCTTACTGGGAAAGGTAATTACCTGCCAGCTCAAATGCTGTGGTGAATTCTCTAACACTGGGAGCTTCTACTTCAAGAAGTGTCAAGTAACAGGTATGGCCTTGGTCAAGCACAAGAAATTTGGCTTAATGCAAGGCTCAGTGGAGGGACTCTCCTCTCCCTAGGATTTCTAGGCCAGACCAAACTATTAGGGAGGTCTCATCAAATGCAAATTCCAGGCATTTCTGAACTTTACCCACCTATTGAACAGGCCTTCTAGACAGTTCACGCCAATGTTCTTGTATTCCTCGTACATTGCATGCCTTCTAAACATGTTTTCACAGGGTCAGCACTTTAATTTGCCTCTTTATGTCACTTTTAGCACACAAGGTCTACAAGATGATCAGCAGCTGCTCTTTCTCTTGTTCTTTGCACACGCAGCAACAAGGCTACAACTTTGTGCCACGTTTTTCAGCCAGGAGGTTATTGATATTTATAGCAGTGATATAGCAGATCATTTGGACATGGAAAAGAGACAGGAAATCAATTAGCATCGACACACGTCTCCAGACCGTTAACTTGCTCATCGAAATACAAACGACCTTCCCTCTCAGCACCCCATGGTGCTCAGGGTGGAAACAGACCCTGACCATCCTCCAAAGGGATTCAGAAAACAGGAGGAAACACAAATGGGAACTCCTGAAAGAAAACAGCAATTTCTTTACATGCAATAAGGAGTGCAATGGCCTCGCTAAGCACGAAACAAAACTGAAAAAAGCATCAGCAGAATAATAACAGAGCGAAGCCACTAAAACGAAACCGTAAAAGAGGCATTACCAATTCACGTGGCAAGCACAGCTTTTTTCCCACCCTTACTTCTGCTCTGTCAGGGATGCATGCAGTGGGCAAGAGGCAACACCCTGTCCTAGATCTTCTAAGCCCACTGCAACCAGATGTCCTTTAACCACTGCCCCATACAGTGCCTCGTGCTCTGGCACAGGAAAGGCAATATTTCCTGTCCCCAGGAACCCAGAACTACAAGCCAAAATTCTCATATGACTGGAGAGTGGGGGTGGGGGGAGGAATATGGCTGTGGAGGTGGTAGGTTCACCGCTACACAGGCACTGGGAGGTGCTAAAGCTCCTTTGATGCCCCTTGCCATCGTGCTACACGTCATACGTACGGTCGTCTCTGCTGCTGTAGCATGGCAGTGCTTGGTGTCCAGATACTCCAACGGGCTTTTTCATAAAAAACATTCCAATCATCTGGGGCAGTAGGAGGGCCAGATATCCTGGTCTTCTTGTTGCAGATAAATCTAGGCTTTCTAGAAGCTGTAATGCTCTGCAGCTTAGCTCAGGAGCTGAAAAAAGCAAACCACCAAGGAGTTGTGTGATATGAAACCAGTTTCTTCTGAATATCATCTAAGAGTGAGAACATTCCCACTGGAGCGATGCGTAGATGAAGGAACCAGTCCGTGTGGGAGGGAGAAGTGCATCAGAGCAAGCAAACTACTATAATATTCACAACTGTCATTGGGATGTGCCAGCATCTCATCTTCTGCTGCGCATCCCAGCACTCTGAGCTGGAAGGAGGATGGACAGTCTGAGCAGAGCATGGCCAAAGGCCATCATTTTTGGGAGGGGATCCAGCAGATGATGAGAGTAACCAACACCCGTGGCAACTCAGGCGTCACCTTCCAGCCCAGGCTTTTTGACTTAGCTTCTCCAAGGCTCTTTTCTTTGTGAGTGCAATCCCTTTCCTTAGGTGAGGCACCTCACAGTCCCCATGGGAAACCCCACTCTTACGCATCCAGACGAAATCCCTCTTTATCTGGGAGCCAAGGCAGAGCTCGGCAGGAGTCTCGGCAAGACGCAGGCATGAGCCGCCGCACTCTGTGCTGCCGGGCTTCCCTCAGGGGCTGAGTCACGATGGAGACACGTTCATGTCTGCCAACTCCCCCCTTGGCTCTTGCTCTCCAAACCTAAAACAAGCCCTAGCTGAGATCCGAGTCCCACTCGATCCCTCTCTCCTAGATGGAAGTGGTGGCACAGAGCCACGTGGTTTGGTCTGAAGCAGAAAGAGGGCACAGTCCCAGCACAAATAGGCAGCTGGTGGGTACACAGAGCACCGGGCTGCTCTGCACGCACCAAGGAGCTCGGGGAAGGATGGGATGTGTCCTTTGCCTGAGCTGCTTTGGGCCACATTGCTCCTGGCATCCCCACCAAGTGCTGTGGCTTGCACCTAACCTGCTCCTGCTCCCCCTCCCCTTCCTGCAGGCCCTGCACCCACGCACTGCAGACAGGCTGTCCTCTCAAGTTCTCTAAAAAGGCAGTTCACCATGTCTCAAGCTGGCTGTCTCCAAACTAACAGACTCAAAAAAAAAATAAAAATTAGGGAAATAGCTTCTTGTAAACATCTGAAGGATACTATAGGCCAGGATCAAGATGCCTCCCATGTTTACCTTCCTACATCAGATTCCTCCTGGGCTCTGCAGCCGCGGTTCAAACCGAGCATCTCATCATCCTCAGCATTTGGTGATTCACCAGCTCAGGCAATTCTGCATACGTCCGCTGCTCCTGTCAATCTGTCTCCTTGTGTACAGACAGAGAGAGAGAGAGAGCAGAGATCTCTGACAGTGGGCAGATTAATAATACATTTATTTTCTCCACGCATCACGAGGAAGAGGAAGAGCCGTAATTCAAGAGCCTCTCTGAGAGTTTGGCAAATTCTTCACGACAGGAGACAAGAACAGGAAAGGAGCTTTTGTGCTTCAACTCTTTAAAGCTGGTGCCACTCGCTATTTTAATGTAACATTTAAAAGGCGCACAAAGAACTCCGTGTACCACAACTACAAAATGAAGATATTAAACCAGTCGATACAGGGCATCATTATTCGTAAGGTCTCAGGATCAGGAGATAGCAGCAAAATGTGGGTCTCTGTGCTGTTGATGGCTCCTCAATATCTTTAAGAAAGAGCTTTTTGGGTCCAAATTGTAGGGGAAGTCACCATGACTGCGGCACCAAGACAGGTCCGGTTCCTCTGCACTGCCCTTCTCACGGACGCGCATCTGTTTGGCAAGAGACACACGCACTTTGTTTAAGGAGAGATACTAGGGCTAAACAGCCAAGGTGGAAGTCTGATAACGCCAGAAGTACCTGGCGTTATTTCAAAGCTTGCAGATGAGAGCATGGCAGCTCCTGCCTGCCCGGGCAGTGTCCTCTGCTGCCTTTCCCACTGGCAAGGCACTCCCCAGTGCCTCCCAGCTCTCCTTTCCAAGGTGGTTTTCTGTTCCCATCTCCTCTTTACCTCTCATCTGCCTAAAGTTTCCCCAACGCCTGGATAAAAAGGAGGAGGCAACACTGCGTTTCTCATCCACTTAAATATTGGCCTTCCTGTTTAGGGAAGGAAATGGTTATTTAAAAAGTCAAAGCTATTTCTCGCAGTCCTTTTCTTTTTTTATATGCTACTGCATCTGCACATTCACCTACTTTCAAATCAAGGGAAGAAGAAAATGAGATTTTCTGATATTGGCATTGTTTTACATACCTTATGGGTAGTACAAAACAAGGCAATAATGAAGGCATGTTGGTGTGTATTAATCAGAAACACACACAGAAAGGTTCAGGCTGAGACTAGTAATTTATAGGTCTCTTTCTTCACGTTTTTTTTGAAACCTCAAGAAGAGAAAAATGTAGAGAAATCAGAACAAAAATTACCATTAGATGTCTTCATTTCAGAGAGCAGACCTGCTCCAGCGCACCAGCTCTGTAAGGTCCTTCTTTCCTCAGGGCGGCGCAAACAGGAGCAAAGGCAGCAAACTACAGCAAAAACCCAGAATAAGATATTCAGACCAGAATGAGCTGGGAGAAGCTGAGCTGCTGGCTTGGCCAGGAGGCCCTCAAGCTGACCTGGTCAAGAAACTGTCGTGCAAATACACAGTTTAGCCCAGAGGTTGAGGAGGGCAGTATGGGGAATCCTCTCGCCCTTCCTAAGGGCCAGTTAGTGACCTGAGATGACAGATGCTATCAGTGTAAGAACTAAAATCACTTTTCTTTTTAAAACTGCTTATAAAAATGATAGCACAGGATAATGCTCTTTTGCCAATAGCCAGCATAAGCCATGCCAATAACCTACCAAAGACAGCCCCTGCAGTGCATGTGGCCTCATGGGACAGTCTGAGTCCTTATGGTATCGCACAGAAATTGAATGCCATAAGGACGGTGAAAAACAATTTTAAAAGGACCTGAATTTAGCTAGGAGTGCAATCCATATTTTTCAACCTGCTCGCATTATGGGGAACTTTTACGATCATGACATAGCATTATGCAGCCTCATATATGCTTATGTTGGATACTGTTAGGTCATCATTTGAGTCGGTAGAGCTGCCATTCCATCAGTATTTCAATTATAAAACTCCTTTGCAGAGATTAATAACATGGCTCATGCTTTAAGCCAAGAAGCAATTTTTCCCCCCCTTCAAAATGTCATTAAAGTCTGCTGATAGAGCAAAATGCACGGTGACTTTTTTTTTTGTAGTTTCAGATGCTACTTCCATATTCTCTCGCTATAGAGAAATTTTGCTCCAGGCAATTAGTTCTTCGCTGGGACTAGTCGTTCCTGACCTCTAACAGTTCAAAGATAACACAGATCCTCTCACAGACCGAACACCACCGCAAGACATCCGTGCAGCAACAGTGATTCTCCCACTGCAGCAATGGCTATAGTCTATATAGTAGACCTGTATGTATTATTCTCAATATTGATGCTGTCTCATGCTGGATACAGCCAATTCCCAGTGAAATGACATATTAAGCCTTAATTCTGCAAATGCCCTGCACGTGTGTTTATAGACGTGAGCTGCACTGTAGAGTTAAATGGGTCTAAGACACCATCCCAAGCCCGTCAGACCACTGCATTCAGTGCCTGCTTACCATCCAAGTAATGGCAATAAATTATGAGCAAAACATGTTGCTACACCACTTCCCATCAGTTCATTCTTCCAACCAAGCATTGCTGTGATTTACTACTCACCGTGTGTTCAAAACGGTGGACGGGAAACATCGTTTGTGAGAAAGATCTTTCTAGCAAGTCGTGGAGCAGCGGTTGAAGCCATACTGGAGAAATACCTCTGTGTCCACCACATCTTCCCAAAGCCTCCTCCCTCCCAGGCCATGCTGGTATTGGGCCAGTTCCACACAGGGCAACGCCGCTCCGGCGAACAGGAGGCGGCAGAGACTGGGTCAGCAGCCTGGCCGCATCTAATGCACTCCCAGCACAGGTTTAAACCTCCCCCTCTAAAGAGTTTTTGCTGTTGTGTGATACTCTTTACGAAAGCCACCAGCCTCGGGCAGATGCCACCAGTATTATTTCGAGAATCTACTGCCCTGTGCTAAAGGGCTGCTGCCCCTTAAAGACATACTTGTGCCTCTTGCAAGCTGAATTTATCAGATGGATTTTTGAATACTCTCCAATTTTTGCTTCTTCTCCCACATCTTCATCTTCCCTCTCTCTGGGTCTTTTCCTGGGCTTCAGTCAGCCAAGCAGCAGGACTGCAGAAACAAGCCTATTTACCTGAAGAGAAATTGAATCATAACATTAAAGGCTTTCCATCCATAAGCATTCAGATCTCAATTTCGGTGTGTTTTGTCTTGCTTTGCCTTAATAGTCAATAGAAAGATTCCCTGAGACCTTGATAGGATAAAAGAAAACTTGTTAACATAATAACAGCATCTTGGGGAATTCATTTCGAAGCCACCGAGGACTTTCTGCTCCTTCCAAGCTGCCTCAGCAGCTCAGTCCTGAGTGCTGCTGGCAAAGATTGCATCTCATTCTCCAACAGAGTCCTGGAGGACAGGTCCAGAGCCATCTGTAAAGTAGAGATTTACATTATTAGGTGAAAAGATGGCTGCATACACACAAAAACACACCTGTTTCTGTTATTAATAAAAATCTACAAAACACAGCATAAAGTCAAAGTGCGGAGATGAAGCATCAGACCCTTTATAACCCACGCAAGGGCTGGGGACACGTGTGTCTCACCTATGTGGTTCAGCCTTTTAGATAACACCTCATGCTGGCATATCTTTAATTAGGGCACCAGAAAAACAGAAATTGGATTTTTGCACTTCCCATCTCCAAGGTGAGAGCTGTGGAAAGAAAAAAAAAATTTAAAAAAATGAAGCATTTTGCTTTAGGAAGATCAGGAGTCAAACCAGTCTTTGTGGGAGGAGTGAAGAGCTGAGGTTTGTGATGTTTCTCAAGTGCCAGGAAGCTCATGCCTTTGTTTGGGAGAAGATGGTTGGAAATCTGAGCTTCTGGGACAGAGCGACGTTAGGCCAACGACACCAGGCCGTGCAGTTTTTCTGCAGCGGGTGTCAGCGCTGCCCAGTGTGCAGATCCCAGTGTCTTTCTGGTGAATGATGGTTTATTCCCATGATAGGGAATTTAAGCATAACTTTTGTTACCTGCTTTGCGTGGACTCTTGGAAATGACCACCAGACGTCTAGCTTTGCATGGACTCTTGGAAATGACCGACAGACGTCTAGAGGGTGGCCTGAACCACAGTAGGAGAATTCCCCGGCTCTATGCAAGAGAGCCGTCATCCGCAGCCCTCACTTCTGACGTTCGCACCGTCTTTTAAGACCCGCAGGCACGAGCAAAAGATGCTAAATGCCAAGCCCATGAAGTCCCTTTTGCAGTCTGACGAGAAGCCCAAATCTGAGAGCCAACAGCTCTCCGATGGCTGGCAACGGGCTGCAGCATGGCTCAGCCTCACGCCGCAGGACACAGCCAGCTTGGCACTGCCGCTCGCAGCCGGACTGGCTCT
Organism: Baryphthengus martii; assembly: GCA_013396935.1. Classification (NCBI taxonomy): domain Eukaryota; kingdom Metazoa; phylum Chordata; class Aves; order Coraciiformes; family Momotidae; genus Baryphthengus; species Baryphthengus martii. Next base: position 10,491 of record VWZK01012560.1, read on the forward strand.
GCTGCCCACACGAAGCAATCCAGCCCAGCTTCGGCAATGGCAAAAACATGTTATTAAATCGCAACTTAAGTGTACTTTCAAAAGTATGGTAGCTGGTTGTTTAGCTAATTAAACTATTAAATTATGCTGGGAAATAAACATTTGGAAGTTGCAAGCAAGACAAAGCCATGCATACTAAGAGCTCCCCGACTTAGCATGATTGATTACACAAACAAACTGTACGTATTGAAGAAGTGTTACGAAAACGCATCGCTTTCATCACATTTTAAGCGAACAGTTGTAGAGTGGGGAGGGGGAAATTAATTAATTACACCCTGCAACATTTTACTGATTGAATCGGTGACCCCAGCACTTGTAAGGTCATCAAATGATAGATTAGCCCTGCACAGGGTATCACAAATGGCATTTGCGCCGGGGAGCTCATTATATGAGACGTCAGGTCATGTAAATCATAGGAAACAAATACAAACATCCATCAGAAAAATGCAGGTAGTCATTACAGGCAGCAGAGAGGAGCTGAATTATTATGCAAAATTTATTTTGACCATCAAAATACAAAGAGGTGACACAAAATTGTCCTTTAAACAAACAAACCGCAAGCACTCTGACAAGAGGTTTTGTTTATAAATGTTTCATCTCCTTGGTATACTATGGCTATAAACAGTAGCGGGAAAACAAAGAGGGAAGGAAACAACAATGATCTGATATTTGTGTCTTTAGATCTTTTATTTATTTGAGAGAGATCTGTTCTTTCTACATCTGAATAACCTACCCAAGATAGAAAGAAACAGAGTGTAATTACTTCATGTGAGTCATTTGTTAGAGATCTCGTCTTCTCAGAGAGAAGAGAAGCAAGTACTGCTGCTTGACAAGCAATTTTTTTTTTTTTTTTAGGGAGATGCACTAAACAGTTTGGCAGAAATATGCAGGTGCTCAAGAAGACAAAACCAAGCGGCAGGAGATACTAAACCAGGGGGGCTATTACCACCCTCTAAAGGGAACCCACACATGATTCCAGGACACAGACCAGCTTCTGACAGAGGTAATTTCCTCGCTCGTTACAATAAACCCTTGAGTATCCCTCCTATTTCATTTGCTCAGCGAAGCCAAATTCATACTTATTAACAGGGCAGATAAATATTTTTCATTTGTCCACCAGGGAAGAAAGTTCTTTCTTAAGTACAGATACAGCAGCTAAGCGTTTGAACCGTAACTAATATTGGTAAATTTTGAAACACTGTACATTACAACCACAGAATAGCTTCCTCACATTGAGGAAATAAAAGTATTTCTTTCACTCTTGAAACCTCAGTGACAAAATATTTAAAGGACACCATTTTAGAGCATTATCATAAAGAAGACTAGCGGGTCATAGAGGCGTTTTGTGAGCCTTTGCTACGAATTTCTCTGTTGGTTTTATACAAGATAAAAGCAGGGCCGGTGGGTTATGTTTTCAGAAGGATTACAGGCATTTGGTGCTGAAACGCCTCAAAGGTACATCTCAATCCCCTAGCCCGCTTCGGAAAAGGACAGCGCAGCTTCCTGAGCAATGTGGGTTCCTTCCAACAGCCACAGGATAATGTTTAATGAGTCACATCTCCTCTTAGTCTTGTTCCATCTCTCACTATTGTAAATCACTCTAATCTCGTTTTATGAACACGGCGTAAGAAGGCAAGCACCGAAAATTATAAATAATCGGTCAGACTGTGATTTGTGAATAGCGAAGGCAATATCCCTTCCATTACCTGGAAGTTGTTTGTATGATGGAAAGGAGGAACTGGACCTTACAATGAAACAGAATAAAGCAGATTTATTGGATCTTTTAGCATCTTAAGAAATGTTCAGAGTGTTACTAATCTAAGACTGATTGATACCAACCGTATGGTTCTTGTATTGCTGCTCCGTGGTGGGATAAATTAGTATGCTCTGAAGTTTCCTTGGGTAACAAGCCGTGAGTGCCCAACTGCTGCCAATCGCGGTACATTCAGTGCTGCCAATATAAATTGCCTAATCCCTTTGCAACCAGATAAATGGAGTACAATTCCAGTAAAATAAACACAATTCCGGCACTGAAAGAAATTGCATCTGCTGGCGATGCCTTTTCTACCGAAGCACAAAAAGAGGTTGTGACAAGGAGCTAAACACAGTTGTTAGAGATGCAATGAGCGGTTCTCCAGTTCACCCAGAGACAGAGAAGAAGAAAAATACTGTGGGATCCAGCTCCTCCTGGCCGTGTTCTTGGAAAGCCTTGTGACTACAGCTTTTGCAAGGAGCCTGGTTAGCTCCTGAGAAAGCCCCTGAGTACTGAGCCCAGCAAGCCTGTGGCAGCACCTGCATGTATACGATGCTCTTGCAGAAATGCTGAGAAAGGAAAGCCAGAATGGTACAATTAGAAATGGGAAGGCTTGGGTGGGGGGCATGAAAATCAATGCCATTATCTGCTGTCCATTTTCCTATCAGGAAAAGCTCCCGACCTTATTAGAAATGGTGACCTTGAAAAACCATGAACCCTGGTAAGCGTGGCTGAATGGGGCAAAACATTTCCAATCTCAAAACAAAGGTAAGTTTGTGGGGGTCTTGTTATGTGATGGGTATTTTAATTGCCAGACCTACATCTCAACCTCCTGGTGCTGGACCATGGAGGGAAGGCGCTTGTGTCCTGGGGAGATACTTAGGACTAAGTCTCCATAGGTGTTCTTGCAAGAGAGTAAATAGTGTGATCTGTTTTTGGGAAGCGGTGCTTTCTCGGAGAGCAAACGCAGCCTGGGCTGCCCCCCAGCTCCTCTCCAACACTCCGCGGCTGAGCGCTGGCACGGACATCCCAGTACACCTGCGATGCATGGCTTAGATAGCCAGCGCTGCCCCGTGAGGGCCATATAGTGTCTGGATGCTACATCATGTCATGGCTTACTGTATAATCCTAGAAGAGCTCACCTGGTGACATCTTTATCTTGAAAGCAGCAGCAGCAGCCGGTCTATGCTATTTTCAGCTTCGCAGGCTTGTTTTGAGCATCTTCCCCGCTGTTTCTCAAGTCACAGCCCCAGATGAGTTCATCCCAAAGGGAAAAATGGTGATGCTGCGGATGAGTACACAGGAATGCATCTGGAACAGCAAAGGAACAAGCTGCTCTGTCCCGACTCTTTCCCAAACACCAGCTGGGAGAGTGGAACCCCAGCCCCTTACCTGGTGCAGCAGCCCTCATCGTTTTGGATGGGCAGGGCTCGTCCCTGTTTGTGATGGCGATAACTCCAGGCTTGATACCAGACCACCTTACCCTGTGTCTGTTCTCCTAGCCCTGGACATGCATTAGCCATAAACTATTGCCGTATTATTTTAAACAGGGGAGGGTTATTAGTCTCCTGTAAATCAGGCCTGAAATTACCACTGTGGTTTCTCAACAAGCCGGAGCCCTGCTGAAGAGCTCACGCAGCTTCTGGTTCAAATTCCTATTTTAAAACCTTTTTTTGTGACTCCCCATGAAAGCAGCTCGATCTGTAGCTGTGGACCACGGCACAGCGTGGCCCGCCAAGCTGAGAGAGGCTCTTTCCCTTTAATGACAGCCATCTGCAGGTTCCTATAACTTAGCAATGTTCCCAGCTATGATTTATGGAGGGTGCTTAGCTTTACGGTATAATCTTTACTATTTTACAGGGTTCCCTTTTTCTCAGTTAAATGTTGTTTTCTGAATAATTCCAAGCTGCCAGTAGGTTTACAGAGGAGAAAACTGGAATGAATCTCTCCTTGCTTTTATTTACTCCTATCTGAGTACTGTGTTCCTGCATCCATTTTGAAGATTTACAACGGTATTAAGGTTACTTCCCTCATCCTCATTTTATAGATTTCTGCTGCAATCATTTTGAAAGCCAGAAAGCTGACTGGAAAATTAGAAAATTAGATAGCATGTTCCTATTCCTGCCAGTGCCCCGATAAAGAAGGGGAGAAGAAAAAGAAACTGAAGGCATAGCAGATAAGACTGTATACCCTGGAGTTCCCTCACTGATGCTGGCACCTCCTCTAGGCATCCCACCTCATCCCAACCCAGCAGCCCTGCTCTCACCTGGGGAATACTGGGCTGTGCAGCAGCTGCGGGAGGCCCCTGCGGCGGCTGTTGAAGCGGCGGTGGTCTGAGTGCCAAGTTTACAGGCTAATTGTTTATCTAATTTTATTTGCATCTGGTGGCCCATGGTGCAGCGGCTCCCTGCGCTGAAGTTCTCTCAGCCAAGTGTTCAAGTTTATTGAAAATAATCATCCCAGAGAGACGTGATGGCAGCAACCACAGGATCTGGGGATGACGGAGGGGTGGCTTTACCATATGTGACTTGAAACATCATCTCCATCACCTGACTCGCCATGACTCCCCTCTGAGGAGTCGTGTAAGCATGACAAGCTAGAATCATAGAACACCAAACACTGGGAGAGATGCAGATGCTGCTGGAAGAAACAGCATTTTTGCAGCCGGAGGTGACCGTGGTGCAAAGTGCTGCTGTGCGGGGAGCAGCACACAGAAACTGCACTAACTTGTTCCAGCACCACCAGCTCACCAGGAAAACAACCTTCAAACCGACCTTTCAGATCATTCACATAACTGTATGGACCAAACTTAAGACTTTCAAACGAAACTAAGCATGCTGAGCCTTGCAATGGAGTTGCTCATCTAGTGATGAGCGAGGCTTGGTTATCTCATCAGAGTTGGTACCACCTGCAGCCAGTACCAACCTCATCCATAGCATGGGTACTATTTATGTAGGTGCAAGTTTCTGCTCTGTTGCAGGTGTTAGTTGTTGCAGAGAGGGAAAGGAAAAAAAAAAAAAAAGGCGAAAAAGCTAAAAAAAAAAATTTAAAAAATTTAAAAAAAAATGGGGGCAAAAAAAGCAAGAAATCATTCCAGCTCACAAAGTTATCTATTTCTTCTGATTTCTTCCCATCTTGGATTACAAAGATGAGCATTTTACATAGTTTGTTCCTGCTCCTATTTCCAGTGCTGTGTTGACTAGGAAAGGGGTTTTGCTCGTTCATTTTTTTTCCCAGATGTGACTGATTTTCCACCTACCTTTAAAATCTGACTCACCCATTTTGTGTGATACATTAGCTTTCATTCAGGTTGAGAGCAGGTATTTTCATTTAAACAGCAAGAACATCCAGTCCATCTTTCCTGCTCTTTATGGAAACATCTGTGAAACGAAGCAACTGAACACAGCAAAACGTTGAAATTGCCCAGGGAGTGAAATTCTCAAGCTGTGTCCTAAAAAAACACCATTTCCATTTAGCCCAGTGAGTTAGAAAGAGATTCAAGTATCATTCTGGCTTCATGGACTCGATCTTTAAACAGCATAAAACATGATTTTATATTAATATAGGACATGATACACAAATAATAAAACCAAACTCAACTTTTTACTGTATGGGTTCTTTACGTTTATATATTTTTATATCTTAAGATTATATCTTGAAATTATAAAATAAATTATCCTCGTTGATTTGACCCCTGATGCTCTGATAGGCAACAGGGGATTTTTCTAATGCTGCAAGGACATTTGATATCAAATATAAAGATGAAAATGGAGGGGGAAATGCAATATAAATAGAACAACAACAACGTAAAGAAAAATCAAATGGGCGTCTGGCTGCAGCGCGGGGGCCCAGCTGTCCCAGGGAGCCAGCCAGCTGGGCAGCAGGCAAGGAGGCCGGGCAGATGTCTGGCTTCTGCTGACGGCTTTGATGGCATTGACATGTTCCCACAGAGCATCTTGATACCATCAGATCAGCATTTTCCAACAGAAAGAGGCTCGGAAAACTATTCTGCTGGAAAATTGTTGACCCGCTCTACTGGCAGCTGATCATTCAGCAATACAGCTGAGTGTCGCACTTCAAAATAAATTAATAAAGAAAGAAACAAGCCCTCTTCTCCCCAGAATGGGTGTTTGGCACTCTCCCTCTTGCATTACAAGCAACGTTCATCCCTAGCCACCTTCGCATCACTCGTGATGGCACAGACCTCTACCCATCTCCCTTCAATCATGTCTTTTCCATACAAAAGTTCTAAACATTGTGAGCTTTTCATTTCACAGACACTGCTGCCTATGTCTGATGAGATCTGTTGCCTTCCCTGTACTTTCTCTTGATCTCCTGCAGCCTTTCTGCGTTGGGCAACAAGACCTGGAGGATAGGAGGCGTATGTGTGCGGGGATCTAACTCCGGCACAGCGATGCCCCTCGTTCTCAGAGCCTTCCTCCACCCTCCCTGTGGCTGTGAGGATGGTGCCAGTGGTTGGAAAGGAGCAGCCACAAAGGCTCCAGCGTGTTTTACTGCTTCAAGTTAAGTTCTAATTCAAAGCCCATCACTCTGTAGGTGCTAACAAGGATGTTAATTTGTGCTTACAGTCATTGAATTTCATCTGCCAGTTTTGTATCACCCAGATAGTTATTTCTCTAAGATCCTTCTGCAAAACTCTGCTTTAGGTCTGGCTAGCCTGGACACATCTGTGTCACTTTGTCACGTCACCATTCACCTCTTTATTTCAGATCGTTTCTGAAGCTGTCAACAATGTCCAACACGAGGACTTGCAGGATTTTTACTCTAACTTCTACCCACTATAAAAACTGACACAGGACTTTATTCCTAGCCCTGATTTCCTACCTGTTACCAGTCCATAGAAGATTAATCTTGTGAAAGTCTAGTCTCATAAAGCCCTTTTGATCATTCTTTTCTGTCCTTCAGCCCTGCTGCCTTGCTTTTTGGTGCATTTGCATTCTTTTGGTAAGCAATAAATGCGCAATCTCTGCTTGCAAGTAGCACTGGGGCAACTTTATGTTTAAAAGAAAAAATATTTTAATGGAATTCCTTCTGATTTCTTCTTAATATGTTTCCTCATCTTCCTCTACCTTCTTTCTTTAAAATTAAATATAGCTATGTTAAGACTTTTTGTTTCATGAATATGCTGAATTTGATAATAAGTCACTACTGAAGCAGCTCATCGGTACTTACATCTTGAATGAGGTCCTCAGGAATAAATCAAGAACTGCTTCTTCAGGTGGACTCTCTCAGTGTTTCCAAAAAAAAAAAAAAAAAAAAAAAGAAAGAAAGAAAGAAAAGGAAAAGGTCACTTACAGTGTTTCCAAACCTGGCCGGTGTCATCACCCCACATGACACAACCAAGTCTTTCCGGGGAAAACTGAAGTCTCCTTTATTACCATGGGGACACTTGCTTTGTATGAACTCCAAAAGTTTGTAGGATTTGAAAGATATTCAGAAAAAAAAAATAAAAAAAATAAAAAAAAAAATCAAGGCATGAGGAAGCCAGGAAGGAAATTTCAAATCCATCTCAGCAAACCCAAGCCCCACAGCGCTGGGAAGAGCAGGCAAGACCGTCTCGTGGGTGAGAGTGCGGCGTTCATCTCCTGGCTGCTCCGTATGGACCCGCTTGGAATGAGAATTAATTTTCATAGAATCACACTGTTAATCCCTTTGGATCACCAAATGGTCATGTTACTTTCTTCTCTGGTTGTTTGCATGCTCTTCAGCAAATTGGACGCTTTCTCCACTGCCTGTTTGGCTGTGTCCAGAGTTCTTGCTAGCGAGCTGGGAGAGATGAGGAAGGGGCTGCCGGCACTGGGAAGCAGGCGGTGAAATACTATACAAATCCTTTCTAGTAAATCAGATTTAATACTTTTATGCTATTACAAGCTCCATTGAAAACATGGCAAAAACTCTTAGTAAATCTGTCCCCTAGGTGCCTTATGTCTGTATTTATTCTGTCTTTGGAAATTCATTCATTTACCCAGTTCAGTTTTTGCTTTTGGGTGTTAGTTTTTATTCAACATGATTTAATTTTATACTGAGGATTTGGTTTAAAGCTTGCACCATGGTATCTAAATAAGTTCATTAAATGCTCTGAGTTTCTCTGGTTACAAGTATAAATTCATCAGCATGGAAATAATGACATCTTAAACCTATTAAATTTAAAATATCTTTATGCTCAACCCCAGAGCTCAGATATGGCAGCCAATGATAATCAAATGCCACCCGACGACTCAAAAATTCCAGCGAAGAGAAAATGAGCTGGTTTGAGGATGCCTGTGAGGCAAATCAGGCTGTCAAAATCCTATCATTCTTGGGAGGAATTTACATAGCTCATATTAAACTCACCAGAGCAACTGGAAACCTGGAGTAATTAAATGCTGAGGGGAGAGGCGGGATGCTGGATGTGCCTTAGCCAGGAGGTGCCTGCAAAAGAAGGTGGTGGAGGAGGGGTCCTCAGGAGAAGCTGAGGTGCCCTGGGGACTGGGGTAGCACTGAGCTGGGCTCAGGAGCTTCAAAGGGGAAGAGACAAGACATCTCCAAAGTGTGAAGGAGCACCACCCCAGGCTCCCTGCTGCGACTTGTCAGGGTGGTGACTGGCTGGATAGCCAAAAGAAATCTCTGGCCAAGGCAGAAATCTCTCTCACTTGAGGAAAGCCCCTTGGCTGCCCACCTAACACGCTGCTTGGTGGTGGCTTTACGTCGTCCTGTCCCGCTGCCTTGCGGCAAGGGTCTCTGCACCCGCATTTCTCCCAGATTGCGGAGAGAAAGCTGCCTTATTTCCATAAAGAGAACTGGAAGCTACCCCCAGCCTGACTAATTTGCTCCTTCCTCCGTGACAGATGGCCCTGGCTCTGGCTGCCCATGGCCCAAGAGCAGGCGAGCCTGAGGGGCCGGAGACAGAGCGCAGTCGCTGATTTGCACAATCGTCCTTGGGATGCAATAAATTAAAGGAAAAGCAGCTGCCTCTCTCCAGTCCCAGGGCCCAGAGCACAACTGCAGTGCAGTTGTTTTTTTTTTTAAAGGCGATCGCTTTTGTTTAACGCTGGTTTGCAGCAGATAGACTTTGTCAGTGCACCAAGTGCAAGGGACCTTAATCCTCCTCTTATTGACATGACATGTAGTAAAGCCTTTTTTGGTTACCTATCAAGTTACTGTGTACTTAGAAAGCTTTAATCTGTAGATTATTTACTCAATAGACTGTAACAGCTTCACATAATAGCCCATAACGGCTTCCAGCAGTTATGGCCTATTGTGTCATGGGGAGTTTGTGTTGATTTTTCCCCTACGTAAATCTAACACAAAGCATGTAAAATAATAGATGGTATTGTGCCAGCCTAGTAAGGAGTGCATAAATTCTGACTATGGCTGTTAGGGTTTAGGATTTTTTTACTTTAAAAAAGTCAATATTGAGAATAGCATTTGTTTTCCAAAAAGAGCAAGAAGAAAAAAATAGAAGCTCCACTGATCGGCAAACTGGATTGCATCCACAGCCTCCCTCTCTGATCTCACCTTGATCCATCTCCTTTCAGTGCAGGCACTTGCTTGGGCTCCCTCCCATTCCTAGCTGTAGATTTTCACAAGACCTGTAAGAATTTTGTAAGTCTTGAAATTTCTGTTTCGTTACCCAAAGTGGCCAAAAGTGAGCAGAAAGCTCACAGATACTGGAGGCTGAGCAAAAAAATACCCATATCCTACTCGTGTTCAGTAATCACATTAACAACATGCAAACTGATTTATTTGCCCACCTTCCTTGTCTACCTGTTAGCATAAGGGCTATGTTACACCATGAGAAGTTGTAATAAAAAGGAAAAACAATATGTTCCAGACCCTGTAAGCCAGGTTTGCCATGGGTTCTGGGTACTGCATGTCTAGAAGACGATACGTAAATGCTGGATGTAGCAAACAGAGACTAAAAGGCTCTGATTTAGACATACTGTTGTCGGAGCAATTACAGCATTGCCAGATCATCAGAATGCTGGCCATCCTCTGGGTTAATGGGAAAAAAAGGAAAGGGAACCATGTGGATGGAATTTCTTAAAGGCATTTTTAATTTTCGTTGTCTTTAAGATGTCCCGAATTTGAAGGACATTTCCCACCAGATGAAAACAACTTTAATTTAGAGCTTAACTGCTCCAAATTGATTTGATTTCATTTAAAACCTAGCTAATTAATTAAAACCACTTGACAATGCCCCTTTAATGTTTAACCAAAGAGCACACCGTACTCCAGCTGAGCTGCTAAATGTTTATGTCTTATTAGCAGGCTTCCCAAAGCTTGGAGAAAAGGATTTCCATGCAAGTTCTCAACCTGTTTTTTAATTACACCTAAACAACTCAGTTCATTATAATTCTACTACAAAATTTGCTCACGAGAGCATCCTGCAACATGCATTTAGCACATACCAACAATATCTACTCCCACACTCATACTCACATGCCTCTCTATTTTTAAGTGGAAATTCCTCAGCTGAAGACCTCAGAAACTCACCCTTCTCCATTTCTGGCACGGCAAGCACTTTGGAATGAACTGGAAATATGAAATAAATACACTGCATTAAATCCAAGTTATAATGAAGCAATATGGAGAGCTGCACACGGTAAGCAATAAGCTCAGGGAATTTGCAAGTAGCTGGGGGTGGTGTGGGGAAAGGGTGTGAACGGCTCTTCCTTGTGGGGTGCTTCACCATATGGTCCCCTCTGTTTTCCCCCCTAGAAATTGTCTGTGCACCAAAGAGCTGCACCAGTTGAAAGCTGGCTGGGTGCTGCAGGTACCCCTGCGGAGCTCGCCCCTTCCAGCCACCCTCCCTGCCTTTGGATTTCTGTCCCCACGCCGGCACTTTCCCTGTCCTGTTCCAGCAGCACCCCATGTCCCCCCTGCCGATCCCACCCAGGGGCTTCTAAGTGGAGAGCAGAGCCCTTAGGGCCACAATTTTACAGCTCTCTGGCTGCAGGGGCAAGTTTCAAGTCCTGCTCCTCTAGAGAAGCCTGGGGATGGACTTTAAGCATCTCCCATGGTATTTTTCCACAGTAACAGATTCCTTCCAACCTGCAGATGGTTAGTCACGCAGAGCAGAAATAACACCGAATTCAGTCTTCAGACATCGTCAGATCAGGCTTCCCTTCTTCACTCAACCTGGAGGCTGGGATGATAATTTGCCTGTGCTTAAGGAGTAATTTTTGAAAACATAAACAACATCTTGCCATGTGCTGGCCTTTTTCTGTTTACTGGGTTTGATTTCACGCCGGAAAAAAAGCCCGTTGCGACATCCTGGTGGGCGGATTCGGCAAGAAAATATCGGCCGAGTGAGTAAAATCATTAATGCCAGCTCAGGAGTCCTAATTGCTCCAAATGAATGACAAGCTAAAATAGTCTGGCCCAGTTATTAGCAACCACCATACCTGTAAGAGCTTGGCATGGCAGCACGAAAGGAAGGCTGCACGTGAGATGCAGTTCTCAGCCCTCTGCTTTTCCCCGCTGCTTTTCTAAACAATTCCATTAGGATTTACGCTGTCGATGTGGGATTATTCCCTATACTTCTATTTCTTGTTCAAATGTATAGAAATTAATTTTCTGGTCATAATTTCAGTACCTCTGGGACATTAGCAGGCTGGAAGTAAAAATAGAACATCATTACGGTGTCAGGTAATGCGGATGAGTGTGACTAATAACCTGAGTGTCATTGATTTAATAATCTAATAACGACTCTGCACACTCAGCGCTCAAACTCACCAATTGCAGATAAAGATTTAAACCTGGCTGCAGCCGCAGATTAGAATCAGCATCCTGGCTTTAGGGATCAGAACCAACGATAAGCAACCCGTGGCTGGTATCCAAAAAAATTGAAGTGGGGGAAGAAGCCGGCTGGTATCTGCAGCTTATGCCGCAAAGGAGGCAGGTTTTGCACTCCCCGGGGTGACAGCAGCAGGAGGTCACAGCTCCCCATCAGAGATGTTTCTCAAGCTCAAAGATAAATGCAGACCAGCTAGTAAAGGTCTGGCAGCTTTCAAATAGCCTCTGGCCCGCTCCGACAGCTTGGTCTACAGTGGTCTAAAATGCAAAGGAAAAGCATATTAAGGTCAGTTACGACACCAAACTGGAAAAGTCCAATCCACAGCCTTGAAATGGGAGAGAGAGTGAAGCGAGCGGGCTTTGAACTGGGACATAATAAATCTTCTGATTTGGGATAATCTAGGTTAGTCATTTGGAAAAAAAAGCTGTCACAACAACCCCTGAGAGCTCCTTGCAGAAAGCTGCAGAAAAGAGCTTGTTCCCCTTGAGGGCATCCATCCCTTTACTCAGGCTCATCCCTCACCCCCACTTTTGGAAGCACAGCCCACTCCAAGCAGTGATGCTGGGTTCACCCCATCCTCTCCCCCACCCCCCCACTGCTGTTGGATGGGTGGTAAAGGTGTTACTTTACCTTGGCATCCCCAGGACAACCTAGGAGATGGAACTCACCCACAAGGTATGAAACCACACAGAGATGCTTGCTAATGAGACATGACACCAGGTTTATTGTAATTTGGTTGGAACGGGAACTATCGATCTTCTCAAACTGCCTGTGAAAATCCCATTCCCTGGCAAGGCACCTCTAGGCTTGGCCAGTTTGGGCTCTATATGCTTTATTATTAATGCAGCAAAATTTACCTCTACCTGGGTCTGCGCTGGTACCACGAAGGACAAATCAACTTTAGACAAATCTTTGATGCAGGAGCTTCAATTGCCTTCCAGGGGGACTTTCCTGCAAACAATTCAGCATTTTTTTTCAGACCACTCTGTGAAGGCCACATCAGTCTTCTCCAACAGCACTTCATCTCAAGAATATTTACTTGTTTCCAGTTAACTTCACCCATATACCAGGAAAACTCCCCGGGGAGTTGCCATAGAAACATCCGATGAAGACAAGGCGAGATTAGGGCAGCAGAGCCTGAAGATACTGTTAAGATTAAGAGAGATTTACCTCCTGCTCTGTAAGTATCATTCCCCTGGAAAAGGAACAAAAATAGGAGTTAAACTGGAAAATGTCCTGCGTGGTTAGTGACGGAGTGGCTGCTGAGAGCTCCTTTCCCCCAGAGAGATTCACCACCATGAAGTAGTGGAAGAGCCCTTCCAAGGGTCCCCTCTGAAGCTCTGCTGGGTCTCACAAGCACATCTGAGTCCCATCTGCAAAAAAGTATTTAAAAACATACCCAGATCTTTTCCAATGCCTGGTGACATTGATAACCCTTTAAGCAAAGCAGTGTCCTTCTGCATAATGGACTGAGAAGGGTAGGATTAAATGCAGGAGAGAAATATAACAAGAAGTCAAGGAGGTACCTACCATTAGCAGCTATTTGAGTGTCAGGTTGTCTCGTTTCAGGCAATTTAACAGCACTTTTACCCAAGCCATTCGTTCCACAAAACACTGTTAAGAAAATAGATGAACTTAGGAGCACTTTTTAATATATACAATGGTTTTTTTTGTTATTCAACAGTTTACTCAACACCATTTTTCTATTAAATTCTGTTAAATTTCCTAGAGTTCAAACAGAAAATCTCAACAATAAGAAACCGGTGTCCTAGTCTTCTACATAAGCCAAATTTTTGGGACAGTTACTGTGCTTCCTCCTACTTGATGTTCATACATAAAAAAAAAGTAAGGGTCATTAGAAATGAATTATGCTTAACTGCGAAATAAAAGCGGATTCATCAACTATATTGATTTTTCTTGCATGTGTGTGTGTAGCTCCTTTGGCAACTAGTCATCGAATAAACGGCTGCTTCATTCCTCTGAACCAAATTTTAGTTGCAGAGTTTTCTTTATTCTAACAGTGAGATTTCCTTTGCACTATTTTTCCTCATGTGGATTGTCAGCCTGAATTTGCAGGCATATTTCTCTTGCAGCCAATGAGGTGGTTAATTAACACGTACTCCGTGAGTCAAAGGTGGAGCTGATGGGGGAGCCTAAAGAAAACAGGATCTTCATCAAGAATGGACGTGTGCCTTGTCTGGAGCCCTTAGCAGACAGCTAAAAACATCTGCAAACTCAGACAGCTCTCAAGGCAAGGAAAGAAAAAAAACAAAAACAATACAATCAGTGCACACCAAAATCCTAAAAGAAATTCAGAAGGAAAAAAAAAAACCACACCAGAAAATAACCCCCCAGTAATTTTCTAGAAAGGGCAAATAATATAGGTCCATATAGCCAAAAATCCACCCCTCTCACTCTAATTGTAAGGCAGGAGGTTGGCAGGGCTGAGTGAAATCCATTGGGGGTTTGGTGAGTACATTTATCTTAATTGCATTCATGCAGTTGCGGGGTTATTCGATTTGATCTTGAGATAACTGATGTCTGATTTTTATGCGCGTTTCTGACAGGTCTGAAGGACGTCCAGAGCAGGGAATGGATTGTACCTATGTGCAAAGCTGTGGAAAATGTTCTTAATGCCAAAACAAAGTCGGGTATTAAATCTTATAAAGAAACAGGCAAATTCTGCATCGTGTAAACTTACCTACCATGTAAACTTGTAGTCAGAGTAGGTGATACCAATTTCTGTGGTTTATGAGCAACAGAGAAATCCTTCATAAAAGAAAGAATAACATGATTAATGTAAAATATCATAGGAAGCATAGCTTTTAAGTTTGATTTCCCCAGTCCTGGGATTTCTAGAACCAGTTAGAATAGAATAATCTCAGAGGATATTGCTTTCCACTGTAGCTACACACACAGAAATTAGTGCTCCTAGAAACTAGCACTTTCCTGAACAACAAAACCGTAATTGATCACCAAGCAGCTTCATCATCCGAGCAAACACTCGGACGAATCCGTCAGCTGCTCCAGGTTCATTACTTGGCGTGCTAATGCCTTACACAATAAACATAACAAATGAAATATGCAATCACTCTAACCACAAAATCATTACTAATTGGCAATCCCCAGCATAGCAAGATTCAGGGAAGAAATACGACTTTGAACAGCTTCCTTCAAAGTTAACCCCAGACAATCCTTCAAGTCTGAACCTTCCCTTGCCACGGAGGAGGAGCAGCTCAGCTCTTGCGTTGGCCGGCTGCCTTCCTCCGACATGCTGTCTGCTCGGTCGGGTCACTTGGACTGCTCTTCCCATTCCTCTCATCTCATCAGTCCTCAGTTTTATCATTCCATGCCATAGTCAGTCGTTTCGATTTTGTGAACATATTGTCAGATTTTCTTCTTGATTGTATTTACCCATGGATTATTTGTTCCTACATTCAATGCTGATCCAAAATAACTCTATAAAGCACGATGCAGCCAAACTCTTCAACTTTACATTGGCTGCACCACATGTTATTACAGAAAATATAGCTTAAACAATCCTTAAGTTGTTCTAATTAATCTGTTTACAGGTTGTCTTGTTCTTACCTTAGTTTTCTTAACACATGCAAAAGAGCCTGAGAATTTAATAAGCTTTCTCCAGTTTTGCATTGCAGTTCAAATTGTGCCACCTCTCCTATGCACAGGCCTTGCCATATATATAGTTTATATTTTGAGGACGAGATGATTGCATCAGTGACCTGGGAGGGCTTGTCAATCAACATGTCACATTTGCAAACCCTTCTATACAGTAGAGAGTCCCCAAATCTGCTCTTACATATTTTGAAACGGCACTTTGTGCCTCCCATCCAAGCTGTTATTTGGTTTCCAACTGGATGTAAATTAACACATCTTATTAATCAAGCAGCATTTAAGTCTGAGCAAGAAATCAGTCTCCTCAAAAAAAATTGTAGCATGGCCTGTATGAAACTCTTCTGGCTTTGTTCATGAACAGGAGTGGATCTTTTTACTGCCTTAGACATGCTTAGAGGCTAATGGAGACAAAGCCCGAGAGAAGAGCATGTGAAAAGATAAAAATATTCTTCCACGTATTAGCTATAAAATTGCAGCTTACGTAGTGCAGTGTTCCAGGCACCAATGAAGTCAAATTACCAGCAGAGTTAATCTTGGTGTAAAGTGTCTCAATGTTAACAATATAAAAAGACAAATTAGCCACACATGTGTATTGGACAGGATATTGGAGTCTGGCTCAGTAGGGCAGTATATAATTCTCCCATTCTCGCTGAAAGGTAAAAAGCATCACATTAGAGCTCATTCAGAAATTGCTGACAAAAATCTCATCTCTCCTTCTTGTTCCTATTATTCCTCACACAGAAAAAAAAACAAAAAAAAGCCACCAAGAAAAAACCAACAAAACACCAAAAAACTACCCCAAACCCCAGGGGATATCAAAATGGAAACTTTTAAGAGCAATATACGAGATGTGGGTGAATGTTCCAGCACAAAGGGTGCTGGTTCTGCAGGGCTCAGTCCCACCAGCACAGCCTGGGAAAGGCACCTGGGACCTCATCTCTGACCTTTCGGGACCACCCAGGTAAACCCCTAACCCTAAGGGTCCACAGCTTTCTCTCTGACTTTAAAAATGTTTCCTTATGATAGTTTGATTTGGGGTTTGGTTTTTTTTGTTGTTGTTTTTACCCATTTAACCAGGTTCCTCAAGAACACTGAATACCATCCCCTCTAGTTTTTAGATTTACGAGGCACAGGGAGGCAGCTGGCTCAGCACTGTTTATTTGACATAACAATGTTTTCCTTAAGGAAAGAAACATCAACACACTAGGTAAGGAATAATCCTTAGAAAGAAATGCATGGCTTTTGATTCAGCTTTTCTTTGACAGATCATAGGCAAGGCACCTGACAGCCCTGTAGCTACACACCAACATTCCCAGTCCAGGGTACACACATGGTCCAGTGTATCCGGAGGGCTCAGCACAAACCTTTTCCCTCCCATCCCACAGAAATTGATATTCCAAGAGCTGAGAAGTCTTGTGGGAACTGCTGTTAGCTTTTAATTTACCAAAGCAGCTGGTGTTGGCCCTTCACCACATGATAACTGGCTTGCCCAAGGGTCTACCAGACCTGGGGTCTCCAGCTGCAGCCCCAGCTCCCAGAAGCCGTGGTGCTGGTTAATGAAGTTGTCTCCATCGTGTCTGTCACTCGGTGAAGTGACAAGAACTGCGTACACCTCTGTTCTCTCCTGCCAGGACTACCTATTGCTGGTTTGGGAAAAACAAAGTAAAAATCCACGGTTAATGCAGTTCCCCAGGAGACTGGGGACTCCCCCACACCTTCTGAATTCGAATAATATCAAATGTTTGGGATTCATGTGCATTTGGATTCATGGATGCCCATCGACCCTAAATGTAGGCACGAGACCTCATGTTGGACTAATTTCAGCCGTAGTCCGATTAAGCGTTTAGGAGGGTCACCAGAATCCACATCTTTATCCTCATAAACCTTCTAGATTTAACAGCAACAAATTCTACCGGGCAAATTAGGTAAGTCAATTTTCTAGCAAAGGCAAGTCAAATCTGCTATAATTAATTCAAATTAGCACGCCTACAAGCTCCCGAAGCCTATCATTAGTAAGGTGTTGCTTCAGGGATGCCTGCAGAAACATCCAAATACCAGTCATTATTGAGAACCTGAAGACAAAACGTTTCACAAGAAGCCAGAAATAACCTGCAGAAGAGCAGGCTGGATTGCAGAAGCCCAGATGTTACCTTCCTGCAGAACTTTCTTGTTAACGTGGTCAACAAAGCAAAACACTCTCCTGTAAATCTGATTCTTTAACATTATATTTAACTGCTCAATATTAAGCCTCTATGGAGACTTACTGGAGCGTGTCCCACGCTACGTGTGGTCTGCAATAGGAAACGATACCTCTGAAGCCCTGACTAGAACAATGCCATTCAGGAAATGGGAAAGGATTGTGGTTTGCACTTATAACCTTCACGTTCACTTGCTGTTTGGTTTATTTTTTTCCTTTAGGAAAACACGGTGTGCAGCATGGATATTTGTGATCAGGTGTTTGTGAGAGAAAAATATCAAAGCAAGAGCTTTAAGGCCAAAAAAAGCTTATCCTGAGACAACAAAATTATTATTTAAATGCATAAAAAAAAATAAATCTATTCTGTTGTTAGAATGAGAACATGGTCCAAGCGCTTCAGCTCTTTTATTTTGTACACTGGACAAGGATGCTGGAAATGGAGGCCAAGAAGTGATTTTGGAGCATTAGTTTGTGGAATGGGCTCATAGACCATTGCTGGAGCACAATCAAGCTTTTCTAAGCTGTCAAATAGTTCATTGTACGGAGAGGGACAATGGCCAATGAAATGTTGCTAGGTGCAGAGGACATTACTGCTGGTGCACTGACAGCTGAAATACTGTGCGGGCTACCCCAACACAGTCTTGGCCTCAGCTGGCGTAGATCTTGTCTGCAGCACAGCACAAGTGCTTGGCACCGACTCACCACTGCAAGAACATTGCTTTGGGTTTGATGTTCATGCAAGAATCTTGCCTCTAATACAAGAAAAATGGCCACATCTGCCACTATCCAAAAAAAAAAA
>VWZK01012560.1:28787-83069 GCA_013396935.1 Baryphthengus martii
AAAAAAAAAAAAGAAAGATTTGGCTTCGTTTGGTGATGAAGTCCTGTCAGAAGTCCAGAGAGCCTTTAAGACAGAAATTAAATTGAATGCTGAGCATCCAGAGAACCCAGTGACTGGTGAGAAACAGGGAAAGTGCCAGCAGAAAAAGTACAGCAGCCGCACACCAATGTCACCAGCCTTTACTCCACTGAAAGAAACGGGCTGTTTGAGCAGGAATTCACATAAGAAAAAAAAAAATATACTGGTGTGTGGAGGCTGGACACCCAGCTCTGCTCTGGGATAGCCCTGCATCAGCCACCATTTCTCCTCCTCACCCCAGAGGCAGAAAGCAGTGGTTCGACAGAAGCAGGAGGGTCCTGCTGCCGCACCATAAGCATCTCTGTGCTGATGCTCCAGACAGCAGTGGAGGAGGCAGGTTTCCTCAGGCTGGGTAAACCGAGGCTACTCTGGAGACGCTTTGCATCAGATGAGACTCTGCACGCACCGAAACGCCCACCGGCACGGCAGGACTGGGCAGACGTGCGTGACAGAGTGGGGAGGCTGAGCGAAAAAACCCAGCACATTTTCTACAGGCTCTCCTCAGCTGTAAATGGCACTTCTATAAGCGATGCTAAATGACACCGCCCTCCCTCCAGCCCTCACTCCCAGTTGCCTACTTACATGAGCATTTGCCAGCTGCCAAGCTCTTGCTCAGTTTAAGTGAAATCTCCTGGATTTTCTCTGCTTTCGGTGATTATGTCGAACCGTTGGGATCAGCTCCTGCTGACACTGGAATTACCAAATCACTCTCTGCTCTTTTTTTTTTTTAATTTTTTTTTTTTTTTTCCCTCTCCAACTCCTCACTAACTTGAACCAATGCAGACACCGGCACAGACACGAGGCTCTCCAGCAGGACACAGGAATGACTGCGACTGCCAGCCTCCTCAGGACCGTCTCCTAATGGAGAGCTCAAGCTCTTTATAACAGAAACAGCCCTCAGAGACACTGGGAGCTCGTATCACTTATCGACCAGATCGCACAGACTTCACATCTTCAAGTGCTGTCTAAAACAGAGATGAACACAAGTCATCTCTTTCTGCTTTATGAGAGTGGCCAGGCTGGCTCAAACGAGAAGTCCCTCTAGCTCAGTACTTTGTCTCTAAAACCTAATTGTAGATGCCTACAGAAAAGATTAAGAAAAGGACAAACACACCATAGTTGCCCAGGGTGCTTTGACGGTCCCCAGTGATTTGAGTTTAGAGACTTTCTGAGCCAGAGGTGGTCCCCTGGTGTAAAAATAGCTCTCGCTGCATCCCTCTGCCATAAACTTACCTAATTGTTTCTTTGCACCATTTAAGGTTTTGGCCACCACAGCCTCCTGTCACAGTCGAACAACACGTTGGGAGAGGAAAGAGCTCCCTCATTTGTGCTGACAAGGTCTCAAACTGCAGCTCAGTTTGCTCTCTTCTGCAAAAGCCCAGGGCACCCAGACAAGGCACCACTTGCCATGCTACCTCCAAGCTTCAAAGAAAGCCCAGCCTCCGAGTCTCACCCATGTCTGCCAGCCCCACTTCCTAATGGGCAGGATTAATTGTTAGAGGGTGGAAATAATTGCTAGAGGGCAAAATGAGACCAGGACCCCAAAGTGACTCATAATAAATAGGAACGACTAAAAATCAAGCACAGTTGAAGTTTCTCTTCCTCGTAGCTCAGCAATTGCATTTGGACAAGTCTTTAGACACCTGGCTTACCTGAACAGCTTTGAGCCACTCTGGGCTTTAGATATGAGAATTTTACCAAAAAAAGAAGGCTTGTAGATGTGAGATGTATGTAGGCATGTAGACATCGCTTCGTTCCACTCATGAGGTTTTTAAAAATCGTTTTCTCCTAAAGCCTAATTTAGCAACTGTAGAGACTTGGTGTTTTTATGCAAATTCTCAAATTTACAGAAGTGCTGAACTGAATTGGGATTTGAAGTGAAGCCTTCCTTGCTATTCCTCCTGCCATTTGAACACCGAGCAGGGGTACACGGGTAGAGGCGGCCAGAAATAGATCTGAAACTTCAAAAGTGTCAAAATTGAATCCTGATGAACTGGGGATTCAGAGAGAGCCAGCCAGCACAGCCTGGGTTTTAGAAGTCTGAGCACTCACCCGGGGCTTCAGAATTAAGTCTTTGCTGGTGAATGCCGTAACCCTCGCCTTTTGCTGGAGCGAGTATTCTCTGTCCAAAGTTTTGGGCTGGATAAATTAATTTTCTCTGATGAGAGATTGTTTTCCTGAAAGTTTCTGACTAGGTCTCTGTATCATGCAGCACCCAGACGCGGGATCGTGGCCTCTGCCAGATAGTACACTTCTGCACCGTGACGCTCAGCCCAGGCATGGCTGCAAAAATTAATTTACTGTGAGTTACTGATAGTGTCACTGATGGTTTATCATTTCCAGACTGGGATGTCTTTAGCCTGATTTAAGGTAACAGCTTGGATCTCATTTTTAATTGCAGTTTGAGTATTAGCTGTCTTGTTATTTGTATAGGCAAAACTGTTGGCGTGCCAGTTGGGTCATGAATCATCACTCAGCCACATCATACAGAGGAACAGCTAAAATGCCATGTATGTCACAAGCATCGCTCGTAGTAATCGTGTACTCCATGAATACTGATTTTTAGCAAGTTGTGTTTTAAAAACAATTTGCATTTCTCGTATGTCCTGCAAACAAGGTACGTAACAGAGCTGGTCTGGC
The DNA here is from genome assembly GCA_013396935.1 of Baryphthengus martii. Lineage (NCBI taxonomy): Eukaryota > Metazoa > Chordata > Aves > Coraciiformes > Momotidae > Baryphthengus > Baryphthengus martii. The sequence continues at coordinate 31,506 of VWZK01012560.1, forward strand.
TCTCACGTCCCTCTTTTACATCCTTTTGGGGACAAGAATAGATACATCCCCATCGTGACGTTAACAAAAGCGGAGACTGCAGACTCTCCGTGAAACAAATTGGGAACGGCAGGCTAAGTACTTGAACTGACAATGCAGGAACCACTGGGCCTGTCACACCATTGCTGGGAGAATTGACAACAAACTTTGCTGTCATCAGCATTAATGACTGCAGCTTCGTCAGCCGTGCAAGCTGGGAGTACAGCTGCAATTTCACCTCCTCACAGCCATGGGGAGGCAAAATTAAGAAGCTATAGCCGTGTCTTGGTGGGTTATCTCGCAGACCCGCTGCCACGCTGCTACTCAGCCTGTTACTTTAAATGTAGGGCTTTTTTCTCTCTAAATGCCTCAAATACCCTGCTTCATCTGCCTGTCAGAGTGCCTTCATAAACAGAATGACCTGCCAACCAAAAAGCTCACGGCTTGATCTTGGACTTGATGAAAGAATGGTGGAAAAAAAAAATAAAAAACAAAGCAAAAAAAAGAGCTTACATTAAGGACTAAAAAAACACCTATATATTAAAAGAATTACTTAATTTAAATAAATAGACATCAATTAATGTGTTTCTAATCTAGAAGTCAGGAAGACAGTGGCCTTTCCAGATACTTTATCTAAGCTGTGAAATATGAGGTGAAACAGAAGAAAACCTGACCTTGACATTGAGCAGACACAGGCTGCAGATCCAGTGCACAGTCTCCTCCACACGTGACAACCACCAGGTCTAAGCTGCCAGCACAGTGTGCCATTACCATACCCACCTTTTCTGTTGCTAGAAGTGCAGGCTCTGAAGTTCACCCAGAAGCACCATCTCTCAGGGTTTCCACAGAGGACCATGTGCCATGGCTGTGCAGGAGGCACAGATCTGCCGGACAAGCCATCGCCTGCAAAAAGACCAAGCGAAACAACTGAACGCTACGTGTGTAGTCTGACAGTAAGAAGGTTGGAAATGACCAACAGAGTTCCCAAGCAAATCACAGCAAACCAATTTGTCAGGATAATTAGCACGGAGGCAAAGGGGAGCAGTAGACGTGATACATCTTGGCTCAGGAAGGCTCTTGACGCCATCCCAGTTCGCTTCCACATGAGCAAAATGAGGAAATGGAAGCTAAATGAAAATTTACCGCAAATCTACGCTCTGAAAATGATTATCTGCAGCTCACCACCAAACACAGCCCTGTTCTGCAGCCTCTCTTTCTGCTGGCAGGACAGCTGGTGCACCTACAAAACACCAAATACATGGCTGCATGGGGGCACGTCACTTTGAGCAATAGGGTCGCGGTTCCAGATGACCTCCCCAGGCAGCAGAACTGGCCCAGCATCACCATGACAAAGTTCAATAAAGCCATTTCTGAAATACCACAACCCAGCAAGTAGGTTGAGACTCTCTAAAGACACACCTTTTCCTCTTAGAGGAAGAGATAGTCCCATCCCTTCTGAAACCTTCTGCTGAGTTTGCCTTGAGAGATTCACCTTGTAATTAAAACCAGGGGAGCATTCCCAGAAAAAGCTGGGTTTCATCCATGCCTCATTTCCAGATGGATGGTGGTGTGCCTTGTTCCTGGCCCTGTGCTGATGGTTCCTGAGGGACCTGGGTGACCTTCGGAACCATGCTTGGGCCACAAGCCTTCAAGTGATTTTTGCAAGTGTGACCAAGTCTTAAAAAAAAAAAATAACCAGTCTAAGTTCTTTCCCAAATTTTAACCCTACGATTCAGTTTTTCCATTTTTGATGGAAGGTATTTTTACCTTTTAGCCTGATATAGCCTTTAAAACACCACAAATGACGTTTCAATAAATAAATAATTTAAAGAAAAGAAAAGAGATGCTTTGTCAGAGTACCCAGCTGTTCAGCCATCCAGTGGGGCTTGCTAGGCTGGGGATAGTCATGGGCTGTGTGTAGAGACCTGATTGCCCATTAAAGAGGCACACATTTCACAACGGTGCAGTCAAAGCTCTCTGGAGAATTAAGCATTGTGCCCACGTGTAATGTGTCAGTTATTTGCCAGCAGGGGAACCACTGTAAGAAGTGAATGAGTTTTACTCTGTTCAGTGACATTACTAATGACTCATGCAGGATTATGGGTAACAAACCTTCGAAATGAGAGGTTGAGTTGTACACTACATTATACATCTGAATTTCATGGTATATTAGTGACAGTGATCGGTAATACAATATGATGGGAAATTGCTAACATCGGAGAGAAGTTAATACGACGCGCTGCAATTTCTCAAAGAGTCCCCGACTTTTTCCTAGCGCCACCCATAATCTGCTCATTACGGTTTGGCAAAGAGCAATCCCTCTCCCGGAGCGAGGGGCACCGGTGCTCTGACAGCTGGTCATAAATCTGACTGGAAGATACGCAATCGGAAATGTTCATGTTTTCATGGATCGTTACCCAATGGTACCTTCTCGAAGAAGCAGGTGATTTTTTAACATTCTGCGACAGTTTGTTTCTGCCGATATTTTCTCTCTCTGGATTAATCTGATGCCAGTTCGTGTCTTACAGCATTTCTCCCACTTCTTGTTCTATTAAAATGGCTGATACTGTCTACATGAACGTTAACTAAACACCAGTTAATGGAGTGCAACTGAGAAAAATTAATGTATTTACAAAAAAAAAAAATTCTAGGCCATTAAAATAAGTGTAAAATGTCTCACACAAAGCATTAAAAAGACTACAGCTTTGTTTACAGACTCTGCCAAACCCTGTGGCCACACGTGTCCCCTCAGTCACCCCTGTTCCAAACGGTGTAAGCAAAAGTTAAAATTCTTTACTTGATAGTAATCTGGAATATTCCACAACTGTTTTATGAGGCCGGTAAATATCTACCTGACCTTCTCCATTTCTAGAAGATTTAGTGGTTCCTGGGAAAAGAGCCCACGAATAGAGGAGCGTCTTGCAAGGATAGTCCTGAAGACCAGACTCCACATGTCCATATAGCAGGTGCTCCAAGAGCATCACCTTTGCAAGGAACTTGAAGCGGGGAGTCGTTCCCAGGACAAGGTGGGAACACGACTCTCCGTGCCCTGTCCATACTCACACCAAACTCTCTGTTGCTGACAGTCATTCCTTCTCTTCTGCCTGCCTTGCAAGAGGTGGCCATGTCCAAATGTTTCTAGAAATTTTGAGGTTATTTCTGAGCCTCGTCACCAATGTGTGGAAACGCTCCAAGTTTAACACCAAGAATTGCTTGGTTTTGTGGTTCACTCGTCATTGGCCTGACCAGTAGCAGAAATTTCTGCTCCTTTGTTGCCTTGTGGATCTGAAGGAATGAACAAAGGGTAATTTATAAGCTTCACTACCACGTGCGTCAGATCTGCCTGGGACCACGGGGCTGATCAAGTGAGATATTGAGGTCAATGGATCTGCAGCTGAAGCAAAGTCACCCTTGCAGAGCCGTTCACTTCTCCATGTACCTGCTCTTCTACCACTGCTCTGTTCTGTGCATCCACACCTCAGCCAACCAAACACCTCCTAAACCTGTTCATGCACAATCTCCAACACAAAGGAGTCTTCATCGTTTCTAGAGGTCCCTGGTGATACCTTGAGATAGGTAGAAGACAAAAAGGTTACACATCCTGTCGTGGATACAGCTTGGCTCCCATGCCAAAGTAATTGGTTCAAAGATTGCATTATTTCATGGAAGTATTTTGGCTGGAAGAGACCCTTAAGACCATCAAGTCCAGCCATTAACCCAGCACTGCCAAGTCACCACTAAACCATGTGCCTCAGCAGCACATCTACATGTCTTTTAAACATCTCCAGGGGTGGTGACTTCACTACTGTCCTGGGCAGTCTGTTCTGGGGCTTTACAACACTTTCAGTGAACAAATGGTTCTTCAAGTCTAATCTAAAACCTCCCCTGGCGCATCTTGAGGTCATTTCCTGTTGTCCTGTCTCTTGAGAGAACAGGCTGACCCCCACCTCCCTACATCCTCCTTTCAGATAGTTGTAGAGAGCGAGAAGGTCTCCCCTGAGCCTTCTTTTCTCCAGGCTAAATTTAATTGAATCCTGCTTTTACTGGAAAAGCTCTTGGAGGGAGGCCCAAAACACTTTGTGTGGCAAGTCCACTGAAAACCATAGCCAAGAACTCACCAGCGGGTAGGACAGGAACTGGGTGGTAATTATGACAAGTAACTGGAAGACAGTATCTCCCCTCCAGCATTAAATTCAAGCCCTGACCTTTTCCAACATAATGACTAACTCAACCTTTACATAATAATGTGTGTGATATTTGGAGAGTATAACATATGTGTCATTTTAATTAATTGAACAGAAATAGATTCACAGAAGAAAAAATGAATTAACTAATCAGCTATCACCTTTCTATCTATTTGATATCAGAATAATTAGTTTATTCTCCTAATCTCTTGACCGCACTAGAAATCATAACCTTGCTGACTTGCTTCAGAATAGGAGCTCATTTGAATAACACCATAATTGTGCTCTGGGTGCATTATCATCTAGTTTCATTTTTATTAAAGTCATCTTACCCTTTTTTATTATGTCTCTCTCTGAAAGGCTGACCCAAACCCTTGGAAAGGCTGCAGAGTTTTGCTCAATAACATCGGCGTACTTTGGATCCAGATCACGGCCAGCAGAATCCTTCCTCCTAGAAGATGGGCTCGTTTCGTTAGCTGGAGGGTCAGCAATAATTTTATTGCTGTTCCATCCGTGGGCAGCAATATTCAGACACGTGTCCTGACATTGGCAGTTGCAGACTGTTACCAAACAGTAAATGCTTAAACAAGATCACAATTTGTTCCAGAATGATAAAATGACCCTACGAAGTGAATTACACTGTGAAAAATAAATGTAAAATACTGTGTAGATGCACAAATGATTATTTCATTATCTGGCCGATGTATGAACGACAGATACAAATTGTTCCAATCATAAAGTGATGAAAGAGTAATGAACAATGGGTTCTTGAATGAGCACAGGAAGAAAATAATGAATTGCAGTTTAAATGAAATCAGGATTCAATGGACTGGATCACAGACTGTCCTTCAGACATAGGAATTCTGCATTAGTTAAACACTGTCATTTGGAGAAACGTCCTTTAAGGGGAAGGAATCTAAATGGGTCAGAGAAAGAGACAGCTATGATGAGCCTGGCCGCTGGCTTTTAGCAAGCTGGACTGGTGCCTTCCCATTCCTGCTACTTTGCTAAGGCACACACTGATCTACTATAGACCGGCAGCTCGCACTCTGCAAAGTTAGCAAACCATTTTTACTTCTGCCTTTTCCTTGTTTTAACCTTGCTCTTCCTCTACTACTCAATTACGTTAAGGTAACATCTGACGAGACCTCTTACACATAATTTGGGCATAGAATTAAGACCAAGGCACCAAAAGCTTCTGGGAAAGGAAGTGTCGGTTATGTAGACATAACATAAGTGGCAAAAACTCTGATTTTTTTTTTGTTGGAAAACTTTCTATGATAGACGGATATATCTTCCTTTCTTTTGTTTCATATCAATAAACAAAGAACAAGCCAAGGATTTCTAACATTATTTTCAAAGAAACGTGTCACATTTTATATATCCTATCCATCCATCACATTGCACAGCATCTTGTTAGATCTGTACTGAAGCCACATTTCTCTCGCTAGCACAGGACGTAGGACAATTTTAGCTCGGTGTACAGAATTTCTCTGCAGTCTATGAAGACATCTTAGAAATCAGTAGAAACTCGCTGGCTTCATGGGCAAGCTCAAAGAGTCTCAGAAACCAGCTCACCTCTAGTGTTGCTCTGCCCCTGCCCGGGCCCACGCTGCTTCCCAGCATCTGCTCTCCTGCCTCTCACACAATAGGAAGCACAAAAGCGAGAGACTTCAAACCTTAGCCACCACAGCAAAGGACATGCTGCTCCAGGCTGGGCATCCCGGAGGGAAAGGTCATCTTTCATCACCTGGTGCTCAATAACCTCAAGACATTGGAAAACAAGACTGTCACAAACCCAGCAAATGTGAGCACCATCAAAAGCCAGAGAGCGACGGCAACAAAGTGAGAAGCAGGGGAGACCAGGTTTTACTGGCCTTGTGCACAGAAATTAAGATTTATTGGAGAAGAAAACTAAAGGGAAAAGCTGGCATCTCTGCTGTGTAAGTGGCTGAAAGTCCACCTGCTTCTGCCTAATTCAATGACATCTTCTGCCAAGGGTTTCTTCCCTGCAAGGTCAGGGTAAACTTCACGTGCCTTCTAGGTCCGTGCGAGACAACATCCATAAAACACTACCCATCACTCTGTGTAGGCAGCCTATCCAGGCAGAATCAGACCACAACCAGTCACACCACTTACAGCCCCTCAACTCTTCCTCTTACTGGATTTCTGTTACAGCAGATCCTGATGCTAAGCGCATGAGTCCCTCAGCAAACTTCCCTTCAACTCCATCAGGGTGCCCAGGGATGCTGACAAATGCCAAAGACAATCAGCCCACCACAACACACAACCTACAGAGCTATAGAGCACTGTTAATGTATAGAGAACAGGGGCAAAATACCTTCCTGGGGATTTTTCCTGGATTTTCGTTCCAGGAAACAGCTTTCCTCAATGACTCAGAGAGATAGAATTTTCCTCGTCTGACAGATGAGGTTTAGAAAATGCAGTAAGGATTACAAACTCCAGAGTATTTTGATCCCACCTGCAAGCCTGGAAGGGGAATAAAACTGTGCTGTGGCTCCATGGAGAGGGAGGGAACACTGAGGACAGACTCTCCTCCTCTGTTCTGTCTGTCTCCGGACAAGTGCTTAAAGCAGAGTCACCTGCATCTCCATCTGGCCCAGGGGCCTTTACCACTTACAGCTCTACCCCTGGTAAGAGCCTCAAAACAAGGGAATCCTATTCCTCTGAAGTTTGATGAACATCCACCTATTGAGCCATGCAGCAGAAAACCCCAGCATTAGACCCAAAGTCAGTCTGTTATCACTGGCTCGCTGACAGACCTCTTAGCTGATTTGGGCTCTCAGATCATCTATGGCATAACATGGCATGATACTTCATGGTCTCCTCCAAACCAGCCTGGTGTCAGCAGTTCATTCAGTCAAGTGAAATGGCAGTTCAAACATCTGGCTCTAAAAGACCCACCCAGTCACTGCCTTGGATTTGAAACCAAACTGAAAATATTCCCTGGCGCACGCTGCGGAGAGCCTTGCTCCTGTCCGGTGGTCAGATCACTGGCTGCAGATATCCATGGCACCCTGCCTGGGTGATCAGTCACCAGTACCAGGACAGACACCGGTACGTGGAAGAATGGAAGGCTACTCCCTACTCCTGCTGCCCCAGTTTCAGTCTTTGCCATCTGGTTTGATAGTTGTCTACGTGGCTTTGGTCTCAAAGAGTCTTGTGCTTCAAAGGCTTTTGTCAGGCTGAGTGCTGCGTCAGGATGAAAACAGTGAACAGCAGTGGCAACACCGGGCTTTAGATGAGAAAACAAAATGCATTAGATAGTTTTGGGTAGTCAGTCTCAAAATGTGACCTAGCACAGGCTCTGAAGACAACCAGGATAGGCCTGGCCCATCGTGTTAATAGTTCGGAGCCCTGAGACAAGGTAAGACTCCAGCTCCCTTGCCCGCAGCGTGTCTGTGGCTGCTGCCAGCTGCCTGCAGAGAGCCCTGGCCCTACAGCGCAGAGGAGACAGAGCTGCCTCGCTGGCATTCCCACACGGCAGTACGCTCATCCCACCAAGCGTGACAGCCCCGAGGTGCTGCAGCGGCTCTCCACAAACCATCCAAAGTGCAAATTACAGAAAAGATACGTCCTGTGCTAAAAGCGGCGAGCTCCTGGCTCTGGGGGCTGAGTCCTGCCTGCCCAGCGGAATATCTGTGTCACCAGAGGATGTCAGCACAGCCTACTTAGCACCAGCAACAGCAAAATCTTCACAGGGGCTAGCACCCAGTGCCCAGCTCGGTCTTGACTGTTATTAAGGCCCACACTCTTTGGGCTTCACCGCTTTTGTTCTCCTGGTACATCAATGACACCAAGAAAGGTACTGTCACCTGTGTAGCCATGCTGAGAGCTGCATGCTCTCCCTGCAAGCCAGAAGCTGTCTGCCCAGCTGGGCTCTTGCACAAGCTGTATCCAGCATACCTCCCTGGCATGGAGTTCAGGCAGTGCTGCACTTCCAGCAGGACAGTCATAGGTGAGATGGACAAACAGCCAAGTCCCAGGGGCGAGCGGTGCCATCCTGCTGCAGTGCTAGGCTCTGCTGGCTGCACAGGCTCATCTGAGGCAGTGGACAAGTCAGAGCATCCCTGCCAGCAGATCTCTGTCGAGATGCTGCTGCTCACACTGTGCACATAGCAGCTGCTAGATGTTAAGCTGCAACATCTCTAACTGGCACCAAACTGCTGGGAAACCTGAGGAAACTTTGAGTGGCATCTGCACACCTCAGACTGGAGCCCACATCTTGTGCTGCTCAGACCTGAGAGTTGAAAGTAAACTGATAAAAACTGTGAGTCTCACAGCCAGCCACTCAACCCGTGCCACCAGCTCCCCAGCTGGACAAATCCCCCTGTGTACACTGCTCGCCAGCTTGAGAAACACCTCAACAGGCAGGAGCTGCTTGCCAAAGGGCTGGTCATACCTCCTCACCCTCCTCCATCATGACAGGTTTTGAAAATTACCACGAATACCTCCTTGCTTCGCTAACAGTGAGCGAGTGCTGTAACAGCAGGCTGCCAGGAGCAGCGAAGTGATGGTGGAGGTTGCAAGATTGTGCAGGAAGGAGAGAGTGAGTGGCAGGAGCCAGCCTCTTCCCTAAGAGCAATCCGCAGCAGGAAAACGCCTGGAGAACAGCAAGCTATACATCACTGGGAAAAGAAACCAGGCAAGCCGGTGCACACGGTGGATAACACAGCATGGCTTCTGCCAGGCGATACGGGGAGCGGTAAGCACTGGCCGTGGGGGAGGTGGGCGAGTTGTGCCTTACGAACGCTCCCGGGTACCGCAGGGCTCTCTGGGGGTGTCCGTTTGTCGGGCTGGGTTTGCTCCGTCCCCACCTCGGCGTGCAGAGCTACACGAGTAAGGAATGCACCTATTAAAATCCAGCCAGAAGATTTGTCTCTGTAGCTGACGGAGAGGCTTCCACACCTTGGCGATACGCTGCCTTTCTCCGTTTGCTCCCAACGCTCCACGCGCTCAGCTCAGTGTTTATAGACCGCGAGGCAGATGCATTGGATTGATTTCTAATGTGACTCATAATTACCTCTCCTTTGTCACGGTTTCAGCGCAAACATCTAAAGCAGACTTGGAGGCACAGACTTCGCTGCGTTACACCATGGCTTCCCACGTACTTCACGCGGTTCCAGAACACGGTGCTTCATTCTGGGTTATTATTTGATAAACTGGAGTTTCAATTACCTAATTGTACAGCAAAGGACAAAGGCACAGGCAGTGAGAGGGCACAGCTTCGCTGAAGTCATTACTGGTTACATCGCAATCAGTTGGTTTTCAGAGTTAAGTTTTGTTGTTTCACTCAGACCTGGCTGGCTACGCAAAACTTGCATGAGATTTCAAAGTCTCACCAAGAAAAAAAGGATGATAAACGTGCACTGCTTGAAGTGCTGAAAGAGGAGTCCAGTGTAGCCTTTATCATCTGAAGGGCTGTTAATGCAGAAGTTACAGATGTTCAGAAGCAGCTTTCAGCGCTTGGCGTTTCCTGGCTCCTACACCTTTGTTTTTCCTTTCTCATTATTACATTAACACTTTGTGGTGTGGAATATTTATGATGCTCACCACGTGTTTAATGGATTTCTTCCTCTATTTGCAGCTAGCCTGCATTAATACAAGACTCACAGTATTCAATCTGAAATCCATCAAGGATTCCCAGGCTTAATATCACCATCACTTTTAATGAGAAAGGAAATCTGTAAATCAAACCTGCAAAAGCAAAACCAAAAGCTATTAAGGGGGGAGCACGAGCAGTTCAACAGCATCTGGAAGTACACTTCGATTAATTGAATCAGTTCAAAAGCTGTGAATTACAAAGCAACTCTCTGCCCTAAATCACAGCCATAGTTCCCCAAAAGAGATGCCAACACGCTGTTGTGCGTTCCTCTCCCTATTGTCCGTCCTACCACATGAGGGTACATGAGCATGGTGAGAAGTCAGATGGATTAGAGATGGCCTTGGGACTCCAGTGGTACCTAAACCACTCGTATTTATATACTCCTGTGGAAGTAGGAAATCAGCTGAAGGCCAGACATGCATTATAGTATATTCACTTAGATCTTATTTGCTGGGCATGAGCTGCTTGGCCTTCTACTGTCAGCACAAATATCTGCAAGTGAATACTTACCATTCCTCAACTCTGTCATGTCCTAGCACACCAGCAAACCTTTGAACATATGCACGGCATACGGGGTGGCGTCGCTGGGGCAACGTGGACCATCCCCAGCAAAGGAATGCTCTGCCCAACGTGATGGATCAGAGGTTGCTGTGGACTGACGCGATCTCCCAGAGTTCTCCAGTATGTTTGAGTCATTCTTCCCTATCAACATTTTCTCAGTATTATCTTCTGCATCCAAACACACGCACAAAAGTTAACCTTGAGTATTAACAGAAGCAACAAATCATGCTCCTAATGAAACCACTGCAACCCCATATAAATCAACGCAACTGCACAAAGTACCAACACAACATTTAGAGCCATTTAGCTGCAAGACGTGCACTGAAAATAAACATCAACGTGCAAAGACAAGCTGATGCTTCGCAGGTTCAAAAAAATCCCATCAGAAAACAGTAGGCAGCACTTTCATGAAAGACCCCTAGAAGGTCAGACCTTGGATACACATCAGTGCAGACTCAACAAGGTCAGCAAAACACCTCAGGTTTTTTTTCCAGTGGAGGAGCTGACCACACATACTTTACTCTCTGTTAATGGCCAGTGTCGCTGAGTTGGTGTCTGGAAAGGAACCTCAGCACCAGCCCCTATGTGCCCTCACTTCTCCAGTTGCTTAAACTTTCAGCACCTGTAACAGCAAATTTGAGCTCCTTGTATTTCTTCTGTAGTCAGGCTCTGTTCCAGCAAGGGATCTCAGAACATGCCTAACTTACTGCTCTAGCTCTCTCCCTTTGAAGGAAATGAGGTAATTGCACATTTAAAAGTAGGTGTCTCTCCCTCTGTCAGTAAAAAGGGTCCTTCGTGCCTCTGAGTTTAGTGGAAGATCTTGCAATATTTCTATTCACCGTCACGCAAAAGGCAAAAGTTGCAGATTTAAGAGTGGAAGATAATTTCCCGTTCTGCTCTTAGCAACAAAGAACAGTGCCACAGACTTTCTAACTGCCAATCCATTTTGATAGTTCACTGACAAGGTTAAAACAGAAATCTATCGTGCCACCCTTGGAACAAAGTATTTTTGCTCATATGTATCTAATTTCTACCGAGATTCATTTAAGGAAAAAAGCATTCGATAATCTGAGTTTGTTAACAGTGGCAGAATCACTAGGTGGGAAGCAGAATAAATTCAAACACGGCCTAATTTGCTATTTACTGAGCATTTGACTTCCAAAGAAACACAGTCAACCAATCAAAGTGAACCTGACAACATAAGAACGGAGCTGGAGGACCGCACATCGCTCCCAGGGTGTGTTTAGGAGAGAAACAAGGACTAAGGGGATGTCACAGGCCAGAGACAAACCACCCTGAGACAGCTCTGCTCTGCAAATCCTGGATGCATAACTGGTCAGAAATGGGATACTGTCAACTCCAAAAGCACATCCCAGACAATTCTAGCTCTGCACTGCCTTGGCTGCCTGCAGGTCCTCTCCACAGAGCTAACGCTGTTTCACAGTGTGACACTGACTGGGAACTGTACCCAGCATCTGACCCAATCCAGATGAGAGGCTGAGATAAACTGCAAAGCAAACCCGATGTCTAAATCAGCACATGAAAAGAAGTAAGCAGAAATAAACAGATTAGTCTCCGCTACAGTGTTTCTGCTCAAAAAAAAGGAAAAGTTGCTGCAAACTCAGACCCAAGGTGAGGAGAAAAAGCCCTTAAGAAAGCAGAATGGCTCAGAAGCACCGCCCAGAATGGGCCCTGCTGCTCCATAAAGAAAACACACGCCAGGTTTTACCAGAAAGCAGCTCCAGCAAAAAGTATCTGGACAGGATGGGCTCCTCAGCAGCACGCTGAGAGGAGTCCCCTGCCGGCGCCACGCTGCCCGCATCCCGCGCTTGGCCCCAGTCGCACCGCAGTATCCCAGCTGCAAAGCTCAGATAATGCTCCCGTGGCTGCCCATGGAGCATTTTGAATTCAAGGTACTTTGAATTCAAGGCTGGTGGCAGCGCAAATTGCCTCCAGGGTGCCAATATCGTCACCCTGAGGAGCAGGTACCACCAACAGTGTGTGGATGAGCTACAACCTGTCCCAGCCGCTGGCTAAATTCATGCCAAGGCTACCTCACCAGGCACTGCCACTGCACCCAGACGAGTTGGAAACGACACAAATTTGTGCTGGAAAGATTCTTCTTCTGAAGAAAACAACCCTTGAAATCTCATGGCTTTCTGACCCCTTCCAGGGGAGCCCAGCTCACGTGCCTGGGCACATCTTGCACATTCAGCCAACCTTTTGCACTGCATAATTTAGTCCTTCCAAAAACATAATATTTTGAAGCAAGGTTATTTTTCACCACTCCCTCTCCCCTCCCTGCTCCTCCAAGGATTAAATAATGGTGGCATCAGAAACAGATGGGCTTAAGGCTGAAAAACGTGGTGTTTTGGTGTGACCTTTAGAAAAAAATGGTAGGAAATACCGGCCTGGGCAGAGTTTGAAATGTCTGGACCCTTTTTGGCTTCTTGTAGTAATTAGCTTATACCAGGGCAGTGCCCTTGCAAAACCCCAGCTCCACGTGTAACTTACACCAGCGAAACAAGGCGCAGCATCAAGAGGGGGAGGAAGGTGTGAGGGAGCCCACTGAACAAATATCAGTCCCACCAAGGAGTGTTTAAACCACCAGCAAGTGCAGAGCAGGGGGCTACCTCCCATCATAAGTGTACCGCGTGTGTTCTAGCACACAGAGGTGGTGAGATGTCCAAGGGATTGAGCTCAGCCCTCTCTGTGAAAAAGAAATGGAAAACAAGCCTCAGAAAGGCTCTGGATTGGCAAAGAGGAGCACGGCTGGTGCTATCACCTGCTCAAGGAGACTTTTCACACAAAGATGCTCAAGGAAGAAGAGAAATCACATCAGATTGGGGGGATGCTCAGGACCAGCCCCAAGAAATCCTGCCCGAGGGGAGATCACAACCCACCCCACACGTATTTGAGCTCACTGCTCTGGCTCACCGTAGGCTACTGTATCCCAAACATCTTCCATCTGCACGGCTGTCGGCTCCACTGCAGCATCTCCTGGAAGTCTCCAGTATCCATGACACTCGGGACCACTGGGGGCTGCCTCCTTGGCTTCAAGACTGGCGTTGCATCTGTGAGCACAGTTTAAATGTGGGTCGGAAAAACTATATGCAGAACCAGCAATTGCAACACCAAATTTGGGCTGGCCTTGGTTGAAATTCAGCAGGTCCGCACCATCAGATTTTGCTGGTGGCTGAGACAGAACCCCCCCGGCATTTTTAGAAGACTGTGATAGCTATCTTCCCTTTCTACTATTTGCTTTACGCTTAAAAAAAAAAAAAAAAAGTTATCTCGGGAGTCGTTTGAACATTAAAATTTATGCCATGCATGCTACTTTCTTCAAATATTTTAAAATATTCGAAACATGAGGATCTTGGCACCGTGCCCAGGATCCTGTCTTTTCAGATAAAAGTTTCAGATAACTGACACTTCCAATTACCATTTCTCCCTGAAGAGGTCATCTCCACTTTGGCTCCAGAGCAGAGCAAAGGAGGTAGTGCAGGTCTCGGAATTTCAGAAAAGGTTAAAAAGTCGGCACAGTTGCTAATTAAAGCCAACGCTACTCCGTGTCTGACCTAGTTCTGCCTTGCTTTCAGGAGGTTTTACCTGCATATCTTCAAACCACTTAAAAATTAAAATGGTTAATAATGCATCAGAGCCAAATGTTACCCAGGGGCTTGCTACGTGGGGAATCTTAGTTGTGCTTGCGGACGGCATCGTTTGTAGTTACTGTGGGTAGGGAACACTACCAGCGGGATTCCCTGCCTTCACTTCACTTGTACACACCTTTATGCCACTTACTGGATGCCTCAAAACCAGTTTGGCCGACTTCTGTAGATGTGGAATAACGCGCTGGCCAAATCAGGAGGCAGAAGTTGGCTCAACTGCTCAGCTGATCCCCAGGGCATCCGTCTCGTCTGCACACTCAGCTTTTCCCAAGAAAAACTTTCAATATTTCTGCCACCTCTGCTATTGCAGTCTCCTCTAGAGGTTTGATTTCCCTGGGGTAAACAGCGGGGCATTGCCAAGCTCGGGAACAAGGGCTTCGAAATGTTATTTTCACTTGTGTGGCTTGCGTTGACACCGGACCAAATACTTATCCAAGAAAATGTCATTTCACTATATTTTTAACTCGACTGCCACTTAGTGGCAATGTGAAGTAACAGCTCGAGGAGGTTTACCCGCAAGCCCACAGCCCTGCAAATCAACCTGGTATTTCAGCGACTCTTCCCAGAGGTGTGGGGCACGTCAACTTGCTCAATAATTCACTTTTTACTTCAAGCATTTTTCCATAGGTTATGGAGAAGGTTATGAAATTCCATCTCCTTTGAAAAATTATTAAAAATATCAAGGCCATTACAAAGGCAATATCCATCTCATGGTTCTTTTCGGTCGTGAGGTTGGTGGAGTCCATCAGAGCATAGCTAAAAGGGACTGTCGGAGGTCAGGGCTGGAAGTGTCATACTGTCCATCAGCTCTCCTGGTAGGGCAGATACAGCATCGCAGGTGGGTCTGCTGCTGTTGCCCGCCACGAGAAGAGTTTGTCTTCTGTGGGAGAAGAGACGTACACGTTCTTCTTGCTGCAAAACCAAACTGGAAAGCAAAACGAGCTGTTTCATACACTCCAACACCATAGCTCACAGGAATTCCCAGTGTGAGGGGAGCACACATCCAAGTTCCCATTTACCTGCAATGTCGTGGCTGCTCTTCTGAAGGAAAAGAGTTGACTTTTCAAGTTTCTGCTGAAATGTCTACATTTCCTATGGAAAATAAAAATAAATCATGGCATTGTGATTTTACAGAGGGCAATAACAGCATCACAGTAATTATCACATCAGGGCAGAATTTTAAATAGTCAAGTGAGATATTCAAGAGAGGGAGTTTGTGCTTTCCTTGGAGGGTCTGTGCTCAAAGTCTGGCATTCCAGAGATGCAGCAACTTTCATTAACATTCGTTTCTATCTCCATAATTGCACTGGAGATATTTTTTTTTTTTGGTATCCTCCATAAAGGTGGAAGAGAAGAGGCTGAAATTACAGCATACTGGAGCCTCCACGTTGCAAATGCTTTCAAGTTCATCTGTTTTCTTTTCTTTTATAACCTGCATTGATTAATGTCAAAACAAATTTCTTGCTGTGAAATAGAGGTAAGTCCTTGTAACCAGACCCTGAACTCAAAGTGGCAGTCACGTTACGAAATTTTAGAAAAAGGAAAAAAAGTCTGCCAAGCTAAAAAAAAATAATGGTAACATTCAAACCTCACCCAAGCCCTCAATTTCATGTCTCACTCTAATCCCAGGTCCTGCAGAAGTACAGACTTGCAAAGTTACCCAAAGAGCCCTCCTGCACTTGGTGAGCATCGCCGCTCACCGACATCCGTCGCGCACTAATCCAGCACGCACTGGAGCACCGGCAGCAGCGCTTGCTGAAGAGGGTGGTGATAGGTATTGCCTTTTGTTCTCACATGGAGCAGATAAGGGACGTTTCCTCCCCATAGCTGAACTCATTTGAAGACCTCGTCACACTGGGACCAGCTTGCAGCTCTGCTTTGCCTTGTGTAGCTTAAAATGTCATTCAGAGGAGAGGAAGAGAAACCCACCCCAGCCCATGTGTAGAAGGGTTCAGGACCTCCAGGTCCTGCTCTCAGCATGTGTGAGTGCTCCTTCTCTTGCCCATGGTGACCATAGCAACTCCCTAACATCACAAGCTCAGAACTAGGTCGAAAGAAGCCATTTTTGGTGCGCGGATTTCTTTGTTATGAATTTTAATGGTGCTTTAGATTAGTTCAGCTGCTGAGAGCAGTTTGCATCCCATCTGAACAGCTCTACCTGCACCGGCATTAAGATGAAATGTTTACTTTCCACATGTCTGCACTTTAAGCTGTGCTGCGGGAATCCAGCTTTTCAAAGCCCGAGCCTGCCTAGGAATTTAGATCCCTTTTCATCCGCTTTATCAATTGTCTCCTCAAGGAAACATTTTGCCAACGTTGCGGATGATTAAAGGTTCAGAAAGCACATGCCAAGGGATGGCTGGGAGCGTTTTGCCATAGGAACATCCCCCTGAAAACGCAATGGGACCCTAAGCGGGACGACTTTGCGCTGTTGCCATTTCAGTCTAATAGGAAATGGCACCGAAGGTGCAAGGAGATCTTCACAGTCAACCCATGAGTGCAGCAGAGGCAGGGTCTGCTCTCCTGTTGCCATCACGGTTGGCTTCTGCTATCCCTGTCCAGGAGGCAACGTTTTGCTCAGTCACCTTGAAAAGCCCCGTTTCATCTGGCACTTGGTGGTCAGCTCATAACCATCCCGCCCCACCCAGCCTGCTCGCAGCACAGTGAATCTGGGGCAAGAGCTGGGCTCTGGTGGATGTTTCCTCTCCGACTCGCAATATAGCACAGAGTAACGTCTAGCAGAGAAATCTGCTGATAAGGGAGTCACACACACACAAAAAAAAAAAAGGCCTTCACAACTTCCATGACTCTGACTTGGTCGGACTCCTTTCCAACACATTTTACTCACTTTGAACCATAAGACAGACTCAGATGGAGTGTCTTGGCTGGTGCAGATGGGCACAGCTCCACAGCCAGCTATACCTAAGAGAAAAATAGGGTAACCAACAGTTTTTCTAACAACGACATGTAGTTTATCAGGTCTGTGAAGAGCCGTCTCCAACAGGCAGCTGCAGGAGTCAGTAACGTTTAGTTCATTCCCTGACAAGAAAGAAGTTATAGTAATAACACGGAATCGAGAAATATAAATGCACACAGCAAAAAAAAAGAAAAATATCACCCGAGCGGGATGAAACACAAGAAAGCTGTCTGTGGTGGAGATTCAAACCCGTAACATTTAGGGCACAACTGGTTATTGGGGGCTCACTTGGTCTAAAGATACTTTGCCTTCATTGGGAAGATATTTCAGAACATCCAAGGGTCCTGGTGATTTTTGCTTGCCTGTATTGCAGCGAGGGGCAGAGGCAACAGGACCCCCTGGGAATGCACTTGCAATGCCCGTTTCTTGCTCCCACTGCAAAGTTCAAGGCACTTGGTAGGTGGGAGAGATTTCCCTCACCAGCATCGCAGAGCAATGGGCTCTGCAGGACGGCCCTTTTCCCTTTGAGATAATATTTTAAGGGAAATGGGATAACTGCATTTTTGTAAAAAGAGCGGCATTAGAATTCTGCCATGCTAGCCTTGCCTTGCCCTGGGCAAGAAATTTTTTTGACAGGTGAATAAAATATCATTAGTTTCTCCACTGTCATCAATCATCAAAGTGAAGGCTGGGCGAGTAACCTCTCCAGACAGTCCTGGGGACTGCATTAGCCCCTTGTTTCTAAAGAAGCAGAGAGGGGCCGAGCCGGGAGGCTCCCATTCTATCTAAATGCATGGGAGGCAGACGGCTAAAACCTCTCCCCAACTTTGACTTTTTTCCCCTATGTGTTAGAAGCTGACAACAGCATAGAAATGGAGATTTCACGTTGTCACTCCAGCCTTGCCCAGCTATTTGTGGCCAGGTAGCCCAAGCTGGGCTATATATTGTATCGGGGTATTGCTGAGAGCGGCAGCGTAAGTTAAGGAGAGAGAATGACAAATCTGAAGCTTTTGTCTAAAGGTCACACATTTGATGCTTCTTTCGCATTTGTGTGAGTTAATTTACTTTAAAAAAAAAAAAAAAAAAAAAGAAAAAGAAAAAGAAAAAAAATCTTCACAACAAAGAAAAATGAACAGAAATCTGTCCCCGAGACTGCCATGGCCGTGAACTTCCAAAGCTATTGTGCTTTCAATAGAAGAATAGGAGACACTGCCATCGAAAAACGCCATTGATATTGTAACAGATCATTGCCTAAATAGACCATAACAGCCCCCATTTCAATGGTTACTGAGAAAAGCGTTAACCCCTTCCCGACTGAGCGCCTGCACAATCTCTGCGTGACACATCAAAGGAGACACGCCAGATAGTAGGAATTTCACACCCTTTTTCTGCCTCTGTCAGCTCCTCTGAGCTTCCCCGTCCCTTTCCTTTTCCACAGCGCATCAGAGCTAGCCACAAGGGCAAATCCTGTTAAGCTCCGGCAGAAAACCTGGGGTTAGCACATTGTCTCCTCCTGCCAGCCCCGCTCCTCAAACCACCCAGGAGAAGGCAGAGCCTTCCCCAAAGGTCTCGTGCTCAGTGGCAGTTGAAGTGCCAACACTTTACAAAAGAAATATATGTATTTTTAATATGTTTTAATTCCCGGGAGACCAAAGCCCAAACCCTTCCAACTCTGAATGGGCTTTTCAGGAAAAAAATAATAAAATAACTCCTCCCTCAGAAAGAAAACAACTCCCTCCAAAAAAAAAACAACCCAAAAACAACCAACCGAAAAAAACCCAACCAAAAAACAGTGGGATTTTTTTTTTTTGAACTACCGCAATTCTCTTCTAGACTTAAGGAGGCTATTGCAGTAGCTCTGCAACTCAGCTCCTCTCTGAGGTTTCTCGTTTAGCTTGTTCTTAAACACTTTTCCACATCCCACCACTGGGACATCTCAAAATATGAAGCTAAATATCTTTCAAAGTGCACCATGCCTCCCTGTCCCCCTGATTTACAGATCCTGGGGAGGCAAGAAATGACAGCAGCTTTCTTTGGAAGAAAAAAAAAAACCAAACAAACAAAACAAAACCCAGTACTATTTCCGTAATGCTCCATGTTAATTGAATCTCAATCCTTTAATTCTTTACTAATTGAATCTGGGACTACGTTTGCCGTTACTTAGCGGAGGACAGATGCCAGGCTAACAGGGGCTGGCCATGCAGAGCATTCTCCTTCCTTCCCCGTGCCACGCTCCGGGCAAACACTGCTCTGGATTTGTGACATACTTTCTTCTCAGGCATGTCCATATAGGTGTTACCTATGTACGTGTACAAATAAATATGAATATAAATAAAGCATGCAACCCCCCCCTAATTTCCTCTCTTATTCGGTTGTTCATCTTGAGTTTCTCCAGGCTGATTTTTTTCTACTACACGCTACCCTGTCATACTCCAGCTGCTTGTTGTTCCATGAGTTTATATGCTCCTTGCTACAGTCCTGCAGAGGAATATGAGTAAGAAATGCACAAGAGTCTCAGCTTTTGACAGGGCGAGGGTGCCTGGCCCCAAGCTGGGACTCTCCTTCCTGCTGGAAGCCCCTGCTCAGCAATTTGCTACCCAAAAGTACCATGGGGCCACTGGCCACACAGTTATAAGGGCCTTTCCTGGGGTTTCCAGATATTATCAGACAGCTTTGAATTAAGAGGTAATTGCAAAGGGTAACTACACTTTCTGGTGAGTTCTGCAGGCAATGGTGGTCCTGGGCAGGCAGGGCAGGAAACACCTCTTGGATCAACGATTCATTAATCCTAACAAAAGGACCAAGAGTTAATTAATCCTGCATAGCTCAGATTCGTCAGGCCCTCCTGGGTCGCTCCTCAGCTCCTTTTGACATCCCAGGGAGAAACTCACCCTGTGTGAAGCCTCCAGTAAGGCCCTAGGACTCCAGGCACGTTCCCTGGAGTCCCCACAGAGGGGTTGCTGTAGGATCAAAGCGCTTTGCAGCCAAGGGCTTCTGGACCAGCATCTGCTTTGGGAAATGCCACAGGGACGGGCAGGGATGCTCTTGGTGCCTGGCTTGGAGGAATGCAGTGTCCATGCTACAGCCCACCTTGCTGCTAAAGTCTGATGAGCAAGGTGTGCCTCGATGAGATACCAACTAGGATAATACTCGCTTCTCAGCCCCTGCTGGGTAGAAGGTGGCCATATTTTCAAGTCAATCCCATTATTTATGAGCCTTAATTACTTTTACATTGCCAGAAGACGCAGAGGCAAATAGCCAGAACAGCCTCCCCTGCCTGCAAACAGAAAGGCAACTGGTTCACAGAGTTGCCACAAAATGACTCCTGCAACCCTCTGTCCTGTTTCACGGAGGCCTTTGGGAGAGCCCAGTACAATAAGAAATATAGTTACGCTTTGCAGGGCTTCAGTGGCAATTTCCTCCCCATATGTTTCTCAAGACACTCTCTTAATTTAGTTTGCCTATAGTGAATTCTGTCATTATTCCAAACATCCATTCTCATGACCTAGTCTTATAGCATATCACCACCAAGTATCTTTTTTTGGCTATACAATCTCCCTGGGGGACTGAAAATTGTCTCCGTCTGCAGCACAGCTATGCTGGGGAGCAGCCTGGAAAACAGATCCGAGATTATTCCTTTCTGTGTCAGTCATTTAAGCCTCTTTGTGTTAAAGTTGACATTTGTCTCGATGCTGTCTCAATAGGCCCCGCTGGCTGGGTTTCATTCAGCGCTTTGAGCCGGGCGGGGGTCGGGGGGAAGAACTTGCCTCTCGTTTTACTTTCAGGCCATTATTGTGCCAAAGCGTGAAGGGAGGGAACTGAATAACCACAAACAGGTGAGGCGGGGAGAGGCTTTCTGTCTCTGCTCTCAGTTTGCGAGAGCTGAGCTCTTTGGATGCCTTTCAAAGCCGAGAGAAGCCAAAAGCAATAATCCCCACCATGGGAGCAGGCAGGAAGGAAGGGTATCTGGTGTTGGCCAGAGATGTCCCAGCGCAGGGGAAGCGCATTCCTGCGCTGTGACATCGCGGTGAGCCAGGACAGCCTCGGAGGGGCCAGAAACACAGAATCTGAAAAATGTCCAAGCTCCACACTCACCTCAACTGGAGCTGCAGAGAAGCAGGGCGGTGAGGAAAGCTTTTTAAGTCTACGTACATGAAACAGCCATTAAGAGCAAGGGGTCTTTTAAACAGCCACTGCTCCTCTGCCTGCCCCCGTTAACAACCTGTAGGTTTCACTTTTTGGAAAACCACAATCATTCCTCTTCCTTCCTCCCTACCCCTTGCTTTCATTTCATCAGCCTCGCAAAAAGTGCTGTTATTTTCTCCTGACCTTCACATGCCAGCAGGTTGGCTGGCAGTGGGTGGGTGCCAACAGGAAGCATAGGGAGCATCCTTTCTGCAGGTCTCGGCTATGGAGCTCCTGTCACGTGCCTGCCATGGCCACCTGTGGCCTTCCTTTCAACATGAAGTTCTTTTGTATGCACATCTTCAACACTAAGCCAAGAAGGCGGCATTTTCTTGAGGCAGTCCAAAAGTTCCCCTTCCAAACCGTAACTGGAGCCTCTCATAGGTTCCATAGGAGCAGAAAAAAAAAAATACATACACGCTCTGAGAGGCAAACAACATCAGCTGCTATTCTCTCTCCTATTCCACCCACCCTGGAATTTTCAGCAACAGCTCCAAGAGGAAGGTTTGGCTCCTACCGTCACCATCTTCAGGGCTCTCCAAAGGGAAAGCTCTCCAAGGCATGGCAAAGCACGCAGCAAAGCATTCCCCCTTTGGAGAAGCACAATTAGGCACCTGTAGTAACACTCCAGCGGTATCTGCATCCCTGCCCCAGACAGCATCCTGGCTCCAGCCCAGCTCATGCTCACTCACTTCAGACTCCACATCCCAGGGAAGTGTGAGATGTTCTGCCAGCACCACTCTGTAAAGAGAGAGAGGGAACAAGAGTGTGTTGTTTGGTAGCACCAGGCTTTAGCCCCTGCAATTGTTCAAGCTAATCAGTGGTATTACATGTGTGTTTCTCGTGTGACTTCAGATGTCTCACCCCAAAAGCTCCTGTAACAGGGGATTAGGGAAGAGGCTGGGACAGTTAAAAACTCTCCATTGGAAACTTGTTTTGAGATGTTTACAGCCAGCTCCTGTTCAGAAAAGAGGTTGCTTTGTCTGTGCTTTACCTCATGAGCCCGAGGACTGTGCGTTCTCGGGGCGCGTTGCCCAACGGCAAACACCGCTGCCCTGCTCTGACCAAACAGACCTGCACAGATAAACGCACCCAGCAGAGTGTGGCCCCCCAGGTTGAACCTGTGCCAGATCAAGGACAAAGCGTCTGTACACACCTTGTTCTCTCATGGTAAAGTCCTGGTTTAATTCAGGCAGTTGCACAGGCCATTTGTGCCCATTCCCTTAGAAATTAGCCCGTTTCCTTTGAAATATCCAGGGGCCACAGCCACTGATTAGGGATTTGGAGGGGGATATCTCTGATTAGGCTCAAAGGCACGTGCTTGCCCATCCCCAACACAAAATCTAAGTATTTCATGAAGCAGAATGAATATCCAGGACTTCAGTGAAACAGTGAATGGTATTTTCAAAAAGAAGAAAATATCATCAGAGGCCTCTCACATCGTGGTGATACAACACAACTTACCTGTAGGAACCATATGGACAAATAACAGCTGTGAGCTTGGTCTGAGCAGATAAGCCAAGCAGAGCAGCGCCTACACTGTCCCATGCAGGTCTTTGGAAGCAACCCAGAGTCTTCACTCAGCGTTGCTTCTGGTTACACCACAATTTCCAAGGCTTTGGGGATGATCATTTAGCTCTTCCTCAGCTCTAATTTCTTTCTTTTTTTTTTTTTTTTAGAATTGAAGCTCTCTGGGACCAAGCACCCACGGCACCCTGACCACCAGCACTCATTGCATGGTTTACACCGTGCATCCATCCCATGAGCAAGCACAGAAGACCACCAGCACTCCCAGTCAGGACCTCCTCATCACAATCACAACAGTTTGGAAATGTTTGTGGTAGAAACAGTGATTTTTCTTCTCAGGGCCCAGTTTGGACCGATGCATGAAAGAAAAGGTTTCCCAGCCAACATTAGCTGGCAGAGTTGGTTCATAATCAGCCAGGACAGATGGGAACACACAATGCCTTGAACCCAATCAAGAAAACATCCCAGGAATGCCTGCTAATGCAAACCTTTAGAGGGGTAATAGCCATTCAAATCAGAGGGGGATGATTGATTCCAACCTTAGAGAAAAGCACAAATCAAACTGATTCCTATCCAAAGGAAAAAAAAAGAAAATGGTTTGATCTGAAGCAAGGCTTGACAGCTGATGAATTCAAATTTTTTCAGCTTCCAAAATAAACTAATACAGCGGACATCTGGATGCATAGGCACAGAGGAAAGCTGTATTGGTAAGTACCAGTTGGATATTTTGCAAAAACAACTAAGGGTTTATACTTAAACTGTCGTGGGCATTGCTTTCCTCCTAAGAAGCATCCTTTGCTTTCTTGCTTTACCTAGAAACCACATTTACTCCCAGGTGTATCTCTGCAGTGGTAAATAAGAGCTGTCTCTTTGAAAGGGCTTGGGCAGCAACTCCAGTTCATGGGAGAGGTCACCCCACCTTCTCAAAAATTCCCTCCGATGCAGAATTATAATCTCACGTGTCAGAATGCATTTTGCTTTATAAAACAGGCATGCAACACATCTAGAAGAAAAATTGCACCTGTCAAATGCCCTACCCCATGAAATAAACCTGTGCAATTTCACTTTTCACCTAGTAAATACCCGAGCGCTCTCCAGAGCAGCCCCTTCCAGTATTCAAATCTGTTTCCATTAATATTAGAAGTTAGGAGTGTTGGGGAGAAAAGGAAGGAATTGATTAAAAGCAGATGGTATTCATTATCTTGCTAATCACAATCCTGCAGGGTTTTCCAAAGAAAAAAGAGAAAGAAAAAGCAACATCAAGAAAAGGTCATGCTAGGACTTTTCAAATAAAACATTAGAAAAATAACACTTCCAAGGATTTACTCCCCTCTCATGAGAAAATCAGCTTGTTTCATATCACAGCTCAGTCACTCTGGGAAAATGCCTATGTGATACAGACATCATTCTCACATTTTGTGCTGGGACTGCAAACATTCGCCAAATGTCTGAGAAAAAAAACCTGTTGAAAAGGTCATTACTGTGTGCACCGTCCCACAGCCTCTGGTGGCATTGCTGTACCTCCCAGAGCTTTTTTTTCCCTCAAGGGAAGTCACAAATAAGCAAACAAAACCACATAGAAATAAGACAAATAAGCAGTTTATAGCCCAGAACCAGTGTAGCGGGAAACATGAGGATGGATTATATTCGAGCTAACTGGCTGGAGTTCACTCAGAACAATTTTCCTGGGAGGATTTTCGCTCTTGGTATCCGATCTTGCTTGCATTAAGTCAACGAAAATGTTGTTAATAGCCGCCCATAGCACTGGGAGAGGGTGATAACAGCAGCCCTGGCACTTTTCAATATTATAAAGTCACCAGATTCAAACAGGTCATACTCAGCCTTGCTTCAGGACAGCAGAACAGGACGCCATTCACAAGGAGGCAGTTTGTGAAAGAAAATCCCAATGATGTTTTTGTGCAGGACCACAGCTGTTTGCTTGTTCACTGCCACACTGTCCTCTGCCTTTTCAAAACCTGTCATAAAGATTATCCAGAAAGTGTGTTAAACCGAACCTGTGGGTGGCTGGCACAAGGAGTACCAGTCACCCAAGACAGCAGCGTCTTGAGGTGGGTTCAGCAAAGACAGGATGCAAAATCTAGTTAGAATACGCTCAGCCTCTTGGAATGAGAAACTAGGAAACCACCAGCCGTTGTCGTTGACAATAGACTTTATTCTTTTCCTATGATTTCTTTTTTTTAAATAGGAAGCGGTTTTACAACACCCAGCCAAAATGTTCTGCAAGTAGACATGGTCCTATGTAAGCCAAAAAAGCTATGCACTGGTGAGATTTCCTGGTCCTCAGGCTGAGATTCCTAAGCAGCTATTCATATGATAATTTATTTTTTAAACCACAGTGACTCGAGACTGCTCTGAATGGCAGCAGATTCATTAACTGTCTTTCTGTGCCATCTCACAAGGTACTAAACAACTCAGAGACTACTGAGTCCCAAATACGCCTCAACGCCACTCCTGTTCCCCATCTGGGGATATACAGCATCTCTATGCTGATATTTAGGTTTGACCTAAGGCTTTCCTTCAACTATCTCCAGCTTCTTCTGCTGTCGTTTTCTTACTCCCAGGTCAGTTCTTTCACAAGGCGAGGGTCTTGCCTGCAATGCATTTCATTTTTAAGATGAGGTGAAAAAGCATGAAATGGAAAGATGGATAGATGTAGGTCTTGTTTGCAGGCATACATACAAGGAAAACAAGCGAGTCTGTGAATGGTTAAACTTAGGAAACCTAGTTTTCTGCAGTTTTTGCCTGTGGGTTTTCTGAAGGCAACCGACATAGTCTTGACTCATGCTACAACCTGCTCCCCAAATGGACCAACTTGAGCCCCTGTCCACCACTCATTTTTATGAAACTTGGAAAACCTTGACCTCTTTGGGATACTGACTCACACGTCAAACAGGGCTGGAATCATGCAATTGGGTTAAAAGCTTTTCCTTTTTTTACCTAAGCACTGTTTTCTTATAAAACCAAATGAAAACCCCAAGGCCATTCCCTGGAGGAGGCGGCACGCTGTATCTTTACGGAGTTATGGCTGGTCTCTGCATCCCATGTGCATGTGGAGCTGCTGCACATCTGTTCGGTAAGACATGGCTGTGCAGAGCCTGCAATGCTCAGCAGCTGGGCTGCAGAAGTCAGTCTTTGCTGCAGTGAAGACCACTAGCAGCTGAGCACCACGTCAGGGCTTGGCTCTCACTGGGAAGTGGGTGCTTTGAGAGACAGGAGACACCCTCACGACTCCAGTTCAGTGAGTCACATCAAATGATCCAGCATTGCATTTAATCAGGGTCAAGCTTTGAGCATTCCTTCCACGGAGTAAGAACAAAACCAAGAGCAAAGCTGGAGCAGCATGAGAAACACTGAGAAGTAAATATATACCTAGAGCATCTCCTCAAGGAGCTGTTGTTTCCAACATCTCTGTGATACAAGAGTCTGCTCCCCAGCTCAGAGGGTTAAAATTCTTGCAACAGGGTGTTGCAGTCGAGGGCTCACAATTCCCCAGAGCTTTTTTTTTTTTGCCCATTATCTTGCCTGCAAGCCCGGGTTTCTCTGGTATTTGCGAGAGGAAAGCGGAAAGCGTGTATTTCTGGTTAGCACCTATTAAATAAAAAGATCCCAGATAAAAGAAAGGAATACTACACTAATGCTGACACTGCAGAAAGATAAATGACAGCCTGGAGTCCTCTAGGGCTGTAAGTTATCTAGTTAAATAAAATGCTCCACCCTGCATGCCGAGAACAAAGCCGGGTATGTGGTCACAGTGACCGCCCGGTGGTGAGCTCAACCCGACACCCGGCCAAGAGAGACCACCACACCCAAGAGTAGCAAAACCCTCCAGGAAGCATGATTCTCCTTCACATCAGATTTTGTTTTAGTAATTTTGTTTTAATAATTTTGGTTTATTTCCGTCTAACTTTCTCGACCTGCAAGCAACGCTGCTGTTTGCCCAAAGCTACCAGCCAAAAGTTCTCCCTGATCTCTCATCCCTTCTTCCTCTCTATGTACAGATGTTTTTAAAGAAGAAGAAAAAAATACATACCACGAGATATCTTTCATTTTAACTTCCTAGTCAACATCATGCACAGCTCTTTGGGAACAGCATAAGGAAATACCCTATTCCTCATACCTTTGCCAGTGCAGCCAGCGTCCATCCCTCCCCAGCTGAATACCATGAGCTGCCAGAGTCACCCAACGTGCTGTGATCCTTTGGTGGAGCCCAAAACTGAGTCACCTGCATAGAGGAAAGGCAAAACATCCTGGTAATGCTCCCAATCTGACTCGGCTTTTGGGCTGGGGACAAGCTCAGTTGGGGCCCACGATAGCTCCAGCTGCAAACTTTTCCACGCATTAGTCTTTCGCCCTCACCCAAGTCATCTGGCTGGATTTGGACTAGATCTTTAAATAATAAGCTTTTGGGCTAGGATCAAATATGGCCAAACTTTATTCAAAAGGTCCAGCTTTTCAAAGGAAAGTCTGCTTGCCAGGATAGGTGTAGGTGCTCATGGAGGAGGAACGTTTATATGTCATCCACAATAGGGCCATTGAAATTTAGCCAGATAGGGCTTCACTGGCTGGAAAGACACCACTAGCCAAAACAAATACTAAACATATTCCTTAATTCTTTTTATTTTATTTTTTTCTTTTTTGAACATGGCGATTTAGGGGCATGGAAGCTGTTTGCTGGGTGCTGTCCTTGGGGAGTTTAGCCCTGGGAATCCATCCACATTACTCCTGCACACGTGGCACAACATAGCCATAATATCCATGCCCAGTGAGAGCAACCCCCAGCCCCTAGTGCATGGAACGAAAGAGCCTCCATGGGAACTTCCAGCAGCTCCCCAGGCCTTGAGAGAACAGCTTTGCAGGAAAAGGCTCCAGCTGAGTACATGAGATTTTCCCCAAGACAAAAAGCCGTTCTTTTTTTAAATATTTTTTTTTCCCCCCTCCACAGTGACTTGATGGGAAACTGTTTTCAAAACTAGAAATACTCCCTATGGAAAAGCCTGAAAGAATCCAAACAGAGTAAACCAGCTGCATTCTTTAAAAGTCACTGGAGTGGAATTTGATGGAAGGTAAGATCTTCTCCACAGTGTTTTCTAATGCCTTTAAGAATTTGGTGGCAGAGATCTAATTTTCTGTTAAGTTCCACAGGAAGTTACAAATAGAATCCATCGAGATAAACCTCACTGTTCAGTACCATACGCTTAAGGTTTTTTCTTTCTTTCTTCCTAGATACTCAAGCCCTCACCTAGATAACTAAACTGCAGAGGTTTAGCAGGAATTTTAAGATAGAGCTCACAGCCTGAAAGACAGATCATGTCTTGAGCATATTCTGAAACATACTTTTAGGTATTAAGTCTCTTATGAAAGCACTAACATCAGCCCCCAACTTTAGACGGAGCTGGCTCTGCACTTACAACAGAGTTAATCATGCTGATACATGTGAAAACTGCAGCGCAGCTTTTCCAGGCATACAGCATCAGGAGCCCCTGACTGCTGGCTTGCAAGCTGGACCCACAGGTTTGCTGCTCACTGGGATATTTCATATTTAGAGATCACCCTCAGAAGTGGAGAGTTTGCAATCAGGCTACTTTTCACCCTGTTTTATTGTAGTGCCAGGAGAGCACAGAGCTGCTCTAGCTCCTCCATTCAGAAATCCGACCTATAAGGGTGGGGGCAATGGGGGGTGCATGTAGTTTAGCAGCAAATGGACACCCATCCCTCAACACAAAATCATCTGCGTAACAAAGCCAATGAAGTTTTGAACAGCAGAAATGTGACACATCATTAAAAATCAGTGTATATATCCTAACCCACCACGCTACTCTTACCGGACGGTGGTGCACGGAGGCATAATGTAGTATCCTATACATTTTTAAGTCTCTACTTACAGAATCATAGAATTGTCAGGGTTGGAAGAGACCTTGAAGATCATAGAGTTCCAAACTCCCTGACACGGGCAGGGACACCTCCCACTAGAGCAGGTTGCCCAGAGCCCCATCCAACCTGACCTTAAAAACTTACAGGGATGGGGCTTCCACCAGCTCTCTGGGCAACCTGTTCCAGTGTCTTGAATTTCTTTTAACCTCTAATGACCACCCATGCCTGCAAACATACCCTGCATTATTCCTACGTGGACTGAGCACCAACCTAAGGCAGTTTATAGCCAGGGGGAAAAGGGCTCAGCTTGAGCAACTGGAGTCAACCCTGGTTTGTCATCCCAGGTAGCACAACAATTACTTTAGATTTCACTAATGACACATCCCATGGTGCCAAAGGAATTGCTCCTAGGACTGGAAAGAAAAACAAAGTTAAACCCAAAAGTACACAGCTCAGAAGTATCACGTGCTGAATTGCTTGGACATGTGTCAGGGTTGCAAACTGCTGAGCGCAGCAGAAAACACGTGCCACTGACACAGTGGTGCAGAAGTTACCATCATGATGCACATGACTGCTTTGGTAGTCCATCTCCAACTGATGTTTGAGTTGGAAAGGCCATGGTGAGGGAGGATCAGCAGTTTGCAGATCAGTGAGGTCCTCTGGCAGTTGGAGCTTCCACTGCAATGGGCTGCAAATGCCACACTGACCTCCCCAGGCTGCCACCGCGTGCTCTGAGCGTCGGATGCGAGACAGTGCAAGAGCCACTGCCACTACTGCAGGTGGGGGGATGTCCTACTGCACAGCATTCAGCCCTGGCTGGGAAAGACATTTCTGGGAAGTTTCTGAGTTAAATGGGAAGCTTTGGGTCAGCCCTTTAGGGAGACTTTCTAACCTGCTCTTCCCAATGAAGTCACCATGAGGTCCCACAGCCTCTGAGGCAGGTGTCATAAAGAGACTCTCGAGACACCAACTGCCTTGACAAGTAATGTGTGGTGAAAGTAGTTGAGCCTGGCAGAGCGAGGGCCAGCTGAATACTAACACAATTTAAATTTTAAGTGTGAGTATCTCAATGTTACTTACCTAGCAGAGGAACACCACTTGGAGTGGCTGGTGCAGTCACAACATTTGGACACTGGCACTCCAAGTTCATGCATACACGTAACTAGCTCCTTTAATATAGCTGAAGACTTTGACACAATCTTTTAGCCTCCTTCTACAATCACTTCTTCTTACAGTAGCCTCTAGGATTATGTCCATACATGGGATGAATTGAGGGCATTACAGATGCTGCTGCTTTATTTTCACTGAGTTAATGATACAGGCTGAGCTGCTTGAGGCCTGGTTTTTGCACAGAATTGGTTTGAAATCACATGAATTTAATGAGATTCCTTTCCTGAGTATGCAGCAAAAATGCACGTTTCGTGTCCACCTCACAGTCCCTGATACAGATGTTCTGGTTCTCTCGACATGTCCCATTACTCAGGTCTGCAGGAAGGCCAACGACTGAATTGCATTTTAGGTTTGTCAACCGAGGCAGGGGCAGCAAATGTATATGCTTTATGATGGCAGAGAACTTGGTTCCTCAGGCAATTGTTATGTTCACATAAATTAAAGGAGAAAAAAAATTACAATGCAGCTCATCATTAAAATACGAACCAGCAAGTTTTTGGAGGTTTAGAGCATGAGACCCAGCACACGCAGCTGGCTAACGCTAACGGGAGAACTGCTGTAATCCATCAGAAAGGGCAACGCACCGCGCTGGTGGGGCTGTTGGCACAGGGCAGGAAAGCCGGGGGTTAATGGGAGTAGAGAGTCCTGCAGCAGCACTTCCAGCTCACAGCTATCTTAGGTCTTTGCTGCAGATCGAGTTTTATGTCCGAAGGGGTAACAGAGACAGAGAAACAACTTTCCAAAGCTAATACGAAACACATCTCGTACAAAATAAGGCATGAAACCAAGAAGTGCTGATTGACGGTGCTGCGATGGCCCAAACGACAGGCTCAGGCCAAGTCCTCTTTCCGAGAAACTCAACCGAGTACAAATGCTTCATTTTCCAAGAGCAGCTCTGCTCCAAGCTTTGCATCTCCCGGGCAGGAAAGGCAGCCAGCTCCCTCTCCATGGAAACTTGAATACCCAAAGTGGTGCGAGCAGCTCTCCTCACAACCAAACAATTCCTTACATGCAGAGAAAAGTATTTTGCAAGTGTGCAGAGCAGTGCCGCACCATCAGGTCTCCCACATCACTAGTTTTTAGAGGGTTTCAGGAGGAGCACAGACCTCGCTGTCTAAGGGGAGATTTATCCTCCTTAACATTTTTCATGAGAGTTTCTGCAACGCCAACACTGGCCGCGTAGCCGAGCGGCTTGGAAAGTCACACAGATAAGTTTGAGATGCTAACACCACACAAACAATACTTCTGTTGATCATTAGATCTACTGGCAGCCGCACGCCAGTGCCCTTCACAGACACACCAGGCAGGCAAAGAGAACTCTAAATCAAAACCAAGCCAGGGTCAACCCGCCTGAGCACCCTGGGAGGACACATGCTGGAAATGGCAGATGTTTCCAGGGGAGCATATCCCTTGCTGACCGCCCTCTGGGAAAGCAGGAACTCTGTTTTACTTGAATGCTGCTCAGGATTTTGTTTTCAAGAGAAACTGCAGGGAAGGATACAAACAATGATGTGTTTGTCCCAGTGAAGCCTTGGGGCTGGCACTGGCAGGGCAGGAGGTGAGCACAGCCTTGGAGCACAAATGCCCAAGAAGGCACCAAGTAGTCTCAGCTGCTCATCCCCGTGTTGTTCAGCATCCCAGGGCTGCGCAGTGTGACAGATGCCCTGGAGAACTCACCCTGGGATGGGTTTCGTGATTTCAGGGATATGGCTGTGCTGTAGATCCACTTCGGGCATCCCTCCTGGATTTTACTGACTTGGTTTGCTCGCTGCAAATGGGTGTAGAGATAGAAGAGCATACAAACAGCAACAAGGTACCTCTAGCCCTTAAAAATTAGCAGCTCACAGCCCAAGAAGCAGCAGTTTTAAACTCACAAGTTTACAATTCCTCATTTTCTGGCATGCTTTTCAGGCATTCAGTGCCACACACAGCCAGGTGAGAAACTGAGACAGAGGAGATGGGTGCAAGGCTCTTGTTGGAGACAGCACAAGGGAATAGCCTTAATGGGGAATCAAGAGGTGCTGCTGAGCTCCTGATGTCTCTGGTAGTCAGGACCCTCCTTAAGATACCAATGACCCAACCTCTCTCATACTTATCCGACTCACCTGTAGGGGTTGTTGGCAGCAGCAATGACCATTTCTCACTGGGTGCTCAGCCAGTGCCCAAAAGCAGGACCCCAGGCTGGCTCACAGCTGCTAAGGCTCATCAGAACCCACGCCCTCATCACACCGATTGTGCCAGCAGTTCTGGGGTGCCCAGGCACCAGCACCCTGGTTCATGTCAGACATTGCAGCTGCATTGTGCTCTCCCCGATAAGCAGAAACTTAAAAAACAAAATAAAAGTGACAAACTAACAAATTATCCTCAATAGTACAGCTGACGCGCAGAGCGCACAAGAGCTCGGGTCGGTGCAAATGACGTCTTGCTCTGGACGTTCACCAAAAACTATCCAAAAAGGATACTTCAGGAGAGGGCAGTGGTGTCAGGGTGCCAGCGCCCTGCCAAAGCTCTCTGCCGGTAGCTAAGTTGGCAATGCCATCTAGTGCATAGAGGCAGAAATAGCACGGTGTGCGCGGGCAGGTAAGGCGTGCACGGCGCCAGATGTGCAGTCCAGATGTGCTCTTAGCCAGGGAGGTGGAGATGGAGACGGCACCAGGGTCAAGTCACGACCCCTGGGTGCTGGTGGCCCTGGCCACACTCTCAGCCTTTGCAATGCACATTCACGTGGACCGATATATCACCCATGCCAGATTTTTTTTTTT
Organism: Baryphthengus martii; assembly: GCA_013396935.1. Classification (NCBI taxonomy): domain Eukaryota; kingdom Metazoa; phylum Chordata; class Aves; order Coraciiformes; family Momotidae; genus Baryphthengus; species Baryphthengus martii. The sequence goes on from VWZK01012560.1 coordinate 64,019, forward strand.
CCCCCCACCCAAAAGGAGCCCAGCCTTATCCAGAAAGCCCCACTTGCCTTGAGAGGGAGGGGGAATCCTTCCCTTTCCCCCAAGGGTTCCAGCTGAATTGTTCCAGCTTCATCAGCCTGTGGTCTTCGCAGCCAATATAGCTGAACATTTTGGCTCTCCGGCGTCACTCGAATGTAAAACATCTCCCACAGAAACATTTTTTTCATGCAAGGCAAACAGTCTCAGTAACAAGAAACATTTTTCTTCGACATGAACAAAGGGTGAGGTTTCTTCAGACAAAGAAACCAAAGATTTCCTTTTATTGAGAGCGTTCTCTGACGCAGACCGAAGTCTTCTGCATTTTGGGTTGGGGATTTTTTCTGAGCGCCTACTTTTTCCAAAAATATATCTAGGCTGATTATAATTTTCTTCTTGTGCAACTTTTCTGTAATTTCACCAGAGATTTAAAACAATTTCTTTAAAAAATGGAAATAAATTTGGCTTCTTTTAAAAATATTTTTAACCAAAAGAAGATACATCTTTCACTAAGAATGTGTGACCTCTACAAGCAAAATATTTCAACAGCTATTGAAAACAGATATTTTGTTAAGAAAGTGATAAGCTATGAACTTGTTTTGTTGAAAAATGGGTCCATTTCTAGCTCTGTAAGATGCAGCTCTACCTCCAACTCTCAAGTTGTTCTTCTACCTGATTTAAAGGGGACAACTTTTTTTTTTTTTAAATTTCCTTTTCCATACCTTAAAAAAAAAATTCAAGAAAACTGTGTTCTTCATTACAAACTCATTGCCTTATAAGCACTTGAGACATTTAATAGGAACAAAAAGTCAGCAGAGGGGGGCAATTGGTCTACCTGGGCTTGATTCAGAAAGAGAGTTTAATATATAAACCGGGTCCACCCTACTCACCTCTGCTGAAGGTTATGGGTGCAAGACCCAAGCTGGCTGTCTACTATACACTGAATTAGCAGAATGATGGGGAGGTAGTGCAGAGGGGATATTTTGTGGTGGCTACTGGTGTGCTCCAAGGGTTAGATCAACCTTGGCCATGCAAGGACCAGCGAAGCCTCTCTGTAGATGAAGCTGCCGGGACTGGATGAAGCGAGACCAGAGCAGGTTGAATCCGACTGCTGCTGGAGTCAGCAGAAGCTCCTCCGCAGGCTTGGAGCTAAATCAGGGATTAAGTAGCAACTGGAAGTATAAAAGCTTGTGGGATCAGGCCTAAAACCAACAGCTCCCAACTCAGTACAGCCTTGGAGAATGTCTAAAATAGCCAATATCGTTACAGACCTGCATGTTACAATAAATGAAAATCAATAATGTTAACAGACATTAATTCATGCTAACAGAATCACTGCTCCACAAGCAGAGTTAATAAGCCCAGCTAGACCACTACCACTGTCTACGTATTAAAAAGATCCAAAACACTCAGATATTGACCACATTCCTTTGAAATTAATGGTATTTCCTTTGGATTACGCATTGATCTCCGCTGAGCCATGCTTGACATCTGGAGCAGTTAAAATAGCAACCTGAACAGCCATAGTCTGCCACTAATTTTGAAAGGAGAAAAACAATTTTAACTTAGGCGCTCTCATTAAAACCACTCCACTGTCCCAGTGCCAGGACCATAAGAGAGCCACAAATCCACCACCCGCGGATTAGCTGCGCCGCGGCTGCTGCTGGAGGCAGCGGCACCACCACGTGCCGGCTCGCCCGAGGTTTACGGGGCTTAGACCCTGGGCTGCTTACGTGGGTCCCCAAAATCTGTCTTCCTGGATGAAAGGCACTTTGAGCAGAGCCCCAATTCTCACTTCCATCATTTCATTGCAGCCTCAAGTTGCACCAGGGAAGGTTTAGGTTGGCTATCAGGAAAAATTTCTTCACGTAAAGGGTTGTAAAGCGCAAGAACAGGCTGCCCATGGAAGCGGTGGAATCACCATCTCTGGAGGTATTCAAGAGACGTGTAGATGTGGTGCTCAGGGACGTGATTTAGTGGTGACTGGGCGGTGCTGGGCTAAAGGTTGGACTTGATGACCTTAAAGGTCTTTTCCAACCAAAATTATTCTATGATTCTATGCATATAAGGAGTTTGGTTTCATTATGACCGGGACAGTTCCCATGCTCAGCTCTGTGCCATTGGTCCCGCCCGTTGCACGGGGATGCGGAGCCTCGGTACAATCTTCAGCACACAGCAATCTCCTAGAACGCCTCCTGCACTGCCTCACTCAGCCAGCATGCACATGCTGGTAGGGATGGAGGGATTCTGGGAGTTGGTGGGACTTTCCTCTTTTTAATGCTTTTGAAAACCAAAAGATGGAATCCATTGCTTCCTCCATCTATCGAGACATGACAAAAATAGAGGCTTGCTCATGTTTTTATTCAAGCTTTCCAAGCACCTCACAACTGTATAGGTTTAGCAACTCCTCATAGCCAGTCCTGCTTCTTTAATGCTCTGGGTATGAGCAGCAAAGGCCTGAAACCAACGTAGGGATCAAACCACCCTTTGCAATGCAATGGAGACAAATCCTAATGGGGGAGGTTTTCCCTTCCAGAAGCCTCAAATTCTTTTCTGGTTCCTCTGGTCACCTGGAGGGTGCCGCGCAAACCCCATGTACAAACCTGGCCGCTGCACCCTGCCGTCAGCTGCACCTCCCTCCCCCCTGAGCTGCAAGTGAAATGCTCTCACCCTGCAGTGGGGTTCAAACACTAAGGTAAGAAGCATGCACTGGGTGAGCATGGCTCTGTAGGGAGAGCAGACACCAAAAGCCTCTGCAATGGGTTTTTTTCTTGCAAGGATGGCCAACAAGAGAGGAAACCCAGGAAATGCTGCAACCCTGCTTCCTTCTGATGGCTATCACACCACATTGAAGAAAACCACGACAGGAACGTGGGCCAAAAGATGCTATGGCCAGCCCTGCTTGTGGAAGAGGCTGCTAACACAACACTGGGATGCTGACTTCCACTTAATGTACTTTAAATAACAACAGACTTGAAGAAAAGACAGGAAGCAAGTAGGTGGCAGAGATGGAGCTCACATGCTGCCCGAAGCATTCATCTCCTGTCTCCCTCTCATTTCTAAACATTGCCCGTCAGCCCCACAACACTGGGAGCTCCTGGGTGAGCCTCTGACCCACCTCACGCCCGCCTGCACCGATGTGATGGGAGCACACCTTCAAGGCAGGGGATTTTTATCCCTTTTCTAGTCACCAGTTTACAGTTAACCGTGCCCTCCATGGTAGGGCACGCTCACACTGGGGAGCTGAAGGACTGTTCTGCCCACCCACCATCCCACCAGTCACAAGCTCCCCAGGGTCTTTATTACCATCCCACTGGTCAGCATGAAGCTTCTCAACAGCTTCTTCTCCCCATTATTATCTCTGCCAAGGACAGTCCTCCCCATCTTCTCCACAGAGGCTCCCTCCAGGCGGGCAGCGGTGAGCAGGGGTGTCGTGGGGGCGGCTGACAAAAGACAAGCTGAGCTATCTGCCATATATACATTATCCTTTTTCCTAGGAAACCAAATGTCAGAACTACTTAGCATGGAACATGCAGGGAATAGAACACACCTAATTTATCTGGCTAATTATTTTCAGACAATGAGGCTCCAGAAGATCTCTATCAAAGACAACGGCTTCTTTGTCATACTGGCTCTGCTGGCCCCTGGCTAGCTGAGAGCCTTCCTCATTCTCCCATCTAAACATCCATCCCCAACTGTCCCTGCTCAGACCTGAAAATCCCAACACTAAAAGTTTTGTGGCAACAAATTCTTACTCAATCCTGCAGTGTTTTTGAACACACAACCAACCAAAGAACTCAATAATGAACAGAAGTGATTACGTAATTTAATTTTCTTCCAAATCTGGAGTATTTTTTTTCTATGTGAAAAGCAAAAGTAGCAAAGCCACGACACACAGCCAAAGTTCCCACCTACCCCAAGACTTGGAGACACTAGAGCCTCTCAGAATCCAGTGCCTTGTCTCATTCTTGGAGACATTTTACCTGGAGCGTCCTCCTGAGAGCAGCATGGCCTGTGCCAGTGGCATGGGAAATTCAGAGCAAACAAGGAAGTCATTTAGGTCTCCGACTCCACTGTTCCACACCTAGTTCCTCACCTGCACATAGGGTAGGCGGACGGCTCACCCAGAATCAGAGAAGTGGTGTGAAGACACATGGATTGAAAGCTGCTGCCTCCAGAGCCCCAACGTCCAGGCACAGATTTATTTAGGATAGCACACACCAGCTCTGACAAACACACTACATTACAGGGATGGGAAAAAAGGCAGCCACAAAAAAAAAGAAGGAAAGAAAAAAAGCAGCTCTTGGTTAAATCAGACTAGATTTTCTACTGCTGCAACCCAGTTGATATGTATCGGTGTCCTTGGTTCCATGAAAGAGTCCCTGGAAATGGCAGATGCACCTCATCAGTTAACATCACCGAAAAGCCTTCTGTGGACATAATTGCACTCAGATCTGCTTCTTGCACAAGACAGCAAGCGCGTGTGTGGTACTAGCATGGGCGAACTGGCTGAACGTGTACAACAATTAGCTTTCAAAATGTAAGTTTTCAGTTATTGTTTTAGTTGCCTGTCCCTGGAGATCGTCAGCATTACTTGTATTGTTGACGATGCTAAAATGGGGTTTTCAACAGGGCTGGTTTGAAGGCTTGTGAATGCCAAAACAGCATTTCAACCCATTAAACTTCATAGACGAAACAATTTCTTCTAAAAATAATCACCAGTTCTTCCCACCAGGAAAAATAAAAGCCTGGCCAATTCCTAACGTGCCAAGTTTTCAGGAAGGCCTGATCTTAATGGCTGAGCTTATAAAGCTCTGAAGAAAAAGCAGGTTTATAACGGCAACACCGACAGAACGGAGCTGTGTAGGGTGGCTGCTCTTCCCCTATAACAGGGCTGCCAGCGACCGTTGGCAAATGCATTCCACCTTGCTAATCCTGAATCTTCCCACTCAAGAGGAAAAGATGAGGAGCCTTAACTCCTGCTAACATCCTCACCATTATGTGGATGCAAATACAGTCACCAGGCAATTACCAGCCCAGCCAAGGGCCAGCCATTGTGGGGCTGACAATAGTTTGTCAAGCCCTGTGGAGGAGAAAAACCTTCTCTGAGATTTTAAGTCTCATTAGTATAAATCAGTAACCCAATTAATGAGGAGTTTAGCATATCGATTTGCATCAGATCACTCGAATTAATGACACACATAAGGGAGGGGACATGGTTGGACATGCTGGGAAGATGAACAGCTACATAGAGGGATTGTATTGCCACAATACATGAAAAGAGTAGCACGGGCACCACAGATTTCATGATGGAGATGAAACTGCTCCCACTAAGCTCCTGTGTGGCCACTGGGGAGACAGAGATATTACGTGGCTGTTGAAATGACTAACAATCTGAGGCAGGTTTGCTGAAGGAAATTTTAAGAGCTGCTTTTATACTGAAAACTTCTATCAGTTGCAGTAATCTTGAGTTGGGGGGGCTACATGCAGATGGCTTCCAAGGGAAGCCACCAAGGTCTGTGAGTAAGACAAATTCCTGCTCCGCTCCTGCCGGGACACGAGGCACACACAAGAGGATTCACCACAAAGAGCAAAGATGTGGGAAAAAGCAGCCAGGGCAGCAAGAAAACACAGGGCAAAGCCATTGGGAGAGGGCTGGAAGAAGCCCAAAAGGGCAGAGGCCAACAAAGCAGAGCCAGTTCAGGGAGAAGCAGCAGCTCCACCAGCTCCCAGCTTACAGCACATAAACAGAGGGAGGTAACACATTAGGACATGCCAACAGCACCCTCCCAAACCTGCCAGGTTTAGCAGAAGCCTCTTCCCCACGGCTGCCTGCTCCTTCTGCACCTGGCAGGGCCCCCAGCTCCTGCCCAAGCGACCACTGAAAAGGTTGGTCTTCTCTTCCAGAGGAGGGACAAAGGGACAGGCCGTACTCAGGATGCCTTCCCCTCCTCCCAGGGCAGGCAGCCCCTCCTTGCTCCAGCAGTTACAAAAGGGCTCTGAATCCATGTAATCCATTAGATACAAATTGCTGTAATTTAAGCACACTTGACCCAGAATTACAGCAAGCCCATCAAGAGCCGCGTCTTCCCAGGCAATTTACACTGTTACAAGCCTCCAAACAAACCACTGCAGTGGATTAAAAAAAAACAACCAAAAAGACAACAAAAAAAAGCAAATCAAACTCAGAAAATGTGATACTTGAAACAGCATTATCAAGAAATAAAAACTATAACNCAACCAAAAAGACAACAAAAAAAGCAAATCAAACTCAGAAAATGTGATACTTGAAACGGCATTATCAAGAAATAAAAACTCTAACTGGGGTCGGATCGTATTTGGGTGATCCTAAAAACGCCACTATTGCACAATCTCTAACCAACGTGCGTCTTGCCGAATAACTTAAATCATTAAATCAGAGTCACTTGAAAGAAGATGCCATGAAGCACAGCACTACATAACCATTTGGGATGGTACACTGCAACCCCCAGTCCAGGGGACATCGGTAGGAGGGACAGTGCTGGCCTGGCAGCTGCTCACCCTCCTGGGGTGGCTCCTGTCTGCGAGACCACTCCCAACGGCAGCTCAGGTCAACACAGATCCCACCAGCAAGGTGGAGGATTGTAATGTTCCTGCATCAGTTCTCACTCTCTTCTATGCATTCTTAAATTTATTTTTAAATTATTACTAGCCCTTGATGGCATCCCAAGCAAGAGAAGCAGCAGAAGACAGACCACAGTATTGACTTATGGACCACCGCAAGTAGGTGGCCACTGGCTATAACGTCAGGCAGCGACACTCTACGGTTATCCTAGATACTCAGCCTGGCTTATGTGGAAAAATAAACCCATTAGCATTAAAACAAAATGTGCAAGTTATTTTCTTCCAAGGGTCTGGGATAGATTTAACCAGGCTCGGGTTCCCTGCAGCACTCATGCCCACCGGCTTCCACACACACAATCCACGGTCCTCAGGGTCCCCAAGATGCTCCTGGACTGCCTGCACCAGCAGGACCTGGGTGTCTGCTATTGCTGGCTGTGGAGATGTGCCAGTGGCACAGGTTTTCCCAGGGACAAGAAGAAACATGCCAAGCAAAGGGCATGAGAAGGGCAGAGGCCCTTGGCGCCAGCTCTCACTGATCCAGTTTCTGCTGTCACCATGGGGGGACACGGCTACATGGGAGCTGCACAAAGGCAGGAGGGAAGAGGATGGCTCTGGGGGCAGGGTGACAAACAGGGTCAGCAATTACTATGGGACACAGAATAATTAAAAGCATCCAAACAGACGGAAGGGATTTTTCATATCCCTTGCTCTGAAATGTCCAACACCAGATGCTATCATGAGAAAGGAGCCAGGACCATGCCAGAGGTCCTGATCCAGCAAGTCTTACGTCCAGCTAAACCAAGCAGAGGACGGTGATGGAAACTTCAGCACCATCAGGTCTAAGAAATTACCACTGTACCAAGGTTTCACCTTTCAGAATTAATACACTACTTGCCTGTGAGGACAAAAGCCAGGTTGGCTCAGCCTGGGGGCAGAGGCGGGACGCTGCTCCAGGCTGTGGGAGGACTCCTCTTCCTGCCCTGATCATTTGTCCCAAATTAGGGCCACACCACCCACCACAGCCCAGAATGAGAGACTCTCTCTTTCCCATTCTGTGCTCTCCTTTCCCCCCTTTCATCGCTACCAGACGCGTAAATGCAGAGGCTGGTCTGCTGGAGGAACCCCAAGCACCCCGTACGTGCCTGTGGCCCGCGAGGCCGCGGCAGCACGGAGCCGTACGTGTTTCAGGAGGCACAGAGACGTTCAAGGGCTGTACTCTTTTATGCCAATTCTTTGGGAGACAGCACATCACAAGCTGCCAAGAACACCACCTTTCTGGTACATTTTGCATTTGAAGCTCGTTACCAATCCCGCTACTTTTAATTATGAATTCTATGTACGGGAATTTTTCTTTAAACCCTGCTCATCATGGCAATGGTTATGTGAACAAAAAGAAATACTTGAAGAAAGGGAGCACAAGCCTTCCTCGAAGGCAGCAGCACGCCCCGTCCCTACCCGCCTGGTTTAGTTTACAAGCTCATGTCAGAGAGCCAATTTCACACACAAACACAAAATAAAAGCAGGAACACAACTTTTGATCATCCTACATTGATGTTTACTCGTTTCCTGTAGCCCCAGGTGACAAATCTGTCCTTTGTATAGCAGAGGATTGTTGTGCTATTAACAAAGTCAACTGGACACACTTAAAACTCACGGCAGGTCTTTGCGTCGGTGGCTTGTACCGAACTAATGAATAATAATTAATAAGAAATTAGTGTAAAATGATAAATATAAATTCAGAAACATTTTTTTTTTTTCTGAGCAGAAACGCTCGAAAGCAGGAGAATTTACAAGCAACTTTCTTACATATGAACACTCAGGCCAAGAAGGGAGACGTTGGAGAAGTCAGCCCCTCTGAACACAAGGGCTTTTGTTCCACCATTCTCTGAGCTCTGACGTTTAAATTTTTTTTTTTTTTTCTTCATTTAACTTTGCTGGCCTGCCAGCTGGGTATAAGCCAGAAGGGTTATCCAGTCAGACCTTACTGCGATATATTTACAATGGTAGTGCATCTAAGGTTTGTTTATTTCAGAATTAAAATTCAAACGGCTAGAACCATTTAAATAATTAAAGGGCAATCAGAAAATGCCATGAAACCAAACAAATCAGGAAAAGTCATGGAAACCATCAGTAATATTTAATTCAGAAATTCTCTTTGTTAGGGAACTTAGCTGAAAGAAAACAGCTGGATGTAGTTCAACCCTCTAAATTAAAAACAATCTAACAAGGTCTATAGGGATAACTCTTTCAGCTACATATTGGAGACCAGATTCACTTCTACCAAGTAAATGTAATAGCACTCAAAGCTAGAAAGGAAATTCCTCAGAACTGAGGTAGTTTCTAAGTATCAGCACATTTTCCAATTCCTTGCAAGGCAACTTAGCTATTTACAATCCATTTTTTCCCACACATAAATTTATATCTTTTCAATTTTATGGTTCCTTGATTTATTTTCTAAAGAAAAATAATCTAGCCAGAATATCCCTAACTCTACTAACATCGTGTTTTAATAAATAACTGGCTACTTCTAGTAAAATTAAGCCTCCAGGATTGTTTATACCAGCCAAGAATACTCCATCTTTATAGCTTTACAGAAATTTGGTGTGAAAATAGAGTTGAATATAATGCTGACCCTGAGCTAACAAGTAATTAATGCTTCAATATAAAAATAGAAAAATCATCCTTACAACACATTGGGTGGAACAGAGCAAACCCTCTCTCTCTCTCGGGATTGCTCTCCCGGCCGGATCCCGCTGTCCAGCCAGACCTAAAGGCTACCTAAAGCAGGAGGAGACGTGCAGAATCATTTTGAGTCTTTCCTAAGACTTTGCTTTCCCTAAACGGTTTTAAAAATTATTTCACCTCTTTTCTTAAAAATATACATTTCCTTTCTTAATGAGTTGCCATTCCCCACAACGCTGTTCCAACTGCAAAAGCACAGGTAGAGAGAGGAGGGTGTTTCAGGTAGCGCTGAAAAGCTACAGTCGCTGGGCATTGGCTCCCAGGAGATCAGATACACCAAAAAAAAATAAAAAAAAATAGGTGTCTTCAGCCCTGCCAGTTCCTGCTCCGATCTGCCCGCAACAGTGTCGTGGGGCACTGCCTGCCTGCTCCTTCTCCACCGGAGAGGGAAGAAGACTCTTGCAAAAACAAACCGGACACCCCCCTACCTCCCCTCCCACAAAGCATTCCTTAAAAAACAAACAAATAATAAAAAAAAATGAATCCAGCATTCATCTAACAAATTTGCAGACAAGACACGTGTCGGCAGTTGGATCTGCAAGACGACAAGTTGCTTCCAACGGAACAAGTTTAATGCCGTATTCCCACGGGGGATGCGCGTTGGGAACTGACCTACAGGAGTTACAGCTAATTGCAAGGATCCCGGGGAACGAACGACAACTCTTCGTAGCGTCTGCAGAACTGGAATTCTCTGTAGTCTCTTCCAATTTAACCAAACCTCCTGTAAAGAAAGTACAACCTGCTCCTGGAATTAATGCCCTACGCAATCAGGGCACTTGGCACGCTGACCAGCTCCGCCTTCGCCTTCTGTTTTACCACAAAAGAAAGACAAATTACTTCCACCTCTTTCCAGATAAGGCAACTAACATAATGTGGATAAATGGGAAGTTAACTACATGAAACATGGTTTCTGCTTGTTGGGCAATTATTTTTTTTTCCCCATAACATAACATGATAAATAAAACCTGCTTCTGTACAGATATTTCTCATTTCAGAAACACATACTTGTTACAGGCCAAGAGAAGACCGTAGGTTTTTTTGTTTTCCTAAGAAATATGGTAAAAGAAAAAAAAAAAACAAAACAAAAACACCAAACAAAAAAAGGAAAAGTGATAAGAGACATGAATGCAGAGCTAACTACAGGCTTGTATATACATTTTTGTAATCCACCTCTAACATGGACTCTTGGTGAACGGGACAGACTGGCAGTTCCCATTCCTGTTATTCCCAGAATAGCAAGGGAAGGAAAAAAAAAAAAATCAGTATCTTAAAACCAGTGGCAACATAGTAAAAACTGTACACTGTTGTCCATTAACTTAAAAAGCAAAGTCCCTAGATGGTATAAAAGTGAAAGCAGGTGCCTTCTAACTTTGAGAAGAGAAGTCTTTTCTTTTCCCCCTACGCTGCACAATTATCTCCATTGTCTTTGGATGGCCAAGAACAAAACGCTAAGGAGCAAGGCTGCTTGCGATAAACCGCTCCTGGTAGCGGCAGAAGTGTTCACGTTCTTATCGCTCTTGTTGGAGTTGCCGGTGACTTCGGTGGCGTTGAACTCGAACTCCGGGGAGCACTGCTGGAGCTCGCAGCCGCTGCCGCTCTCCTCCCCGCTGCTCTCCTCACCTGCCGAGACAAAGACACGCGCTGTCCTCCTCTGCCGCCTGCGGCACGAGGCTTCGCTTGCGGAAGGAGGTGGTGGGGAAAGGGAAGCGCGGGGATGTTTCAACGTTTCCGAGAGGGAAGCGCGGGCCGTCGCGCGCCCCTTCGCGCTGGTGGATGAAAAGCTGGACGCGAGTTGGCGACGTGCGCTCACCGCCCGAAAGGCCAACCGTATCCTGGGCTGCATCACACGAAGCGTGACCGGCAGGTCCAAGGGAGGTGATTCTCCCCCTCTACTCTGCTTTTGAGACGCCACCTGCAGTGCTGTGTCCAGCTCTGGAGCCCCCAGCATAAGAAGGACATGGACCTGTATGAGTGGGTCCGGGGGAGGGCCACAAAGATAATCAGGGGGCTGGAACACCTCTCCCGTATGAGGACAGGCTGAGAGAGTTGGAGCTGTTCAGCCCGAAGAAGAGAAGGCTCTGGGGAGACCTTACTGCAGCCTTTTAGTACTTAAAGGGGACTTATAAAAAGATGGAGATAGATGTTAAAAAGCTATAGCAGGGCCTGTTGCAATAGGAAAGGAGCAATGGTTTTAAACTAAGAGGGTAAATTCAGAGTAGATACAAGGAAGAACTTTTTTTCAGTGAGGGTGAAGAAACACTGACGCAGGTTGCCCAGAGAGGTGGTAGATTCCCCATCCCTGGGAATATTCAAGGCCAGGCTGGACAGAGTTTTGAGCAATCTGATCTAGTTGAAGGTGTCCCTGGTCATTGCAGGGGGGGGTTGGACAACATAACCTTTAAAAGGTCCCTTCTAAGCCAAACTATTCTGATTCTACGGGAACAATCCTCCTTGCAGAGCCTGTTGGAGATGCCGGTTTCCTTAACACGCTTACCCACAGCTGAAGCTTAACCAGCTACCCTGTGTTAGCATGAAATCCAATTAAAAAGGGAAAAAAGCAAAAGGCAAACAACAGCAAACATACTTATGTCAATGAAGTCGACATCATTCCCACTGTACGCGTTCTTCAGCTTGTTGGTCATCACCCGTAAAGCCATGATTTGCCGGCGAATCACCATGTCTGGCTTGGTAATATCAACTTCTACCTCTGGGTTGTTCACTTGACTTGCTAAGCCATTTCCAGTCACCGCAAAGTCGTACCTGAAAAGAAAACATTCCTGCTAGTACCAGAGCTACAGCTCAGTGGGGCTGTGGTCAAAGGGCAACAGGACGGGAACTCGGCGATGCCACCCCTGTTTCCAGCCTGGGTGATATCCTGAGCCCAAGGATTGTCCAACGTGCTAACCCTCACGGAGCCCTTCCCTGGCTTCTTACCCAATCTCCTTTCCCTGTGTGGAGTTAAATACTGTTTTCATACACCCCATGCCACAAAGGCAGGGGAAAGAATTTTCTCCCCAACTTGAAAAGAGAAGGAAGATCTGGGTTTTATAATAATAATGGCTTACAAGAGCATAAATCAGCTCGCTGCAGGCAGCAGAGCAAAACAAGCTGCTGAGATATGCCCTGATGCCCAGTTAGATGACACTTTTGGGAAAACAACCTTCAGGGCCATAGTTATCCCAAAGAAACCTACAGTAACTGTTGGAGGCAAGAGCATCATTCTGCCTTTGCGTAACGCAACTTAACCATCAAGCTGGGATAGTAAATGTGTACTTCTCACCACGTAGACATGAGAAGCAGTTTCCTTAATAACCTCAGCAGAAGAAACATCTGTGATGCTGAAGATGAGATAATGTAGCCCCACCACTACCCCAAGTAGAGAACAGCCAAGGTGCTCAGCCTGAGGAGGTGTGCGCGCTCAGGTCTGAACTAATGCACGGCCTCTTGGTTTTGAAGAGAGACTGCACAACAAAACCCAACAGATTACAGGTATTTTGTATCCTGCAACAGGTATGACACTGTTTCCCTCCTCCAATTACCTGACTTGCAAGAAAAATCACTGCTGGACAGAAAAAAAAATGATTACTTAGTTATGATTTCTTAGTTATGATGCCAACATCAGTATCACAAAAGAGAAAAAAGGCTTGAGCACAAGCTACTGATCCTGGAGACCAAGCAGCGAGATATAAGCATAAATTTCAAGGGCATGCTCCAACCCTGTCCTGTGTATGGGAGAGTTTATTATTGTTGTTTGTTCTGTTATTATTTGTGATCGGTATTATAGGTTTCAAAGGAGTCAGCGAGAGACCAAAGTGTGGCAGACTTACTTCGTTTTAAAAAGCAGTATTCTTTTTTAAAAGCAAAAGCATCAGGTTGTATAGTTGTCATAAAAGCATCCTACTGACTCACAGCTAGATGCTTAAACACACCAAGAGGTGCATCTTCATCTCTGATGCCCATTATTACTAATTTCTATGACATCTTTTCTGTGCATACTAAATAATAGGCTTCTTTTCACATATACCAGCATATTTACCCTCTTACCCTGTTACTAAGAGCCCACTTACACCATCTAATGCTGTTTCACGTCAAAAAAGCGCGAACTTCTACCTTTTGAGCCATAGAGAAATTACTAACAGCACGGCAAAATATCTTGCACAACCCACATAGGATGTCCAGCCTCCCCTCTGTCTTCTTGCTCAGTGCTGTCAAGAATCCATCTCCTCACTGGTGCTGGCTCTCGTGCACACTGGGAAAATCTGCTGTGTAAAGCCCTGGACAAGCTGCTGATAAACAAGACCTCAGGGGCATTTCTTGTGGCAGAGACCCAAAACCAGGTAGAGTTTCAGGCACACAGAGAAGAGTGCAAAGTTTGTGTGGTATGGCTCAGGCCTGTGCCCCCAAAATATCAAGGGCAAAAACTGGTGTTAGAAAAACGGCTGGAAAATCCTGCACAACTTTGTTTTTTAATGGAACATCTTAGATTTTGCTTATTTCCTCAGTAAGCAAACAGGAAAAAAAAAGAAACTGTTAATTCCAAAATAAAAGCCTAACAGTTACATAAACCATATGACGCTAAATATTTGGCTTATTCATGTGTTGGTAATTTCTTCCTTACAAGAAATAAAACTAAAATAAAAATAGCTTTCTAGCTATTTTTCCATAAAAAGTGTCCATGAAAACCACTGCCCCCCCTCATGCCATTGATTACAGCAGTGGAGAGGACCTTTCAGCAGCCTCCATCTTCCCTGCCCTTGTTGAACAAGGAACCCAGTAATAGCCCCAGGAACACCAACTGGGGGTACTGGGGCAACAACGCTGTCAGACAACACCAGTATCCCCACACTAAGGCCGTGATACAGGATTTTGCACAAATCACCTCCCCAAACCCATCAGCAACCAGTTAAGAGTTCTAAGCCCAAGAAGAGATGCCATATGTGGGTATCTAGACTCGGTTCCCTCCTCTAAAACAAGTCACCACACAGAGGGTGGACAACCCATCAACTTTGCTTTCAACCTCTCCCAACTATAACAACAACAACAAAAAAGAAGTAACGGTAGGAGCACATTTTGGGGGAGCTGGGGTCACTACAGGAGAGGCTTTGGGGAGAGGGGCTGACACACGAGGAAAGGCTGGGGTAAGAAGGAAGGAGTTAACTGGGGGCAGCACTATCGCCAAACCTGCTCTTGGCGCTCCCATTCCAGCACTCGTTCTCATTGACCGTGCCTACAGACATCTTTTCATCGTTGCAAATGTTGCCAGGGAGAGATGACCAAAATTTTTTGGCTTGCTTCAGTTTCTCTTTCACATCAGTAACCTATTAAACACACAAAAATAATAAAAAAAAAAAAAGAAATACAAGACATAATCCAGAATACCTAACACTCATTAAAAGTGAAGCTGGAAAGGTATTTTTTTTATCACGACAGACATGTATAGGCTAGATCTTCAGGCTGCATGTTTTGATGGTTGATTTACTTGCTTAATACAAAATTAAACACTGCTCCTCAAACACATATTACTTCTAAGCCAAGCCTTTAAAGCAGGCACTTTTCTGACATAGAAGCGTTGAGGTAATTCACGTCTAGAGCCACGGGCAGATTACACCCCTCAGAGAGTTTAAGACGGCCAAGGAATATTAAAAAAACCTATAAATTACAAATGGAAAATTATACGCCGCGCTACACGGGTGCGAGGCACTTGCGCGGCACCGGCAGGACCAGGCCCTCACCAGTCGGTCCAAGCTGGTGCCGGCGGCAGTAGTCGGCCTCTCCTCTGGGTTGTAGGGTCTGAAGCGAGCACTGAAACCGCTTTCGGAGACGGAGCGAGCAGTGCGGCCCTGGGCAAGTGTTTTTGGCTGGCCACAGCCCTGGAAAACCTACAAAAGAGAAGGAAAGGTTTATTGTGAAATGAGTGGTCAGAAGAGCCTCCCTTCTCCAGGCTCCAGCCCAGCCCCCGTCCAAAATAACACATCAGCTAAGTATAAACTTGAAAGGGCTTCAAAGAAAAAAACATACTGATGAGAAGAGAAAAATAAAACACATGGGATAAATAAAGCCCAAGTGTCCTCTTGGCCTATTTACCTTCTGAGACACCTGCATGCTGTTCTCCTGCATGTTCATGATGGCATCTGAAATTTTCACATCAATGGGGTCCATGACTGACTCGATGTTGAAAGGACCCTCCAGCCTCTCTGCTACCAGCAGCATCGAATCTTTTAAAATAAAGAGAAAAATGAAGGTCTTTAACGGAGGAGCTTCAAGAATAACAGACAGATAACAAGGATAACAGATTGCACATGCAGACATCACCATAACATCGCTTCTGACCAGTGTACCAGAGCCTACAAGAAAGCTGAGGAGGGACTTTTTAGGATGTCAAGTAGTGACAAGACAAGGGGGAATGGATCCAAACTAGAGGAGGGGAGATTTAGATTGGACGTTAGGAAGAAGCTCTTCCCCCTGAGGGTGGGGAGACCCTGGAACAGGTTGCCCAGAGAGGTGGTGAAAGCCCCATCCCTGGAAGTTTTTAAGGCCAGGTTGGATGGGGCTCCAAGCAACTTGGTCTCAGTGGGAGGTGTCCCTGCCCATGGCAGGGGGGTTGGAACTGGATGATCTTTAAGGTCCCTTCCAACTCTGACAAGTCTATGATTCTATCTCCAGGAAACATTTTGCTCCATTCCCAGAACCTACAACTTCACCAGGCACTTACAGACTGCCAGGGTAAGCCACGGGCTCATACACATCAAAAGTCAACGTTAAAAGAGGGAGAACCATCGCAGCATGCCAACAAGAAGCCTGTAATCACCTCTTGCCATTAGAACAAGCATTACTAACACTCTCCTCTCCGTGCTCATTCATTAAAGGTTGCCTTGTGTCATTTGTTTTTCAAGACAGCTTTCAAAGCCACCGGCTTCCTCGTGCTGGTCCTGAACGCAAGACACCAACGTGAAAGGGCCCAAGACGATCTTCGCTATCATCTTGCCCTTACAGAAAGCTACAGCCTCTGCTGTGCCTGAGGAAGCCAAGGGATTGCACCTTCTGGCATTGCATCGACAATCAGCACAAGGGTGACGGCATGAGAGACCAGGGCAAACGCTCTGCACTGCTCATAGATTTGGCACATCTCTAGGCAAGGGGAGATGGAAAAGTCCCTCAGCCAATACCAGGTCGCTCCTTCTGTGCCGACACGCACGTCCTCAAATACCTCATTAAATACAGCAGCTACTGAACATCCACTACTTCATCTGGGAAATTATTATTGGCATTAAGGCTTTCACCCTGCCCTACATTTAAGCCCTGTCTGGTTCTCCCCCCGAAGGTGCCTCCAGGTACACAGCTGGTGCTAAGCCCTCATCTCTTCTTGTCCACCGAAACCTTTATTTCATGTTAGTTTTCACAGTAGTCCCTCAATCCCAAAACACCCCACTTGCTGGTCTCCTCATCTGCATCACTTCATGATGCTCTGCCAGAGTCATCATTTTCCGGTGGCATTTAATTCTTCAATTTTTCCTAGCCTGCAAGATGTGGGAGGCCAGCCCACGACGGCCCCTCTGGCCCCGAGGAAACCCTCTGCGGAGGAGCTCCTCCCTGCTCCCAAGGACACGCCTGTTCCATTTCTCTTTAATAGAAAGGGAGTTCCACAGTCAGTTTATTAATTTCTCTTGAAAAGTGTTCCTCATTACACTCATCCTCCTCCTAAGCACAGAAGGTACTTCCAACAGGCAGAAAACTTCTGTGGGCTCCAGCTACCTGTTAAAGCCCTATAAAGATAATCCACATACTGAACAACTTAGTAATAGCTCTGCTTTAGTGCCCAAGTCATGTTAAACTACGCTTAAAAAAACACCACCACAAATTGATGACAAATATACAATTAAGCTACTTATTTAAATTAATGAATAAATAATAAATATTGATAACAATAAAAAAATCCAACACTAACCCTCCCACATGAACTACAGAAGCCTTCCTAGACAATGAATAAATAATATTGATAACAAAAAAAATCCAACACTAATCCTCCCACATGAACTACAGATGCTTTTCTAGACTATAAGTCCACTTTGTAAAGACAGCTCAACACTCTAAAGATTTGCTGGCTGTCAGTTAAAGGTCTATCAGTTAACTAACCCATTCTAAAAACCACGTCAGCAGAGACTCAAGCAGCTCCACCAAGGTGCCTGTGTCTAGAGAGTGAACCTGGAGCTCCCAGGAAAGCCCCTTGTCCCACAGGCACACACCACCAGCATCAATGACAGAGCCGTTGCAGGGCATGGCTGGAATTTAGCCATCAGGGAGTACAAACAGGTCTGAACTAAATGCATTTTAAAAAAAAAAAAAAAGGTAATAACAAATGAAACAAAGAGTCTTAGACTGTATTGTGGTGGGCTCCAATAAAGTGATGCTTCAAATCTCTGAGTAATGACTGCTAGCATGAATATACCATTGTGCCAGAGGGGAGAAAAATGCTTTTGATGTGCTACCAAAAGGAGACTTTTGTAAACAAGTGGACCACAACTTAAATGTGTTCATCATTGTCAAAGCTTTTGGGGGTTTTTCACGCACATAAAGAACATCCCGGTGCAGTTTGCAGGAAGCCGCTCGTTGCAACTAAAAATATTATGAATAGACAGATAATAAAACACACAAAATGCATAGGTTTAAGGAAAAAAAAAAAGGGGGGGGGAAAGAAAAATCATTCCATTTTGTAACTACTTAATTCTCCAAGTGGCCAGGAAAGGCCGCAGATCAATAAAGTGTTTGTGAAAGACTGAAAGGAAACATAAACCCCAATTCTTCTGGCTGTTTGGCGTCTTTGTAAACTTTGAGCCGGGCAGGCCATCCACAAGACCATGGGAATGTAGAGCGAATTGGGTCCTTTGTTAGCGGGGGTGCCATGGCGTTACATGTATCACAGCCCAGGAATGCAGCCTCTGCTTTGACTGCCCAGAGAGAAAATGCATTCGGCCTCCAGCAGAGCTGCCAAAGCTGGCGAGAAAAGATAAGGAAAGTAATAATTGCCCTTGGAAAATATATTCAACTGGAGCTCTTCAGGAGCCGGGATTGATACTGGCAAGGAGCGCTAAATGAAAAAAACTTTCATTAAAAAGGGGAAAGGAAAAAAAAAAAACAAAATAAAAAAGAGGGGGGTGGCAGGGTGTGGCAGAGCTCTACCTCATCCACAGTTTTGATTTTGGGGGCATCCTGCAAACTTTTACCTCCCACCAGGAGCTGGCTGGTGTCCCTACCAGCAGTTGTGGCGAGCGGCGATTCCCTCTGGCAGCCGGGGTTGACATTAATAAGGTTGGCTGGGGTTCAAGCGCTGCACATCAAGAGGGAACGCACGCTGCACTCACACCAGGAACGAAGCTTCAGTTAACGCTTCTCCCCAAAAGATTTTCCATTACCGGGGTGAGAGGAGTTGATTATAAACACCAATTATTTTGCCCCAGCTCTGGCGCGAAAGAATTGATATTTATAAGCCACGCCGAGGTGGCTCAGATCTGCTTAAAAAAAAAAAAACAACAAAAAAAAACACGTCTGGCAGAGTGAAAAATGTACCCTGGCCATTTATTACAAACACACAGCATGACAAAGACTGTCTCTCCTCCCTGTGATGGGGAGATAGAAGCGGATTTTTGGGGGGGAGGAGGGGACAGAATCCACACCATATAGCCCATCCCTTAAA
>VWZK01012560.1:83081-142457 GCA_013396935.1 Baryphthengus martii
CCTTAAAGACCCTTTTCCTCCTGCATACATTTGTCCTTGCTAGTGGCATTGAGACAATCCTTGGCGACAAAGCACCTCGCTCTCATGAAGGAAAGCGATTCTTTCGCATTGTGCCAGCAATAATCAGAAACCCACATCTTCAGCCTCACTGTCTGACTTGAAGAACAAAAGGCAGTTTTCAGTCTTAACCCCAAGATCTGCTTTAAAAAGGGAGGGAGGGAGGGGGAAGACCTTGACCATTCATTAACAACAATCTGGTTTTATTATTTATTTTATTTAAAGGGGGGAAAAAAAAATTTCTTTCCACACAAAGTAGTACCCCAGATATGTATATGGAACCTGAATTCGACATCTTTGAGCAGGGTAAACCTTTGTAGGGGGTTTAAAAAAAAAAAAAAAAAAAAAAAAAATCATGAAAAGGCACCGGAGATTAACGCTACTCATTCAGAGCTCCAACCCCCCAATAGCTTGTTTGAAACAAAGTACACCCCTGTCTAATTGGTGTACAATTGTGTCAGGAATAGAGGGTGAAATAATTTAAAGATAGTTAAGTGGCAGAAAAGAGTACAATTCGGTCATTATTTCATACGGTACAACTCTAAACGGTACTTTGCAGAAGAAAGAAAATATAAAGTCTTCTTGCCTCAAGAAACCTACAAACTTCACATCCCAGTTTGGAAAAACTTTACGTAAGTGCACATGCACCCAAATTCATATACACACACTTGCAGCATTTGTTGCAATTCCTCCACATGGTTATCTTAAAAACAGATTTTGAACCTAGAAAAATAATTTAAACATGTAAGAAATAATTGCCATAACTTAGTACTTAAACCTGCAATGAAAAATAGCATTGAGCTCGTGCAGGAGGGATGGGGTTTTTTGTCATTGTGGGGATTTGCTTTATTTATTAATATATCTAAACCTCTAAACACAGACCGAGGATATTTGTGACTTACATCCTGCCCGAACCCCCGGATCTTTTTAATTTAATTTGCCTCAAGTGGCAAATTGACAAAGAAAACAAAATCTGGAACACAACCAGCACCCGTTCAGTTATTAAACCGTCTAAAGAAAGCACAGCTTAAGTTTCCAGTATCAGTACTCCACTGCAAGAATCAACCTAGAGTGCAAGAACCAAGCAAATCCCGCCAATAAAATGTAACGAAGCTTAATACAATGCTTAAGTAATGAGTGGGCAAGAAGCTCCTTGGGGAGGAAACGCCGCAAGAAGAAAGCTTCGCTTCCAACCTGGACTCGCATTTATTTATTTAGTCTGGTTTAATAATCTTAATTATTGTATGCGGTCCCTGATCAGTCTCGGGTGACAGGGCTTGCTGGCTTCCTCCGAGGTTCGTTTTTAGCTGCATACCACCTACAGCAATTAGCTGCTTGTGCTTTTGTCTGTTTTCTGGCATTACGCCCTTCCCTTTCATGGGATTCCTCTTTTCTACTTGGACTAGATGTTTGCAAGTCTCCTGGCTTTGAGCTATTTCAGCTACAATTGTAGCTGAAATGCTTAATATTCTCATGAGAAAGACGGCTGGAGGAACAGAGGGGGGTGTCAGCCTCCCAGAAAAATGACTTGGAAACCCAATTTAGTGTCGCATTTAACTCCCTACATGGAATAAGTAGCCGGAAAAAAACCCGCCTTCTGAAAATAATACCCTGCACACATCCAGTTGGCACTGGGAAAGTGAAAAAACAGAGCACAGAAAACAGGAAAAGAAATTCTGAGATTTAAATCTAGCCTGAAATGACAGTTACCTGTGATTTTCTTTTTTTTTTTTTTTATCTCACAGCGTAACGAAAGGGAAACCTTTTCTTTCTAACAATCTTTTTCTTCCACAAGTGGTATGGGAAGAGGATCACAGCCTTGTCAGTAGCAGCAGACACTTTACACGTGCACTTCATCACACACTAACTGGAGTGAAGCAACTGCTCCCAAAGGATGCTCGCTCACAGATAAATCAAGCCTCCCGGACAAGGAGCACAAAATGAAAACATTTAACATTATCTATTGCCTGTGCCCGCAAAACACGATGCATCGCCAATTCTGCTGAGCCTTGACCCAAGGTAGAACTTCAACATTTCAGTCTAAATGTCATATATCAAACAATCCTGTTCATAAACATGGAAGAGAAATAACAAACAGGAGGAAGAAGGTGGCAAACACACTCGCCCAGCACCACGTAAGGCCTATAGACATTTCAAAAGGACGGTGGCCGAGCGCCAAACGAGCTGTTTAAAGACAGATTCAGACACACGTCCCATTCAATTTTTTTTTTAATGTAAAATACAGACCTACAGCTTTTCCCAAAGCTCATCGTGGCTGGCAGGGAGACTCCCAGGCTGCTGATCAAGAAAAGTGGCTCCAGGAAGGACAGCAGTATGGTGACAACAACATATATAGAGTAGTATGGAAAAAAACAAAGCAGCTTGCACACATGCTTGGTCCAGCAAGAAGAGACTGCAAGTCTACAAGCACATGGCAGCTCCATCCTCCTAAAATCTGCTGCAACAGAGGTCACCGGCACATCAGAAGTCTCATTTATTTAGAAATCAGCACGAATGGCAAAAGATGTGCTGTATACCTAGGTGTGGAAGGAAAAGATTCTCATCGTGGACACTTAAAAAACCTCCTATAACTCAGCATAGCCACTCACAAAAGCCCTTCAGGTCAGGGACACGGTATCAAGATATATTCAAATGCAGTTAAACCCATGTTGCCTTACCCATAAAAGTATTCCACTCGGCATCCAAGTCCCCTTGGTTGGCCAAGCAGCCTCGCATGACGTTGAAGCAGTAGTTGTAACAGGGCTTCACCGATACCAGACCTCGGCAGTGTGGGCAGTACATCATTTTCAGCAACGCTCGCGTACCCTGTGGTGTGGGGTTCACCTTTACCAGACAAAAAGGGAGAAGAAAATTAGCCCTCAGTCACTAAAGCAAAAAACTTCACACATTTCTCCCAGGGTGAGTGGGAACAGAGCTGTGCAGAGGAGATACAACGGGGTCAGCCACTGCCATCCGTCCGGTCAGAGCTCCCCACTTAAGCAGTACAGGGATCTGGGGAGCAGACGAGGGGACTGGGCTCACCTCCTTGGGTGTACCTACCGCTCCATGGGGCAAGGACAGTTCCCATTTCTGCAAAATCTTATCTGCACTGCAACACGCCTTGTGTATTGTGGGATCCCTCCCTGGGCTGCAAGGACAGGCACCCCGAGGGAACATGCGGCTCTCCAGCTCAGGGAAGGTGGTAAAAAGCGACCAAACCGAAAGGCGTTAACACAAGGCTGTGCTATCTAAGGCCCACTGCAAACACACGCTGAAGAATGCCAGGATTTCTCAGGGAAAAGTGGCTGAGATGGGATGCCTGACGCTATCACCGCACCAAACCCGCCAGGAGCGTGCCCTCCTCCTCCGTGGAGCTGCAGCTCGGCTCTGCCCGGACAATCGCCCAGCAGGGCTCTCCAGCAGAGAGACTGGCCCCTTTCTTTTACATTCAATTCCTGCAACACAGCATTTACATGACAGATACTCGGGTTCATTTATACTCAGCACTCATCATGCTAAGCAACACCGTTCCCCACACCCAAAGGAGGTGGCAGCTACAGCCCTGCAGCTGAGGACAAGCTGGGAGGACCCTCGAAGCCAAATGTGCAAGCATTGGGTGTGCAAGCGGAGCTATCTGCAGCAGGCACGTCACCCCCTGAGCCCTCTCAACAGGGCTGTTTTCCAAAGTGACTCATGGTCATTCATGTTTGATTCACTCTCTGGCCCAGCTTCAAAAAACATTCATTGAAGCCATTTCCACCCAGACGGTCCGAGGAGCATTAGCTCCAGCACCACGTACTAGCGTCAACCACGTGGTGGGTCCATCCAAAGCACCAACCAGAGAAGCTCTCTCAAGAGCAATCTGAAGTGTTAATTAGCCACACAAGAAAACAGAAAATTAAGATGCGTTCAGAGATACCCTGACAAAATAGAAGTGGTCTCTAGTGTTTCAAGCAAAGTGCTTGAGACTTCTTGTAAGGCATTTACAGAAAGCACTCTGCAGAGGTTATGATCCAAGACAGTGCTGAAGGAGGAGATAAAACAGAGCAGCAAAGAAGAGACAAGTCATTCAATAGAAATGGCTGCAGACAGGCATGGCCTCCACATCTCGTCTGCTGGAGGCCTGGGAGCTGACTCCGTAGCAGAGAGGGTAACAGGATTGGATGAAGAGAAATGGATGTGAGGAAAAACCTGGTACCACCCGTACACTGAGGATCTTACTACTGCAAAGCCCATCTCAGCAGGAGGGGTGCGGAGAAACCAAACATGATCTTTGAGAGCAAAAACCAGTTGGCAGCATATGTAACTAGGAGGCAACAGATTTTAACGATAACAAACCAGAAACAAAAAATCCACTACACCATCAGGCTGGCTTTCCTAATCACATCAGCAGATTTTAAACCCCTCTTTTCTTATGAAAAGAGGCGACAGATAAAAATCTGTCGCATTTTTGGAAACTCCAGAAAGACCACGTTTTCTCCTCGGTAGGCAAGGAAATGGTTAGAAAGACAGAAGGACAAATTCCCTGCAGTTGACGGAGCTCACTGTTGGATTTTTGCCGGCCAGTAATGTTCATTCAGATACCATTTTACCCCTCTTTTGGCATCTTTAACCTTTTTTTGTCCACAAAGAGCCTATTTGGCTGAGCAAAGGAGGCTTCAATGTAGAAAGCTCTTTGCGGTGGCGGGGGAATGCAATTCAGATGCTTCAGAGCATATATACATATATATATTTGGAAGGCACAGTGGGAGCAGGAGCCCCAGCAGAAAGCTCCCTATTTGGGACAGCGTAGCTTTAAAGCAGAGCTGGTTCCAACACTGGGAAGAGCTCAAGCAACACAAACCAGCTAAACCAGATGATTTACAGTCAGAAAACCGAAAACAGACAAACGTAAAGGTATCATCTGCCATCCAGATGGTGCAGTCTTCGCGTAACAGAAAAGTTATTTGTTCCCTCTTCCCCACACATCTCTCACCCAGAGGCAGAGCTCTCAAGGATGCCCCAGAGCTTAGTAGTTTAGTCATTTCTCCGATAAAAATCCCTTCCTTTGACACTTGGTGGTAGGTGCCATGACTTCCACACCTAGTCCCGAGGCTTGTCAGTAGATCCCGGCCACCCTAGCACTGCAAGCCCTCAAAGTGCTTTGCATCCCCCTCGGTGAGGAAATAAGAAAAATGTTGACAGCACCAGCCAGGTGCTACAGCAGTTCTATCATGGAAACCTGCAGCTTTATGAAAGGGATTGCATGGCAGTGTGTCGCACAAAAAAAAAAATAAATTAAAAAAATAAAAAAATAAAAATCACCCGCACAGTAGTGATCCAGGAGGCACCTTTCCTTCTGCAGTTCCCAGCTAGCCAAGTGGCTGCAATCCTGCAGCGTCCTCCCACTTTGAAATTTCATAGGGGTTGATCTCGATGAAGCCCAGCAGATGCAGGGGAAACTGAAGCCGCTTTCCCGCGTTCCACAGCGGAAAACATGGAATGGTCACTTGGATTAGGTTCTTTGTTCAAAGACTGAGGGTGATTTTAGAAGCAAACGGGGTTCTGCTTCCTTCTGCGCATCGGTTTGCGGCTCTGAGCCCTACACAGAGCTCAGCAGAGGGTAATGGCAGACGGGGTGAGGAAAAGACAGACCCCAGGCTCCAGTGACTGCCGGACTGAACCCTAACTCATGATGGATGTAGCCCACAGGGAAGCTGTTAAATTTGCAATACAGCTGCAGATGAAGACAAAGGGGAAATTCATCAATCCGGATCTGGCATTTTATGGTGTCAGAAAGCAAGAGGAAAACGACACACAGGCAGAGATCACCTCTAAAAGAGGGTTCCAGGGAAGATTATGAGCAATTACACCTCATTACAACAGTGATAAATACTTAACCGCCGCGTATCGCTGCAAGAGAACCTTAACCCCTGGCACGGGGCCCGTACCCAGTCCAGACCAGCTCTGGATCTGTCAGAGGGATGTGCCATATGTTGCATTGGCAATTCTTCACAAGCTTTTAATATTCGCTCTGCCACGCCAGGTGCAAGCTCTTAAAACACCACTGTATGTAATAGTAAACCCAGATATGCTTTGTTCTGGGGTTGTGTTTATCTTGGAAAGCAACTCAAGTTCATTCAAACTCTACTCTAGAATGACCCTCAAACCCAAATAATCTCCTTTCTAACAAAGCAGAGTCCCAAAGAAAGCTTTATTTGCTGACGAGGATTTACTCCGGTAGGTTCGAGCCCAGGTAGTAGGACACTGTAGTGCACGTACCCTGTAAAAGCTTCTATTAGAAGTAAATGCAGTCCAATCCTTTCCTTTTATCTTTGGAAATTTATTTCCTTTCCATGGCGTTCCACGCCACTGCAGCAATCCATCACCCTGCGGTTTCAACATGTAAATTACAATTTGTCCAGATCTATACGCTTTGTCAAATGCAAAGATTAAAAGCTGCTAACAGATGTGCTCTGGCACCAATTTTCACATTCGTATCTAACTTGCTCCTTAAAACTACAGATTTGCACACTATCCACAAAAGCTAAGCGAAAAGCAAACAATTCTGGGCTTAATTCAAATGCTTCATATCGGATTTGTTGAGCTACTCCCCCAACTTACACTGAGTGTTGAAGATACTTGAAGATACAACCCTATTCGTGTAAAAACGACGTGCTCTTGCCAGAGCAAAAGCTTTTTGTTGGTACCTTGTCATACCCACCCCATTTCAGAGCCTCACAGAAGGGAAATGGTTTCCTGGACATCCTTAGCCTTTTCCAACTTGTTGGCGATTGCAGCTGGATGCACACATCTGCTAGAAACGTCACCATTCAAAGCACACACCTATCAAGTGAAATGCCTTGTTAACAGCCTACCACAAAGCCACCAAAACTCAAGATACGCTGATCTGTGCAAACAGATCAAGTTCAGAGAAGCAAATCTGTTTCTTTCTCCCCTCCTTCCCAAGGCAAGGAATACCTGAGGAAGGATGACAAGGCTCCAACCACGGACGGTCCTGTGGGGAGTTCCCACCAGCTGCCAGACAACCAGAGCCACGGTTTATTCTCTCACTCTACCCTCAAGTTAACATTAAGAATGTTAATAACAACATTTAAAATCCTGCCAGCTTTAATAACTATTTATAACAGCACTGATAATTCGAGCTTTCTTATTTTCCAAGCTTGCACAACAGCAGCGTTGCCATGCCAGCAGCACAGCCACCAGAAAATATAAAAACCCAACAATTTGCAAAAAGAATTGGGGCAATACTCTAAGGAAGACAGAAGGAATAACCTCTCAGTGATACGGAAAGATGTTTTCATGACTTCAAAACCTGACTCCAAAGCTGACTGAAGGACTGTGGGATGCTCCAGTTGAGCAGCCAATTTAGACAAGTGAAGTGTCATCGACTTTTGGGACCAACGCAACCGTGCATCATTTTTTCCTTCCCTCAGAGTTGTGCAAGAGTAGTATCTTGGCACATGTCGGTCCAGACACTCAGCTCACTGTGAAGCAGAAGATCACTTGGGCGGCTCGTGGTTTGCTTCCCCACCCCAAATATTCCAATGACACTGTTTTGGAATTAACGACGCATTTAACCGATTTTGCTGGCCCAGTGCTAGCACATGAATAATTTAGAAAGCATCTGGCTCAGCCACAGATTTGGGCCTCCGAGGTCTTGCGCAGGGGAGAACATTTTAGAGGGATATTTGGGGACTGCACAGCTCTGCGCCTCGTCAGTATTCGCTACCCACAGCGACGTCTGCTGCAGCTTTATTCTGCGTGAGGAAAAGTTCAGGAGCACGTTTACACTCGATTGCCCACTTACTGCTTGCTCCCCCCGGCCCCAGATGCGACACTGCCAGAGAGGAGCAGCAGAGCTCCTGAGAATCACACTGCCATGAACTCAACCTGCTCAGTCTTAACGTTTATGTGTCAAAAGGGGAGCACCATGTGCTTGCCTTCCCTGCCAGCACCACATGGGGCAGAAGGGACCTCACACTGCCCAGCAGAAACCTCTTCCACCCAGCACTTACAGAGCGATGTCCGGGGTCAGCACCCCCTACTCTCAGTGTGCTCAGGACCAACGTGCCTTTCAAAGTCTGTTCTCCAAAGCACCTGCCTCTCCTCAACCCAGAGACACGGCACATACTTCACGGGATTCTGCTCGCTTTAACTAGCAAAACAGTGAGAACACTGATCTTGGCAACTACACCCAAAAACCTCCTTAGTTATCCCTCGCCTTGTTTTCAAAATGAGCAGGAAAACATTGAAGGGAGAGGCAAAGGAAGAAAAAGAAAGAAGCAGCAGTGGGCTGAAATGCTCCTGCATGATGCCACCAGCTGCAAACCCGCAGCCGCATCCACGCGCGCTCGCTGCCCGTTAAATCCGCGATGATTACTGCTCGAGCACGCTTTGAAGGCTATGCCTAGCACAGACCCTCAGATGGCTGGAGCTGAAGCAGATGCAGCCACATTCTTGGCAGGTCTTCTCAGGGTTATCTTTGATGTGGAGAAGTGCTCGGTATTGTTTTCTGCATCGATGTTTGCCCTTGGCACGTGGAAGGCAGCGTCCTTGTGCACAGCAGCCCCTCAGTATGGCCCAACAGCTTGCCTGGGCAGCACTGCTTCTTAAGAGGTCCCTCTGCAACACTAAAAGGCCTCCTTGGCTCTTCTGGCTGGTTCTCAGCTGCCCACAAAGCACCCGCCTCCTGTCTCCTCTCAATGAACATGGAAGCAGCACATTTCAGTTCTGTCACTTCCCTGGGAGGATTTGCTCTTGCCCAAAGGCTACGCAGTTTTGTTGGGTAATAAGAACACAAGGCACATTTACTGAAGTAGAAACTGAATGCCCCTATATTTTTATGATACAGGCCTTAATTCTTACTCATGCAGTGTTTTATTACTTTCAGCACTGCTTCTCCCAAGCTAATGTCCGGTCCCTGCGGAAAAGGGCAGGAGCCACGGTTCAGGAGGTGCAGCTGGAGGTAAAGTTGCTCAGCAGGCCAGCGGTAGGTTGGTTTATGCAGGTTCAGCATGCCACCTTGTGCTTGATGGATGCCTCATTAGACAAGAAGCAGCTCAGAATAAAGGGGCTTAAAAAGCTACTGGGCTCCCACTTCAGCTCTGGAGTGGCTGTGGGAAAGCAAAGATCTGCTCCCTCTGCAATTTTCTTCCATAAATAGTTTGAAGAAAATTCCCTCCTTGGCCACTATCATCACACTTCATTAGAGACGAAATGCCGATACCAAGGAAGCTGAACCTCCTCCACCCGCTGCCAATATCTCCAGCAGCTTCCTCTCAGCTGTTAATGTCTCTAGGACAGCGAACGATGAGGTAGGTGTCTTAGCAATACATATGAAGCTGTGCATTATTTCACATGGCTCAGATCTGCGCTTCCAACTTACACGTTTCTTGTGTATGACTGAAGCTGCTGCCTGTCCTGGACAAAGGAGACAAGGTTCCCAAGGATGGACTGGAAGGCCCTCTCCAACAGCCCAGCTGCTTTGATGACTGCATCTCCTGTAAGTTTCAGCATGCAAATGCTTGTCAGGAAGGCAATTTGGGAGCCCCCACAGAGCTCCCAGCAGTTCCTCTAATGATAGGACGTAAGGGCAAGAGGGAAATGCAGTAAGAGAATCCCAAAACAACTGTTCATTAGCGTAAAAAACCTGGGGGGCTGCAAAAACCTCTCACCATCACTGCAACTGCAGATAGTCCCATCCACACATCCTTGTTGGCAGTTTGGAGAAGAGGCAGTGACACAAGCGCAGAAATTCGATGTCACGTGGCTGCACGCTTCCATCTTTCTTGCCCCTCTGCTGCTGATCTTCAGCCAGACCTTCCATCCTAGTCCTTGGGACAAGCAGGTTCCTCCTGACCCTACAAAGTGCTGTCAGGGGACTCAGTCCTTGACTTCACCTCCTCCTCCTCCCTCCACAACTGGGATCTCCACCCCATACCCGTCACTGACCCGCACTCAACAAGCCCCTGGGCACTTTGCCCTCAAAAGGTGTCACAACCCTTGACCAGGCTGTGGGTTTAATCGCACGTAACTAATTAAGGGAATACCTCTGCAGCTTGAGAACTGCCCAGTGGTAGGTTCTCACTTGTCTCAGTCACTCTGGGCTCTGGCTTGTATTTGTTCCTTTTTTCCCAACCCTGGCTGGGACAGGAAATGTCACTGCTGGCAGCAATTTAACCCGGTTGATTTTAGTGCTTGTCAAGGGCTAAGTAGCAAGTGAGCGATTAAGGGGTGGGCAGATTTCCGTCTCCCGAAGGCGAGGGCAGGAAGGTCAGAGAGAAAGCACCAGGCATCAGCAGATGATAGAGGGAAGCGCCGGAGGCCCCCAGCCCCTCACAGCCCCCCTCAGATGCAGGAGACGTCTCTAGCAGGGGGAAACAGCATCCAGGGTTTTCCTCTCAGATCGGCCATTCAGGATGGATCTGGAGAACTTTGTACTTTTTGGATCCAAAGGAAGGAATTTTAAGGGGTGAAGACTTGAGCATCGAACTTGTGGGTTTTAGACACGGTTTGAAAAAAGTTTGTGCTTTCTCTCCACTGTTATGTTTGAGCAGCAGCACATGGCTTCTGGTCCATCCAATGTCAAATTAAAGTGACTTTCTAGCGTTCTGGCTCTGAAATCAAGCATACTTGCAGCTTTTCAATATTATCTCTTCCTTTCCCCCCTTCTATTCCCAAACTCACACGAGAACAGTACCATCTCCCTAGTCAAGATGTAAAAATACACAGGAGCATTAAAAAGCCATCAAGACCATTCTACTGTAAAGTGCTCTTTGCTCTCCTGATAGCACCCCAGGAAAGCAAAAAGCAGCTGAAACTTGCAGTAGTTTGCATTTCTGCTCCTGAGGATATTCAATTAAACATTTTTGACTTGCTTGTTACAAAACACATTAGAGGTAAAACTAATTTGCATTACTTTGGACATTTTTTTCATAGAGAAGAATAGCAGATTTATCCCTCAACTTAATCCCTGGTACAAGTAGTCTTTCCACTACAACTCCTGAGGAAAAATAAAAAGGAAGCAAAGTCAATAGAGTCATTATATAGAGCTCAGCAAAGCTGGGCTAATCTATATGCAATGTAGGAAGCCTCAAAACACGACCACAAAGCGGCAGGCGTAAAAACATCAGCTTTTAAACACACGTACAGAATTTCCCATTGTGTCTCGCAGAAAGGTGACGTTAGATTTCCACCGAACGAGATGAAAACACTACAGTAAAGATTATTATTCCTTCCTCTGATGCAACTAAAGCTTCGGTATTCAACAGGAGAGACTTTTGCTACCGCTTTGCAAAGTCAATCTGTTGCAGGATTTCCAGTGCAACTTGTGAAACTAAAGTGGAAAGTCTGGTAACTGCGATCGCCCACGGCACGTGAGCTATTTTCGCAGCTGAGTGGGTCTCGGGGTAACCTCCCGCACTCAAGTAATTAATTCTAGAGTTGAAGGCAACTCTACACTCAAGGATCTTCAAAAGGGAAAGAGAAATCACGATGCCACCTCGGGTTCACGACTCTGATTCGTAACAGATGCGGGGACTGTAGCCCTTGCGGTCCCGTGTCAAGTCAGGAGACGTTTTGATGAATTCCGAGCAGATGGAGCATAAACACGATCCCTCATCTATGCACTTTTACTGCCTACCAAGTGACTGCACATTCCTGAAAACCATACTGGGGCTTAGTGAATGGACCTCCCACCCAAATACTTCATCCCCACTCTCCAGCAGCGAAAAATCCATCCCCTGTCCACAATATCCACCACACAACCAGTAACAAAAGCCACCAAATATGAAACCCCAACCAAAAGGTCAGCAGGCTCAGCCAGTGACCTGGCCACAGACACACGATGCTTGTCCTCATCCAGCGCCAACGATCCCTTCCACATCTCCTTCTCACCACAGGATGGCATCCCCAAGGCTAGAGGATTTGTGGTCTTGTAAGAGACCACCCCACACGCCACCCATGGAGCTCCACAATACTCGAGCAGCACGCAGACACCTCACACAAGAGTTATCACTATTCAACGGGGACTTCAAGGTACCCAAGGACCAGAAACGCCACTGCTGACTTACAACTTGCTCCTAGAGCCTGAGTATGTTAGTGTGGCAACTCTTTCCTTGATAATATTCTCTGCTCTATTGCACACATGCAGGCTTATTGCAGGCTGGTTTTCTCATTTTTCTTCAAGGAAAATTAACATGGAAACAGATTTTTTTTTTTCCTCCTTCAGAGAGCATATTTTAATACTATCCCTGTAAGTCAAAGCCATTTGAATTATTATCTCTCTTAACGATGCTGCTTGCGCTGCCTCCAAAATTGCATTCTGCTTCTAAAAGTACCTGAACAGCTATTCTTTTCTGGTTTACTACCTTTTTTTCTTTTTTTCCTGGCACTTAGGGTGATCTAAACTACTACCTGCCCTTTCAGCCTGCCGTTTTATTACTCCACAATCATGCAGAGAGAAAATAAACCTCTCTCTGCCTTCTACAGCCCACAGGAAACGAGCCAAATTTGTTAAAAAGAAATCATGAATACTTGTTATCTTACACAACCACTTTAAGGGGATTATCGAATACGCTCGCCCCTTATACCATATAACTCAGACTAAATTCAAGACAAATTTCACGTACAAAAAGCAGTCACCTCAGTTAAACCACACCAAAGGAGTTTATAAGAGGGAGGCAAACATTTCAGCGACCAATACATTGCATCTGTCTGAACCCTTGAAAAAAGTGACTTTACCATGAAAAGTCTGAGGTCTAACTCACGTTGCTTGTGTGGCTCCAAGTACAACTGGCTCCTGCCCCGTGTATATGGCTCTAGCTCACTGTTATCACAAAAGTACTGTTTGCTCACTCTAACAGCCTCTCCCCACACCTAGGAGCAAGAAGCAAATCATCAGCTGCTCTGTAATAGATGCCCACAGCATCTGTGACTCGTTGTAATTTGAAGGCAATATTAAGATAGGTCGATTACACAAGCAAACACGTTTTTTTTCCGCTGCAGAAGGTATTTAATTTCCTGCTCATCGCTGTTCCCTAGACAGGAGGACAGCATCAACCTGGGGAACATCCCCGCTGCTGGGTTGCAGCACGGGACGCCTCCAGGACACGACTCTACCGTGCAACAGCACAGCCTACGTAGGTAGAGTTTGGTCCCACCTGCACTCTAATACCACCTTTAGGCACCTAGTAAGGACCACAAGGAAAGATGTCACCCATCACAGGTCCATGGAACATGGGACTAATGACAAGAGCGAGCTCACCGCGGACACTTTGCTGACGACGTCCCTCGCGACGGCGAGGCCCTGCGCAAAGGTGCGGGCGGCCACGAACGCTCGCGTCACTTGCAGCTTGAGCTTCCGCGGCACATCCCCGAAGGGCTTCAGCTGCTCGGTGTACTTGCTGACACACTCGAGGTACTCGTCCGTGAAGTGGTACTGGGGGTTGACCAGTCGGAACATGCGCTCCAGCAAGCGCGCCCAGAACTCGTTGAGCATTTCCTCGAGGTTGACGTTGCCGCCCACGTAGTACCGCTTCAGCTCCACGAAAAGGTCCTTGAACAGCTCCGAGTTCTGCATGTACAAACGGCCATACGTCCGCACGAACATGTCATTCAGCGACTTCTCGGCATTTTCAAGAAGTTCTTTGAAGAACTCTAGGAAAGAGGAAGAGAAGATGAGGTAAGCACGGGCACTGGGTTTTGCGTTCGCACGCTTCCACAACCGCTGCCATTGCTTAACTGGAAAATTCAGCACGACGAGACCATCACTCAGATCGAATGGAAGGTTAAAAGACTCCCTAAAAATTTTCAAAAATTTCTACACCTCAGTTTCTGATTACTCTTCATAAACCAACACCCTCAACCTCTCTTCAGATGGAGAAACTTGCATGAGTGAAATCTCTTTTGATGCAAATCTGAATATCCTGACAAAAGTCATCAAAAACGGAAAAAACTCCAAACTGCCAGTTTCTTACGTTACCATTCAGTCATCCTAAAGGAAGGAATTTCAAAGCACAAGACCATCAGTGAGAACAAAATAAAAATAAAATGTGGGTTTTTTTTCTTAAATAGGCATTTTGCAGAAATAGGTCTTTTCACATTTGGTCAATTCATTTCTGAAGCGATAATAAACTAGCCTCAAAAAAATATATTTTGAACACATTTTATAAACAAACCCCAAAATTTACCTGCAGGTCCCTTCTCCTGTCTTGCAAGTTTGTCAGGTCTCAGGGCAGGGCCTGTCTTTAATTACCTAATTGGTCCTGATCGCAGACAGGGCTTCAGATGTTTGTGGCAGTACAAATAAAACAAACAATTATGCCAGAATTGGCTCAGAATCCAAGTGCTAAACATTTGGCACGCGAACAACACGAGATTTTTTCAGATGACAAAGGATGGATGAGGGCCCTTGGGCTTCATCACTTTCTAAAAGCAAATCCCTACTTCAGTTGATCCTCGGAGAGCGGCAGACAGCACGGTGCCGGAGAGTGGCTGCTGCTGAAGCACTATCAGTGTATCTTGGCAGTGCCCACACGTCTCCAAAGCCCACAATGAGCTGACATGATATTGTTTGGCACGTGAGATGCATCTGCCAGGTCAGTTTAAAGAACATCACCCACCATGACAGTGCCACCGAAGCCTTGGCACATGGATCTAGGCAAGACTACCCTAACGACAGAGCCTTTGCCTTGAAGATCTGGTGTAGATGAGTCAAAATAAAAAAATAGGGGAGGAGTCCGTTAAGTCAGAGGCAATTGTGTCATTTTGGAACAAAACTCTGCACTGCGTGGCCCTGGGAAGGAGGTAAGGAGTGCAAGAGTAGGTGTCACCGAGAGAAACCACCACGTGCTGGTGGTGCTCACACCGAACTGCCACACCGTTTGCGGCAACCCCGCAGGGGACACCGGCATCCCGGGGCACGGGCACAACCTCTTCACTGCCACGCACGGCACGGGCCAGGAAGCGTATTATTTTATGCATGCCACCAGCAATTGAGGATTCTGACCTCTGCTTTTCTGTGACTCATATCCAATAAATATTTTTTAAATAAAACATGCCTCTGTGGCTTTTTTAATCCTCAAAGGAGTAATGTTTAGAGCCAGGAGTTGTTGGAAGGGGGGATATTTTGGCCCAGTGTGAATTTAAACCTTGTTAAAACATATTAAAAGTATGCTGAAGTTCAGATTTTTGTCTTCAAAGTGCTCCAGTACAAACAAAGCCTAACACAGAAAACATTTTCTGGAAAAACTGAAACATTCTTCGAGTTCCTGATGAACAAAGTCATGGGGCTCAGTGCCTGACACGGCTGTATATAATGCAGCCTCTTAGGAGCACAAGAGAAATGATCCAGGGAAGTAGAGATTGATTTCAAACACCCAACATGTCCTCTGTCCAATATCAGCAGGAACCTCCACTTTCGTTCCCATGACTGGCATTTCCTCTCCAGGAAGATTTTTTTCTGTTGAGTTTATACTACAGAGATTAGCTTGGTGTATATTAATTTCTAATTCACTTAATCATTTTGAAGGCTCACTTCCTTCCTCTTCTCAGGCCTTTTAGTATCACCACATATTTATTTAAATACTTTTGTGGCAGGCACAAGAGTTGGTAGATGCATCAGCAAACTCTTCACAAATAATTAGATTTTGAAATTATATTGATGAGAAATCTATTATATCGTTCCAACCACCAGCCTAAAGGAACCCAAAGTACTGCTGTAAGCCAGGAAAGTTATCTCAAGTTGTTATTATCATCCATAGTACCATAAACAATTTATTCCCCTGCCCAAACTGATTTTATTGGTTACACTCCAAAGTGGAAATTGAATAAACTGTATCCAGGCTTTGAAGCACTTGATCTCTTAGCAATTTTTCATGTGGGCTAGAACCAGGTATGTTCATTAACTGTCCTGAAAAAAAACCTGTCACCTAAATTAGCTGTAAATACCCTTACACCTGCAGCCTTACAGCCAGCAGCTCAAAAGGAAGGTAAATAAGGGAAATGAGAACGTCACACCAAAACCAGCGACTTCTAAAACCCCAACACGACGCTGCTGAAGGAGGCACCACGTACGGGCAAAGTCGTCACCTCTGGCTTAAGCGCCAGCCTGAGTTTTCACAGGCAGAACACACCTGTTTCAAGTACCACTTCCCAAATAAGAAGGAGAGGAGGACAGTGCAGGCAGCACAGTCGGTCAGCGCCCACCTTCCTGCCCTGCACCGCTTCCCTGCCAGCACACGCCCGCATCCCCACAGCACGCCCGACGGGATGTCCTGATGACTGGCACCACCGGCTTGGCCCACGGGTGGCCTCGTTGGAACTTTGCAGCTCCTGGGTTGAGAATGAGTTTGAGAAGGAAGAACGCCAAGAACAGCCGCAAGGGCAAGGGGCCACGGCACACCAGCAAGCAGGGAGAGACCCGGCAGTGGGATGAGCACGGCAACGTCTTCCTCCATGCAATGCACAGTGCTCAGCTTGGTCAGCAGCTGGGATTAAATGGTATGTGTAGATATGTTTTGCTCCAGCTGCTGGCACACTCAAAAGTCTGCATCCTCAATTGCTATCTCCCCATCAAGAAATCAGCTCGGGCACAGAAAGGAACATTAAGCTTTTCTCTGCGCAAACCACAGACATTTGCAACGAAGAGAAGAAAGCCCAGAAGTACTTCTTATTAATAAATGCTTATCTGACTACTAATTCCCTGCATCTCCTTAGATATTAATTCTCCCCCCTCACAGACCCAAACTGAGCAGCAAACACCAATGTAACCTACCATTAACCCTGCCACTACAAGAAGAAAAATGGCAGGTTCCTCTCTTACGTCTTGACTGTTTGTTGGCTAAAATAAATGACCACCTTTCATTTGTATTAGAAGCTGACTTGTTCTCAAACAAAGCAAACACACAAAGGCCTTGGTTGCTTATTTTACAGCACTGTAAAAGCACGTTTTACAGCTGTGTTGCAAGCAATCTGTACTCATTAAATTATCACTCTGACAGGCTTCTTGTGAAAAGCTGTCAAACGCAAACATTTTTCACGGACGACAAATCATACTTTGCCGGAGCTTTCCGAGACGCTGCTATCTGGAGGGATGGCAGGCTCTCTTTTCCCTCCAGTTATCTTGTTTAAACTCCCAGAACAAGAGTTGGCCCCTCTGTCGACAAATAAGCATAAGCACACACACCACTGGGAAGGGCTTCCCAAACTGACCCGCGGGAGCAGCACGTGGCTTGAAGCTCTCCCTGGTTCTCCTCGCTAAGAGCAGAGCGTGGAGAGGTGTCCAGGTCACACGAAGTGAGCAGACCACAGACAAAGTGCTGGGTTAAGACAGCTCAGCCAGCTCTGGTCCAACCTGATATGAGAGCAAGTCCACATTTTAAAGCTTCAACCCATCTCAGCCCAGCCCTGCTGATGCAGTCATCTCATTGCTCAGGGGGATGCTCAGAAGGGCAAGTGCAGGGGCGAAAGTACCAGCCCTACAGTCTGCAGAGTACACCTGAGCTGTCCAGGGGGATCAGAGCCACAAAACCTTTCCTAACACCATGGAGAAAAAGTTTTAAAATTGTCTGTATTGCAAAATAAATCCTGCGGACGCTATGGACTTTGATGCTCAAAGGAAGATGACATTTCCAATGCAATTAACTTTCAGAGGTAGAAAAGGCAGTAATCTGCAGCCAGGCAATCTACAGTTCTGGGCTCTGTTTATCCTTTTAACACATTTGAATTTCAGGGTAGAATTTCAATGCCCAACACTCAGGGAAAGCCTAGAGATATCACGAAAGCGTAAAAAAGACTGGATGCAACATACCCAGTATTTCTGCAATAAGAGTCCTGGGAGGGGGGAAATCAAAAAAACATCTGCTTTTGAACAAACCCTTCCATAAAAGAACACAGTGGGAAACAACCATAGTTACTTGGCAATTTCCTTTTTTTTTTTTTTTTCAGGTAATAAGATGTATTACCTGTTTGCAGCTTGAGGGCAGACCAGCCCTGCCAGTAACCCAGCACAGAAGAGCACTGCACCTCCCCAAGGTGCTTCCACGTGACATCAGTTTCCACTGCCAGAGTAATTCAAAACAATTTTTCCTCCAAATTGCAGATACATAAGCTACTTGGAGAAATACAATCACTCCACCCACTGCACGGGGCAAATCCCACCTCCAGACAACACACCCTTTGATTTTTGTACCTTTTGGTGTTTTTTTTTTTTGATCCTGGATTCATAGGTCTCACTTGAAAATATCCCTTTTTTTTAAAGTAAGAAGGAATGCAACACTTTCCTATTCCTCATGCTAACATTTTCAGATATATTAAGAGTGAGATTTTCATACAAGAGGGCTTTTGATGAGGAAAGCCCGCTGCTGTAGGGCACAGTCCTAGCTAAATCAAAGGCAACTCCTGGAAATTAGATGAACACATCAAAGGGCATGTTCCCCTTCATGCACAGGCAGGTTTGGCATTTCCCAGCAAATGCTGGTGACAAAAGTAGCAGCAAAAGTCTGGCCTGAGTTGCCTCTTGTCACCACTGGCGTCGGACGCCCCTTGGCAGGACTAAAGCGCTAGTGTCCTCTGACCCCAGGCAGAGAGTCCTCAGGGCTGAACCCACAGCTGACCACTGTAGAAGCGTAAAGTTTTGCCTCAAATTTCCTGATCCTCAGGAATGAAACACGTTTTACTTCAGAGAATAATTTCACGCAGAGAAGCACTGCGCTCCGCTTGCTCCTCTTCCAGCAACTGCAAAGACAAAGCACAAGTGACCCAGGGCTCAGCACAAAACCCCCAACACATTCTACAGAGCAGAGGAAATCGTAACTGTGGTGCAAAAAAGGTAGAGGCTTATCCAAGAACTCAGCAAGGCCGCTGAGCCAACGTGCTCTCTACAGATGCCCATCTGTTGGCCGTGTTCGGGTGTCCTGGTGTCCTTCCAAAAGGAGACGAGGGCGACTGTGCCCCTTTCTGCTCCCAAAGGCTGCCAGACCTGCTACATGTCCCATCCACCAGGTTTGCTTAGGGCTGTGTTTTCAACTGGCCTTATTCTGCTTGAGGTTTCCAAATTCACGATGCAAACGGATACCAGGTAGACGTGCAATTACTCGATATTCCTTAAAAAACAAATAAAACCTCAAGCACACAGAGGGAATATGCTGAATTTTTATAGGCACAATTAATTAGCTTCAGATAATTTGCCACCCAGCTTTGAGTATACTCTTACCATGCAGTCCAGATTATGATTAATTAAGGACCGTCTGTTTTACCAAAACCTTTAATTTGCTTGTCTGTATAGACAATTATGCTTTCTAGTGTGTACAGGAGAGCACTGCCACAAAAAGATTAATTATATCTTCTCATAAAATGGTTTACTCCTAAAATATCCACAACAGCAAGACGAATTCCCAGACGAACGCTCTTGGCCGAGCCGTGGCCCCAAAGGCTGTGCCGTGGAGGGGCCGGTGCCGGCATCGTCCCAGCGCCTCTGCCGAAGCGCATCTGTGGATGAAAACTCCACCCTGCAGCTGCTCCTACCGTGCGAAACAAAATTCCATCCAGACAAATAAAAGGAATTTGGAGGAAAAGAAATGAATGGTTCACAGCTCTTTCCACCTCGAAGATGAAGCCATCCATAGCCATGTCATCTACTCCAAAAGATATTTTTTTTTCCTAAATGTGCCTCATTATTTTTCATATGCCTTCACTTCCTTCATTGCATATACCACATTTGTAATTTCCACCAGGGAAAAACAAACTATAGCTTAACGACCTTTTTCCAGAAGTGTTGAGAAACCCACGAATACATAGTGTTAACACATTTATTGAATATGAACTCAGGAAAGGCAGGGTAAATCCACAAGCTGTTTCTCTGTCCTGTTTTCAAACATGTGTTAGCACTTACTGACATGGGAAGAAAACCCTTCCGCACGGTCTGAAGTACAGGCGTAAATCACGCCAGTGTCACAGGCAACAGCCCTGAGACCTGAACACCGGAGAGCTGGAAGGGACAACAGTGTCTCCCCAAACTTTGCTCGGTTAGTGAAAAATTTAAAGACAGTAACAAAAACTGAGCTGCAGCCTCATAGGGGAAAAATAATCTAACCACCAAAACTCATGATTTCTAGAACTTCATGTTTCTGGATAATCTTCCTCTTCACTCGGAGCTTGGCAGCAGCCCCGAAGAGCATGGCACAAGATAACACACAAAATGTGAGATCACCATCATCACACTGAGACCAAGGTCGTTAAGAGAATAAGAACTAACGAAGGAGGAGGAAAAAACAACGTTCAGATTGCTGTCTGTGATTTAAGAAGTAAATATCAGCACATTGCATCCTGCAGCATGTAGCAGCTGTCCCATGAGTTAGAAAAGCAGCAACAGCAGAAATGCTCTTGGTCCTCTCTTGGTCCGTCCTGCTCTGCTGCAACTCACACAGCAGGACAAGCCCAGACTCTGTAGCCTCCTCATCCTATTTCCAGGGACCATCACTGCTCACATGTCCTGCTCTGGGTCAGCTATAGGGAGTTTCTCCTGCAGATCCCACCCTGCCTCCTCCTCCCAAAACAGTAGGTCTTGCATTCCCAGCTCTTCCATCCTTTTCCTTGGGACCTTAGCTCAACATCCATCTTTTCCCAACATCCCCCCCTCTTGCTGCTTCTTCTTTTCCCTTCATTTGCTTGCTCTTCCCTCCACTCCCCTGCCACGCCTGTAATTTTCACTGCACCCATTCCTCAAGTCCAACCGACCTTTCAAATACATCTATTATTGCTCATCTCTTGCAGCCATTCAGTACCAATATGCTAACTTTCTACTCCAAACAGCGAACACCACCTGCAAAAATCTGAAAGCAAGTGAGTCACGCTGCCTCACACCTATCCCCACTTCACAGGTGATTTCTGGGACATTCAGCAAGGTATTTCATACATATGTATTTTTCCAAGCCTTCCTTTCTACTGTTTTTGAAGACCTTGAGGAGGATTTGTGCTGCTGAACAGTGAGGATGGCTTTTTTTGTTCTCCTTACCTCAGCCTTCCCGCATATTCTTATACGTGCACGGAGAGCAATTCCAGCTGACACCTCTCATGTGTTCATCCAGCACGCAAGCAGCTGGATGCTAAGACATTATTGTACATTTAACACTAATGAAACGGCTCCAGCTCTGCACCGGTGGGCTATCACACCCCCAAGCCCACTACAAGACCCCAGACCACCAACTCAACGAGCATCCAGGGCGAGCAGCTCCCAGCACTACGCGAGCAATCCGAGTCCGTTCACAGGAGAGGTGGCTCCTTTGTGCAGGAAGAAGAGTTAATTTTAAACAGACAAACAATAGCTCATTGACAGGTTGACAGCAATTAGTAACCAGAGAACACCAGACACATTTCCTGTAGCCAAGTATAAAGCACACTGCCCATATCTTTGATTTGGGGAAAAAAAAAAACAAACATCAAAACCAATGTGTAAGAACAGTTTACCTGTGATCATAACAGCAGAACTTCTTGGAGCTGAGACAGCAGAAGACTGTTTGGCCCCTCCAAGCCCATCCATGAAGTGGTTTTGCCACTGCTGAAATCTTTGCTCAGTTATAAAGCCTAGTTTCTGGGTTTCCCTCCTCCCAAAACCTACAGGGCAGGAGTCTCAGCCACTTTGAGATCTCCTCCTGAGATAACTAGACCTCAGGAACTTTCCGAGCCTCCCAAACCAGAGTTCTGGTCCTCATCACTTTCAGACAAGCATCACCCTTCTCAATGAACACGACTAAAAATCACAGCGTAGCTCCCTAAAAAAGTCTCCAGATGGAGAATTGACAGTAAAATGAAAACAAAGAATAAACAAACTTCCACAGATAGCAGACAATTTGTTTCATTTTTGTTGCAGTGAGTGAGACACCACAAACAAAAGCTCACAAGGGGGATTTTCTAAAGAAACTGCGTTGGTGGTTGTTACTTCCAACTTCTCCTAACTCACTCCACCCCTGCTCCAGCTAAGCACAAGTCCAAAACCAAGTCTGAAGGACTGGCTCTCAGCAACTGCTGCTTCTGCAAAATCTGAGGGATCTTTCCACCACTTTCTGCCCTGGTTGGTATGAGGTTTGGTGGTACCCCACTCTAGAGAGAGGAGAACAAGACTGTGCTTTCATCAAGACGTGAGTGGCAGTAGATGGACAAAACCAACCTACTATTTGTATGTTAACAACGCAGTCATCATCAGCGTGCTTGTCAGAGGAGGGGTTGTAATGGTAAAGCTCTCTCCACCACACAGGTTTATTCAGAAGGATGAACACCAGGCAGCTCTGGCACAGCAAGCAAAGGTCCACCAGATGTCAAGTTCCAGTACTCCTGCTGTGCCACAAAACCTGGAGCTGTCTTCTGCAGAGGTAAACACACCCACAGCCAGGACTAACCCTATGGTCCTGGGTGCCATGGACAAGGGCAGGAGGGCTGGCACATGAGCAGAATGAGGTTCCAGGTCTCTGCTCTCGCAGGCAGCTTCCAATAAAAGAGTTAATGCCAGATGAAGGTCCCCAAAGGGCAGTTATTTCGGTAAGGCACAGCACCCCGATGGTCTGCCAAATTCTAACTATAGGAGCAGTAAGCTGGGCACCTGCGGGGCTCAGCTTTCACCATTTGCCTCCGCACTGCCTTCAGCAGCGGAGGAGACCACCAAAAGCTTGCCCTTCGGTCTCATTCCCAGTAATAATACCTCCCAGCCATGCAACTTGCTGTCCTGGCGCACCTCCCTGCTAACTCCTACCTGGAGAGAGCGGCTGGAAGTCAAGGGTTATCCGAACAACAAAAAACTAAGGTCAGAAATGACATTCCAGTTTTCCCCCCGGCCCAGTTTCAGCAGTTTGTAAGGTATTTGGCCAATGCCCACCCCCACACCCCTCCGAGCAGTCACTTGACTCAGACACAAGGTGGTTACTGAAATTAATTCATACACCCAAAAGTAACACAGGACTCACACTAGATCAAGGACACCTCGAGATGCTTCAAAGATGCACAACACAACCACGCTTTGTAACCATGGCTATGCTGCCCATCAAACTCGGAGTCCACAAGCAAGGGGCGCTCTCCAGCCCCTCTGCTCTGTCCCTGTGG
The DNA here is from genome assembly GCA_013396935.1 of Baryphthengus martii. Lineage (NCBI taxonomy): Eukaryota > Metazoa > Chordata > Aves > Coraciiformes > Momotidae > Baryphthengus > Baryphthengus martii. The sequence goes on from VWZK01012560.1 coordinate 106,233, forward strand.
AGCAGAGGTGCGGGTGCATCACAGTCTTGGGGACACCCGGCCAGCTCCTGCTGCTTGCATTTAGTTTCTTTCTGTTTACTGCCCCAAAGGGGTTTTGTTTTACACTTCTGGAGTTGTTTTATCTTAAACACTACCGGAAAAGCTAGGGGGAGCAGACCAGAGTCGGGACTTAAGGCATTTAATAGCTTCCCAGATGGTGGCTTGGGCTGTACTGTTTGATTTTGTACAAAACCTTCTGTCACCTGGGCATTGGGAACAACAAACCTACGGCCAGGCCAGCCCAGGGGCAGATCATCTCATATTTGTCTCCTGACTCATCATCCCCATACAACAAAGGCTGCAGAAGCTTGCTTGCCTTCTCTAAATCCACAGAGGAGAGGGACAAGATTTGGTTTAGGAGCAATGACAAAAGCGCTCATGAAATGCAGGGGCAGGAGGCCAAGCAGCCCCTTGCCGGACTCGGCTCCACAGGACAGAGACTCAGCAGCCCCTCTGCTCACATGGGCTTGGGGCTCTGCCCTCCACAATCACTCTGCAACCAGTCTACAAAAAAAAAAAAAATTAAAAAAAAATTTTTCTCCCCCTAGAAAAGGCCTGGCATAACAGTTACATCTTCCAAGAGATGCAGGAGGTGTCTTTAGTATCCCAGAATATCCTATCTGGGAAGCAACAGTATAGCGGAAATGCCAAGGAACTATGGGCTATGTCCTGTCCCTTCTCCAGTTCCTCAAAACAGCTGAGCGATTTCCATAACGCACTGCTTGGCTAGCAGAGACCCCGGCGTGGAAAACTTCAGCTTGAAAGGGCAAAAGAGGTGAAAGTTCAAGTTTAATAAATGGGACCGAAGGTTTATACAGGCTTAATGTCACCATTAATCCAATTAATGTTATTAATCCCTGGGAGAGGGAAGGGGAGGGAACTAACTGGCAAAGATGAGACAAGCCAAAAGATTTTTTTTTTTAAAGGGATCGTGTACATGTTTAAGTCCTGACTGCTATAGCTGCTTCTGTGGCATAAGATGTCATCACAGTCAGACACAGTTTGATGGCGTTCCCATGGCTGTCATTGTCAGAGGGCGATGCTCACATAGCCAGGGAATCACACACTGGGGAATCTCATGCACTAATTTCTCAATGGAGCCCATAAGTGTACCCAAAAATCACGTATGCCAGAAAAAAACCAGCCAATCTTCACCTCTAAAAACATGTAGCAATGCAGAATCTGACAACCCCCAAAGTATTTATTTCATCAAAAAAGCATTTCCCTTATTGCTGAAAATATATGCCTTACTGCTACACTGGGATCGGGCTGGTGGTTTAACTTACAACAGGAGTAGACCCCGAGGAGCACACACAGCTGTACTGCAAGCAAATATTTAGACAGATATGTAAGAGATGGGACGTTGAAGCTCCAGTCTTCTCCCAGTGTCTGCAAACTGAACACGCACCGATACTGTCACATCATACATTAGGAGCTGAAATGATTTCTGGTCAGCCCTTTGGGGGACAAATCAGCAGCAGCTTGTTCCGTGCTCCCGATTAAGAGGAGATAATCCATTCTGTACGGCTTTGGTGTCAGATCAGAGTAATTCTGGCAACGGTTCCAACAGCACACAGCGCACCAGCAACAGCTGAAGCAAACACTCCGAAAGCCACAGGGCATCACAGCCTCCACCCGAAGGACGTGCCGCCACTTTTACTGTCCTTTTGCTGCAGCAACTGCTGCAAAGGTCAAGCACATTAAGGGAGGCAGCACAGGTTTGTCTCTCTCTCAGCCCTGACATTCAGGTCTGAGAGGATTAGCAGCCAGAGAACCCGCAACAAAGATTTCCAAAGAGCTGGAGGACACAGTTTGCTGCTTGAGTTGTATCTCAGACCGGCCTTTCGTAGCACGGGGATGTGTCACCCCGCGAGAGGGGAGTTCAGCCCACTTCCTGGGAGATCAGTGAAGTGAAAGGAGTTCAGTCTCTGCAATAACTCATCTTGCCTGCTCAGTCCCTCTACACAGCTGTAGCACAGAAGGTTTCTTCTTAAGGAGGTACAAAACTGTGTCAGCTTTATTTTCAGTGGAATGGATTCAGCTCCTAGGAACGAGAGCACTGCAAACACTAAAATCAGAGCATGGGCCCATGCAAAGGAAGAGTTCTGGATGAAATCTTTTCCAGTCTCATACCTAAGGGTCGGGACAAATATAAGGGTCTTGATAGTCTCTCCTTCCTGTAGTTTGGGCATATTACATCAACAAAGTGTGGGAAGAATTACACTGGACAAGAACTCGAGCATGCAAGGCCGAACTGACCACAGCTGACCTGATGACCGAGCACCAGGACCAAAGGAAGGAAACACCACACCACAAGCAGCCAATCACCCAACAGCAGGCTCTCAACCAAACAAAACTAGCACAGCAGTCTAGGGCATGGCACTCCAAGTGTTTGGCAGAAGAATCTGAGGACCTCAGAAAGGAGACTCCTCAACCTGCCCCAGTCATCAGCAAGAGTGCTGCTGAAGAAGAGGTGCCTTCGGCCTCCAGGCAACTGGGCTGGAGAGAGAGAGAGGCAATCATGATTAAAAGTCTTCAAAGAGGTAAATGATGGAGGATGGTAATCAGTTAATCTCTACTTCCACTCCAGGTAAGATTAAAAAATACCTATACCAGCTCTGTCTGCAGTAAATGAAGACTTAGATCTGATATTAGCCAACTCTTAAAGACAGGGCCATTAGGCTCTGGGACAAGCTGAGGAGGTTGCTAATTCTCCTTCATTAATTTCGTACAGGGCAGAGAAACACCCTTCCAGGGACAGGCTAGGCACAGTAAATCCAGCTTCCAGGAACGGGATCACACCATCCCCTTCCACATTTGCCAGTCAAGGACTCCCAGGGCTAAGATCAGGGTGAGACCAACACAGGGCAGGCTGCAAGGGGCTGGCAGAAGAACCACACAGCAAACAAAGCAGCTCCTACAGGGCTCCCTCTCAAAACTCACACATTTAGAAACCTTGGGCTTTGACAGGTATCCAGCTCAGCTTAGCTTAATATCCCCTTGCTGTCATGCAGCCCTGCAGCCATCTCTCACCCTACAAACAGGCAGACACACCTAGTGCTACGTCTGCACCACGTCAGGGATGCTAATAGAGTGAACTGTACATTCTCTTTGTTTTCCACGCAGCATTTCAAAAAGCCTCATCGTTCATTTAAGGTGAAGCAGATGCTGTTCCTCTGGTCTCTTTGAAAGGGCTTATCTAGGGGCTGGATTTCATTAAGTGTCTTGTTCTGCATTTAATAAGTTTGCAAGTCTAGACACTTTGGTTCTCTCTTTCTATCACCCCTTTGGTGTACCAGCAGGTAGAGACAATAGAGGTTAAGAAGGAAACATTTAGCTAGCAGATTTAGATGGTATCGAGAGGATTGCGTAATTGCACTTTGACTCAGACATTTCATATCCAGGGACTTTTTCGTTCACCCAAGTGCCAGGTTTTTTTCTGCTACCTGCCGAAGTAGTGTCTGGGAGGTTCAAGGCACAGATCTTGGGATACAAGTAGAAAATCCATGTTGAATCAATGACTGAACAAGGCAGAACATGGTCCAAAGGAGCTGTGCAGTGGAATTGCTCTCTAATACTAGACAGTGATGATGATGTATGATCAGAACAACAGTCTCAGCAACCCAGCCCACCCGACTCTTCAGGTATTTTCATGTGCTACTCAGTGTCACCTCATTCCCCCAGTCAACACAGACAAGCCAGGCAGGAGCACGGCACAGGGGCTGCAATGACTGGGAGCACCAAGGTGTCTACAGAGCCCCGCAGAAATTGCCACGACCAAGAGCTCCGCAGCAAAACCAAGAGATGCTGCTCGGACCTCAGATGTGTGCTGTGCTGATAGCAGTTTGCAAGAGGTGTTCTCAAAAGAAATGCACCTGGCTGCAAGGTGGGCAACGCTGGAAGAGTGCGTGCCAGCTAGCTCTGGAGGGAGGTTTTTTTCTGCAGATCCCACGAGCCAGGCATGCTTTATGGAGACCCAGTCCAACAGGACACCGTTGCAGATCCGAGGGCAAAGTCGCGACCAGTTATTTGCTTGTCAGTCAGCAGTTAGCGCCTCTCAAGCAATGGGAACTCGGCTGAGACTTTGTTCATTTTGCTTCTGACCCTGCATTACACTTGAACCCTTGGCCTCCACACAAAACCAGCTCTGTATTTATCTGCTGCTCCACTTAGCCCCAAAGGGTAAGCGAGATGGATACAAATCCTGTCGGTTCACAACACGCTGGGAAAGATCAGCATTTTTGTGGATCGAGACTGCACGTTACAACTGCGCGCGCTGTGGGGACGTACCAACAGAATAACTGCAATCTTACGTTAAGAGCAAAACAGTTTTTCAAAAGATTAATCAAAAAGAAAGATCTCTCTCTTTGAGAAATAAGCAGCCCTAATCAGCAAATATTTCTCTCTCCCGGGATTGCAAAACAAGGCAAACTCTGCCCTCCAAGCCATGAGTCATGAACTTCCCCAGCAAAGGGGGAGGCAGAGCAGAATAACCGCACAGAACAACAACAGGATGGGGATTTTTTACATTTCATTCCAAGGAGAGCAAGATCAAGGTCTCTGCACTTACCATCAAACTTCTTGTATCGAGAACTAAACATGGTTTGTAGGTGATTGCTAAGCTCTACAACAGCATTTCTAAAGTCGTGTTTACTCTGCTGACTGTACTTCTCCTCCATTTCTTGAGAGCAGCATGTGTAGCCTTGCGAGCAGACTTTCAAGTGGTCACCTGAAAAGCAGAGAAGAAAATATCCTGAGTTAAAAGGATTCTCTATGCACAGGCAAGGAGGCTGGCTTGCAAGGCGAGGGGGGCAAGGACCTGCAGCAGCATCTCCTCCCAAAGAGAGCCCCCCTCACTGTGAGCACTGGACCCGGCCTATCAAAGCCTGATTCTGTAGAGGAACTTTACAGCAACACATGTGAAAACCATGTCTTGTCTTTCTGGAAGAACATTAAAAAGTGTCCTCTTAATTATTCAGTTAATAAATGGAATAAGCAGATACTCATCCTGTGCAGTGAGGAACCAGCAAGTTGACCTGTCTGTACTATCACATCTCCCACGAAATTTTTGCTGTGTGTTTTAATTACTTCCATTTCACTCAATTAATTAATACACAACACAATATCAATGGCAACAGACCTTTTTGTACAGATAAATCCTTTTCTTAACCCCCCCTCCAATTATCACAGGAGAAGTAATGTCTCTCAGAAGCACAGTTATCACTGATATGAAAATATACTTGTTCTATACAATAGCTCATGAAAAAGCTTTTATTTTCCAGCTCCTAACTTTACAGTTCTCCATCACCATCCTGGGCAAAATGAGGTGTTTAGTTTTGGAAAATTCAAACATATATTTCTTCCTTCATCCTGAAGTATAATTCACTCTTCAGAGTCACCTGGCTCAAGCTGACTTGGTCAGAGGATTCATAAAGTGCTTCAGTATCTACCATAGCTCCATTTAAAAATTTCACAATCTGGGCCCAGGATGTGACTCCATATAATCTGCTTTTAGATCATTTCACTGCAGTGCAGGACAAAGCTGTCCTCTTCTAGCACCACCAATAAAACACTGCTATCAAGTTCTGTGGTCCAAGATCAACTCTTCACGTAGCAATCCTCAGCTCTAGCTTCTCTGACAGGTCCCACAACACAGCACCATCACAGGCAAGTGGGCTGATGTTGAAGCGGCTCAAACTTGGGCAAATTGTCCAAGTCTTTGCCAGCGCCGAAGATGTGATCAAAACAAGCAGTCGGGATGAGAAACTCATCCTTCCAAGTCAGATGGTATTTTAAAAGACACAGCCTACATGTAAGCTGCTGCCTTCTTCCCCATTTAGCACCCTGTTGCCAAACCTTATCTTTCATCTTGAGGAAGCAGATGGAGAAGCAAAGACCCTTTCCTACCTGCTCCCACTCTGGAAGCCAACAACAACCTCTAACCTTCAGCGAGGTCGAGACTCGCTGCCAGAGCTACAAAGGGCTTGGCAGCCCCCTGCACAGAAAACCACCTCTTCACGACAGGCTGTGAACCATGAACTTACTGAAGAGCCATCCCACCTGCTAGAGCATCAAAAGTGGGTTTAGAGAAACAAAAGTGGGTTTTGCACGGTGCAAAACAAAGCCTGCCCGTGACTAACATGAACAGTGGCTTCTCCGCTTCCCTTGTGTGAGATCTCCTAACAACTGCCCTTGCCCAGCTATTGAACCTCTGCATGACTTTCTAGCCCAGAAACTTCAGTATCTCTCCTTTCAGATGCTTAAGGACCATTTTAAAATACGACAGAAATATTGTTATACCTATCGCTCTCTATGTGTGTAAATAAACACAGATGATTCCTAAGAACCTCTCCTCTGAAATCTATTTTCCTTTTGTGCTACGGGGTTTGTTTGTTTGTTTTCCCCATCATTACAGAGAGACCTTGACCGACAGATAATTCTGCCACGGTTAATTTATTGCACAAGACCATCCACTGCTGTTGAATTACAGAAAGCTCAAAGTCTGTTACAGGAAACAGCAGTACTTTGGCACAGCCTTCAGAAAACACAGAAAAATCTCACTCTCTCCTTCGATATATTTTTCTTTCACGGACTCCTCTTTCTTTCCATCTCTGAGAGGCACCTCCAGCAGCAAATACACGGTGTTCAGGGGCACAGCACTGAGGGACGCGGCTCCATTTAGCTTGTCGATAAATCATTTAAAAGAGAGGAAGAGGTTCATCAAGGATTTTTAGATCCTGACGACCAAATTCTTCCTGGAGCACATCTGGGCATTCCATGAGCCCGTCATTAAAAACATTAAAGAAAAAAAAAGAAAATGCCCAAGCACCACTGCTTTATTTCACTCTGAATCTCTCTGCTCCAGCTCCAATACAGGACTAAGGCTCTTTGACACAATGAGAAACATAAATAGCAGTGGTGATATTTACAGCTAGAGTAACAGTTTTTTCCAGGTGTCGTTATAATTTATATTCAAAACTCTTGTAACAGAGCTACAAGACAGAACAGGGCTTTTTTTCTTCCTAAATTTCTCGGGAGGGAGAGTATGTTGGAAACATTTTACCTGAACTGCACTTCAATATTTCAGTATCATTTCGCTGATGCACGCCTGCCTTTGGCAGTTACGACTGACACTCTTCCCATTCTTTTGTGTTGGAGGGGCAAGCCTCTACAAATTCAAATCTACCAATACTGAGACTTCTTTTACTAGCTACACTTTGCAGACACTTGTACAGTTGTCCACAGATGCCCCCAACTCACCTAAAGCAGTGGTTTTAACAACTACTCCAACTTATTTATGTTTTGAAAAAAGAGAACATTGTTGGCGACACGGATAGTGGCATTGAGTGCACCCTCAGCAAGTTTGCCAACACCACCGAGCTCTGTGGTGCAGCTGACACGCTGGAGGGAAGGGATTCCATCCAGAGGGACTAGACAGGCTGGAGAGGTGGGCCCAAACCAACCTCATGAAGTTCAACAAGACCAAGTGCAAGGTCCTGCATCTGGCTCGGGGCGATGCCAAGCACTGATAGAGGCTGGGCAGGGACTGGCTTGAGAGAAGCCCTGAAGAAANGGAAGTTTAAGGCCAGGCTGGATGTGGCTCTGAGCAACCTGACCTAGCAGGAGGTGTCCCTGCCCATGGCAGGGGAGGTTGGAACTCTATGATCTTCTGATAATTCTATGATTCTATTTCACACATACAAGTAACAGGTTTATACCTATTTATATTATTACTATCCCACATAATGCTACACAGCACGATCATTTTCCTTCGATTCCTGTCCCCCCCTCTCCAGATTTGCACAGTGCCTCTTCAGGACACACAAGCAAAGCCAAGCAAGGAGAACACCAGTAAATCAAGCTTGCACAGATCCCATTTGGTTGATCATTAAGAAATTATGCTCCCAAATGCAACTCAGACATTCAAAAATGAATGACCAAGCAATCTAATTATGGAAGATATTTCTCAGTCATGTCAGCACTATGTGGTCTTGGCTCACGATCAAGAATTAGCTCTGTCTGGAGCTGAGGAGCTCTAGCTACTCAGTGCTAATTGCAGGAGGATGCACTGTATTACCCAGCATTTAAAAACCAGAATGTTTGGGGCTGTGGGTTGCTTTTCTTGCAGTTTTGTTACACCACAGTGGGAGATACCAATAGAAAAGAAAAAAAAAAAAATATCACTGGAAGACATTGTGGGATCAGCTTTTCAACAGGCAGGGCTGTCCTTAGCACCTCCACATCCCTCAGAATTTCTCCTTGCTTGAGCAAAGCGACAGGTACCGACACAGTTTGCAAGAAATCTCCCGTCTAGCCTTTGTTTTAAATCAGCTAGCAGAGCTGATGCGTTCAGCATTCATCCAACAGGACTCATCCCACGCCTGAGTTTGTAGGGAGTGCAAGTAATTCAACATCCCAATGTCCCGTCACCTGCTCAGGTGACAGATCCATCACATGCCCCTTCAATGAGCACCTCCGGTGTCAGGAACTGCTTATGCCCCCATGGACAGACCCCCGAAGCACAGCGCTGTCAGACAACAACTTCAAAACACAACACTGCCGCAACTACGGCACACAGGAGAATGAGACAGCAGGACAATGAAATAGCAGGGGAATGGACAGCAGTCATGGTCATCCATGAGCCAGCAATGTGCCCTTGGGGCCAAGAAGGCCAATGGCATCCTGGGGTGGATCAGAAGTATAGAAGGGGTGTGGTTAGCAGGTCAAGAGAGGTTCTTCTCCCTCCTCTACTTTGCTCTGGTGACACTGCATCTGAAATATTGTGTCCAGTTCTGGGCCCCTCAGTTCCAGAAAGACAGAGAACTGCTTGAAAGAGTCCAGCGCAGAGCCACAAAGATGATGAAGGGAGGGGAACATTTCCCTGCTGAGGAAAGGCTGAGGGAGCTGGGGCTCTTGAGCTTGGAGAAGGAGATTGAGGGGTGACCTCATCAATGTTTATCAATATGGAAAGGACGAGTGTCAGGAGGATGGAGCCAGGCTCTTCTCAGTGATGTCCAATGACAGGACAAGGGGCAGTGGGAGCAGCTGGAGCAGAGGAGGTTCCAGGTAAACCTAAGGAAGAACTTTTTCACAGTGAGGGTGACAGAGACTGGAATGGGCTTCACAGAGAGGTTGTGGAGTCTCCTTCTCTGGAGACATTCCACACCTGCCTGGACGCCTTCCTGTGTGACCTACCCTAGGTCCCTGCTCTGTCAGAGGGGTTGGACTGGATGATCTTTTGAGGTCCCTTCCAACCCCTAATGCTCTGTGATTCTGTGAAACCGATGAAGCCTGAAAAGCAGCTGCTGCCAGTGGTCCACGTGAGCACCGACCAGTTACGCACACAGAAAACACCAACCTAGAGCAAACCCAAAGAGAATGCCCTTCATCTTGCAGTGAAGTTTTCTAATGAAAAGGAGTAAAAAAATATGCATGTTTAGGCCCACTACAACAGAGATCTAATGTTTATGCATGTTATGTAAAGAACACTCATGGTGTGTGCTCACTGTCAAGGACACATTCGGCAATAATTATTTCCCTAAGTGAAAACTCATCAAACGATGCCCATACAAGGCAGCTCTTCATCTACTGTTGAGTGTTAAAGACTCGGCAGCTTTTGTAATTTATCACCATGTGAGCACAGCAAAAACATAACTCTGCCACAGCTCCCTTTCAAGTTTGGCTTTTTATGGAATTGTTTGGCAGGGTGTGCAATCACCACATTGGGGGCTCCTCTACGGCAAAAAGAGCTTCAGTAGCAGAGAACGACTCCAAACATCTATCGCATATGCACACCACCGCTGCAGCTTGGCAGGGATTCGCAGCAGACCTTTCCCATGGCCTGCTGCAGCAGGACTTTTTCTTTATTTCACATTATAAATGAATACAGAGAGAAACGAGGGATCAAAATTAGAGAAGACACTTGCTCCTTGGCTAGATACCAGCACACCTCTGGGGAACAGAGGTGGTGGTTTAAAGACAGAAATGCAATGGTATAGCATGTTACCAGCTGTACACCCACGGAAAGGCCCTCAGAAAGGTAATCTTGCAAACTTATGATTTCAGCCATTACAGGAACACCACATTTAGCACACTCCAGGCACACAGAGTTTCTCCCAAATCAAGTAACTGTTCTGCAGTGTGTTGGCAACAAGTTTTTGTTTGAATTAGGGCACAGCACAAACTCAGGGGCTCTATGATCTTGAAAAGCAGTTCACTAACCAAACAATTCTCCAATATCTTGACAAAATGTTGTTTCTGCATGTCTGTCTTCCCAGCCTGCTTCTCCCTGCCTGGACTGAGTCCCTACTTGAAGTATACCCAGCAGCAAAAGGAGCTAAAAACCTTCAAGAATGGTTTGCTGAGATGTAGGGAAGGTTATTTCTTCAGAACACCCTCATCCACAGCCTAGCCATTCACTGCAGCTCAGTAAACAAGCCAAAAGCAGTTTATGGTCCATAAAGTGTGAGAAAAGGGACCGGGGTAAGCTGGGCTGGTAGAGGCAAGCACTGCTGGGGGACTGGTAAGCAAGGCCACCGTTTTGGCCTCCCGCTCTACCTCTTCCCTTTAGCACACATTGGCTTGTGTCAATGTTAAAAGAGTTTTATGACTTCCTCTGAACCAACTACCAAAGGAATCCTGGACTGTAATGCTGGGCTCTAATCCGATTTCACACTAGACTTGCCTTCTAATTATCACAGAATATTAGGCTTCCACCCATCATATATAATTGACATGCTACCAAGGCTTTACAAAACCCCCAACAAAGATGACAAGAAATGCTACCATCACCCCTGAGCAGAGCTCTGCCGCTCCGGCCCCACATTAACAAGGAATGAGAAGAAAAAAAAAAGCACAAGGTTGTGATTGATTCCAGCAGAATCATTGAGACGGACGAGGCTACGGAACCATCCACCCAATCCGATCACCTTTAATTGTACCCAGAATACCAAAACCTTTTCATTCTTCCCGGCTAAAAAACGAGCCGAGGATGCTCCGTACCTCTGGGAATGGACCACAAGCTCTTGCTCCTCTGCCACAGCGCTGCCATAATCCCTTGGGCCTATGGGCACCACCACACATCCCACAGGCACAAAGGCAAGGCCGGGTCACCCTAATCACCGCTGACGCTGCTTTTAGATACTTGCTCATGAAGAGCAGCACAGAAACGCAGACATTGTCTTGGCATATAAATATTTCCAGGTGAAATGACACTATGCTGCACAAAGATAGGAAAAAAAGCCCATTCCAGGGTGTACTGCACACCCAAAGCGACCCTCCCGCCTCCTCCCCGGCTGTCGCACACGCACGCCGCTGGAAGGTGTGCTTTTTGCTCCGTGTAGGTGTAAGCAGCGAACTTGAATTTTCAGTTGACGGCTCTTCTCAGAGTACTCCCTTTTCACCAAGTGGTCAGTCTTTTCCACTTGCTTTTAAAGCAGTGCTGCTGTGGTACTTGTATTTATTTTACCAGGGAGAATGCTCCTGCAGAGACAGTTGCACACCAGGATGGAAGAGACATAAAACAGCACTGAGATCCTGCCAATGGAGGCGATGTATCCATGAAAAGCAGCACAACTCGGAGTTTCTAAGTCCACATTCTGCAAGTGCTGCAGTGGTGCTGGGACCCTCTGATCCATTTCTAGGACAAATCATTTCCCATCCTAAAGGCCTCCATCATGCAACCACTCAGCTTTCCTTTCTTCCCTTTTCAAAACATTTACAATTCTCATTGCAATCTCAAACCTAAAAAGCACCAAAAGAGAGAGAGCACCTCACACACCCAAACCCAAGTCCTCATTGCGGAGGAGGAGGAGGAGCAGCATCACCTTCCAGTCAGGCAAGTGGATACCAGACCCTTCATACCAACAGAAGCCCTGATCCTGGATTCCATCACCCCCACCTGCACCTTTTTTTCCCCAACCACCCAGGAATTTTTTAAGCCAGAAGACATCCTCACATGCAGTCTGCACGGTAGGGTTACGGAAGGATCGCCGTTTGGCAGCGTGTGCCAGTGCACAGCGTATTTAACATCACACCCAATTAGCAACCGTTTTATATAAATGGTTTATTTGCCTTATTAATGCGAAAGCCACTTGTTTCCCCCACGCTTCCACTTAGGTTATTAATCAATGTGCGTTTCAGGCTTTTGCTGATTACTCTAATGGCAAAGGAAAATTCCCCAGGCATCCAGAGAACGCTTATAATATTGAAAAAATTTTTTTTATTCCCCCCCCCCCCTCAAACTTGTCAAGCAGTCAAAATACACTCTTTGATACCCAAACCAAAGCCCTTTCACCTACGCTTAACAACAGTGAACTATTTTCAGTCGAGCTTTACTGCATCTGTTAACTCAGCTGCTAATCCATCTTGCAGGCGTGGGGAACGCCAGTGCACACAATACCTCAGTGACATACCTCCCTTCAACACAACAAATAATCCTAATTATTTCCATAGCGCGTACCTACAGTTACTTAAAATATCGTACACAACCAAGGTCTGTCTGGCTTCTATTTTTCCATTTCGCTTTGTTGACAGCTTCGGGTTCCCAAATTTACTGCCAAGAGGGTCAGGGACTGAAGAGAACAAGAGAGATTTATATCCGTGTGTGTACATTAAGCCAAACACACATTAGGAACCTTAATTTTCTACTGGAAAGAGCAACTTAGGACACAAAGAGGGCTCTTGCCTTCCACTCGTCGAAGCCCAAATTACTACCGCAAAGCTCCTCTTTGCGCTGATGACGGAGCCAGGTGCCTGAAGCACCAAGTCTGGACAAACACTGCCCATTGCAGCCGACCAGAGTGATTTTAGGACATCCCTCCCGGGCAGAGGCAGGCCAAGAAAGCTCTTCCCATGCTCCTAAAGCAGCTCTTCAGCCCCAAACGAGAGATAAAGACCTGCCACCACTCTCCACAGCACCCCAGGGAAGAATCAGCAGTCAACTAAGGTCCCCTCCTGCCCAGCTCTCCTGTTGGAGGTTGGAGAAAGGGAGAGGTTCAGATGGAGGTCTCCAAAGACCAAACACAAAAACTCTACCACACACTTGAGTTTGGGACTACAGCCTTTGCAGGTGATGGCCAAACGAGGAGTATGCAGGATCTCACCTTCAGCAGAGTTTTATGAGTTCATTTGAAGTTAAAACTCTGCTCACCTGAAGGAAAAATATCATCACCGCTTCATTTCCAACCAACGATTTCCTTCCCGACAGGGTGGCCCAAATACTGCAAGATTTTACACCCTGGAAAAATATGCCACGATAGAGCGCGCTTTCATTCCAACAAGCAGGATACTGAATCAATTAGTGGCACGCCAAACACAAACCAGACAGATGAAGATAATGCTTTTCTGCAAACATCAAAAGAGAGAAACCACACAAAGATCTGAATACACAAATAAGGAACACAAAAAAAAAAACCCAACAAAACTTAATTAAACGTTTTAAGCAAATCTGGAGAGTAAAATAGCTCTGGTTAACTAGAGGATTCTCCCTGGCTCTAGCCAGTACAGAAACCCTCAATGAAAACTGAGAGTTGTATCTTAATTAAAAAAATCCCAAAACTAAACAAAACAAAAAACCTTACTTGACATCATCGAGTAAGAACTTAGGAAATGCAAATTCTCTTTGTTATTGCTGAATTCTTTAGGCATGAAATAGATTTCGTAACGTGCCTCTGCCTACACGCCCCAAGTGAGAGGAGGAAAGGAAAAGTTAAGCTGAAAGTGATCCTGGTTTGTTTTGGTTTTTTTCCATTTCTCTGATGAGGAGAATTGATTAAGACAAGGTGCTCAAGAGACCCACCTCTGGGACAGGTAGTGCCCCTGCCCTCCATCAGCCACCAAAGAACAGCTAAAAAGCCCAAGTCAGTAATTCTGGGTATACATAAAGGTAAATATAAAAGTTGTGATGAAAAGCCCTGAACCTGCACACAGACGGCGATCAGACTTCAGAATTCAACAAAAATCGTCCAGCAGATTTTACAGGGGTAACCCCAAAAAACCCCACCGTGTATAATTTCATGCAATGAAAGGGAAGGAAAAAAAGGAAAAAAAAGGAACCCATTGGGAACAGCAGATACAGGGAGTTACTGAAGCCTCAGGCACAAGGAACAGTAAACAGAAGAGATCTGGCTGGGAGACAGTTACTTTCTTTGTGAGACTTTTTCCTCAAATTCCCCATTGAGAAGGCAAAAGAAAGCCAAAAAAACCTGACTTCCCCCCACCCCCCCATAAAGCTTCGGATTATTTGCCAAAAAAGCAGCTTTTAACCAAAACGGATTCCATCACAAACACTGTCATTCAAACTGGAGTATTTTTTCCCTTCTTAACAGCATTTTGCTCCTCCACTTCTGGCCCCTCTCCCTCTGTCAGGTACCTCCTGGGATGCTCACCAGTGCAGGAAGCCACCACACACAGGCAGGCAGAAGAAACAGGAGCATGCTACTGGCAACCACTTTTCCAGTATTTTTCCCCCCCCCCCTTTCAAACATAGCCCATTCCAGCGACAACGCACAAAAATACGTTTCACAGCCACACAGTAGTTTCTTGTGAGATGCGCCCAGGCTCACTTATTTGTGCCAGCAGACTGGTCATCTGCTGGCAAGTCCCAGATTTGGCAGTAGATGACCCCTGAAAGCTTCAGCAACATGTTAAGGTCATACCGCCCTAGTGATTCTGAGGATCATGTTTTACTTGGGAAAAAAAACCCAAACGGTGACCAAAAAAAACACCCTCAAAAGGAGGTGCTCATGGTTTTGTAGAGGCTAGAGATGGAGATCTCCCAAGCTAAGAAGGGCACGATCACAGAAAGCCACAGCTCTCCCAAATGGCGGCACCGACATGTTTCGGCGCTGGTGCAGTGGGCCTTGGTCAGCCCCTCCAAACATCCCACCTTTCTGGTGTCACCAGCTACGCAGGGGCTTGACAGAAGTGAGTTTCCCTGCTGGCAAAAGCAGAAACAAGTACACGCCATCCCACAAAGCGGAGCTACCGTTTCCACTTGTTAAAAGGGCACGAACAGGAATAAGAGTACTAAGGGCATGTGAACCGGCAGCTATGGCCCAAGGAAAAATTTTTAAAAGGTCCAAAACCTTAAGATATTTTTTATTCCTTAAATAAGAACCAAAGCGTGCAAAATCCAGCCACAATTTCCTGGTTTTTCCTTAAAAATAAAATTTAAAAAAAAAATCCCAGGTTTTATACAAACAATCTCATCTATATATTGGAACACAAGAGATGTTAATTCACTTTCAGAGAGATTAATTCTCTACTGCAGGATCCAAAATAGGCACTGCAGAACCTACTGCGATGCTGAAACCAACTTTACACAGAAGGGAAGGAAAAGAGGAGGAAAAAAACCAACCAACCAAAAAAGCCAACCAAAAACCCAAGCTGCTAACAACTACATTGAAGAGAAGCACATAAATAAATACAGAAATATCTGGAAAGTAGCAGGGTGGCGTTTTTCATTCATAAGGCAATGCTCCTTCAGCGTTCCTTGGGTGGATTTGGGTAGGGAGTTCAGCAAACAGTATGTAGGGGTTCAGCAGACAGTCAAGACCACCCAAAAGTTCAAGGTGACGTGAACAGGAGGTGTACTTTTGCTCCTCATGCTTTCACAGCAAAACCCACGCAAGTCCCTTGCTCCACTCAGCTGCCAACGGGAGGGCTTTACTACCCACCCTGCAAAATCAGCCTGGACTTTGGACCAGAGCACCAGCTCCTTATCGTCTTCCTTCTGACACTCTACATGCCACCAGCCAACCCTCCCAAGCACCCAGTGCCACCAACCTCTGTGAATCCCGCTTGGGGTGGGGGTGCAACAACCATGAGCTAAAGCTCTACACCAAGGAGAAACATTCCATCTTCTCAGTTTGCAAGACTATGGCTTGCTCGGGGCTTTTTGGGGGCAGGAGTTGTCACTTCTGGTAATTGGAAGTATAAACAAAAAGATGAAAAGCTTTAAGGGTTCAGGTGTAGCAAAGTCCAGCTATAATCTAACAGTCAGCTCATGCCAGGAAACCAGTCGCCTCTGCACATCCCCCATCAGCCCCAAAGGCACCTCACAGGACAGAAAACTGCGAGCTTTGGACTGCTTCTATCAGGAATAACTAAAACCCGAGGGCCAAGGAAGAATGAGCTCATTTGGGCAGGTTGTCCCTCCACGCCTGCCAAGAGCCCTGGGTGAGTGCCACCCCATGATCCTGCCCGGCAGACTCCACAGCCACCACTGATTCCCCTCCCTCAACACCGAGACAAATACCAAGGGGTTAGCCGGGCTGGCAAGTGTCTGACACCAGCATCTACATGAGAGCAATCTGGTCCGATGTTCTTTTCAGGCTTGGTTTGGAAGTACAGCGTCACCACCCAGAGCTGTGCCCGTGCCTTATCTGGGGCACCACCAGCCCAGAGGGTCCTGCTGGTACCCATGGCCCTGAAGGGCATCATCCCTCCATCCTCTGGCTGGGCCACATGAAAACTTCGCTCTCTTCCAGGCAGGGACAAATCTTCCCCAGAGCAGAGAAATACAAAAGGATTGACCCTTTTAGTCTGTCCACCCAGATCCCTCAGGTTCTGCTTGATGGATGGTCGCCTCCAGACAGCATTTCACGCCACTGTGGATCACTCAGGACCAACCCTGAGGGCCTTTGCTCATCAAATCCCCCCTTACTCGAGACAAGGGATACCTGTGGTCTTTCTGCAAGGCCTGAGTAACCAGGCCGGCCTTATGACAGGAGGCAAGGGTCCCAAAACACAACCAACATCATGGAGCCTTTCCTCAAAACAAACTCAAAGGTACGCAGTCTTTCGGTAAGAGGTCTTAGCTCAGCCCCAGGAT
Organism: Baryphthengus martii; assembly: GCA_013396935.1. Classification (NCBI taxonomy): domain Eukaryota; kingdom Metazoa; phylum Chordata; class Aves; order Coraciiformes; family Momotidae; genus Baryphthengus; species Baryphthengus martii. The sequence goes on from VWZK01012560.1 coordinate 123,106, forward strand.
GAGCATTGAGCAGTTGGGGGACATCAGCTCCCTGCACAAAGCAACAGTTGTGCAATACCAGCAAAAACAGAGCCCAGTCACGGCGAGAACCATTCACTTGTAGGAAGTTTCCCACCAACTACAGAAGCATTTGTTCCAACAGCCTTGAAGTCATTAGGAAGAACTCAACTTATTTTTTGTTGGTTTTTTTTGTCCCTTTCCAATCCCCTATTTTCCATTTCTCCAAACAGCAACTAAGCCAGCCAAACCCACCCAAAGTCCCCTGCAAAGAGACTCCAACAACCGGACTTTCCCCTTGCAGAATAGGGTCGCTCCCCGCATGGCCACATCCTGCAGCCCCTCCTCGGACAATTAGCTTTAATCCTTGTTAGTTCTGTACGTTTCCTTTAAATCCTGTTACCGCATTCCTCCGTGCACTCGAGCGCAGCTCAGCCAGCCTCCGCCGCCGCGCCGCTGATGGTGACCCCGCGGTGCCTCCCGGCTCCTGACCCGCCGGAGCTGCCTGGGTCCCAAGGGCTGCAACACTCCCGGCCTAATCTATCTTCACCGATTAGTTCTTAATCAGGAAGGCAGATGTGAACGAAGGGTACAGATGAAAAGAGAAAGGGGAAGGGGGGGTTAAATAGGGAAAAAAAAAAAAAAAAATCTTCAAGGAAAAGGTTCCCTTTTGCTGCTTTAGGAGTCAACTAATGACAACTTGGTCCAAAAGCAGCGTTTGAAGTCTAGCTACTTTCATATGTATAGCGTTTGAGTCACTCCAGAAAACCTCTGCCAAAGCAGACCGAGTGGGACTACTACATTCATTTATTTTGGAAGTTTATCCAAGCCTCGGTTAAAGATAAACAGCATGTCTGGATGTGAAAGAACGTCAGAGCCGGGCTGCTGGAGCAGCAGGGAGCTTCCACCCGCTTTGATAGCGCCAAGGCACGAGATGGTATCAGCGCAACTTAAAATGTACTTACTCCTTCCTGGAGAGGCACAGCGAAAGCACTGGGATGTTATTGCTCGTCCTTGGGAGGCATTCTTGCCATACTAATGCTATGCAAAAGATTCAGCTTAGAAGTCTCAGGCACAATCAAGGCATTTAGACCTGACTCATTAGCGGCCAACAGTTAATAGGCTGGAGCTCTAATTCCTCAGTCTGGGGGCTTGGGGGTGTTTAAGCCAAATCTGTAAAAAAAATAAATGTTACCGCCACACTACCAATCTGTTACTAGAAGCACCTTTCAGTTCAAAACCACCCTGAAAGCTAAAAGGTAAACTGGATTTTATCAGGTCTCCACCGATTCCCAAAGCCAGTAAGTACATCAATACTTCCAAATCTGTTTCCAGCAGGGACACGGAAAAAAAGCAACAGGTAACGGGGTCTTAACAGTTACTACTCTTTAACATGCTCAAAGAAAATCCTCCATGAGACAAGAAAAAGTTTTTGCAGAGCTTAATTCTCTCAAGAGCAGCACCTGCACGTCAAGACTACAAATCAGTCTTTGGAGCCTGCCACCCTCGGTTCAGTTTAAAGTTTAAGGCACCAACACACCAAAACACAGAGCTGATCTGAAAACACATGGTTACCATATTGCCAGATTTGAGAGACACCCCAAAAGAGCGACAATTCGAACTTTCGGGACTTCAAATAAACAAATTTGAACTAATCAATCTGGAAAGTCTGTTTTCTATTTGTGGCTTTGGGTTTGCTGTTTTATGGTGTGGGGGGTTTTTTTTGGTTTGGTTTTTTTTTTGTCTTTGCTGTTTGTTTGCTTTCAATTACCCAGGCTCCTCCTTATCCTAAACTCTCAAATTCCCTGTGCCATGCCAGTCGGGAGGAGGGCAGCGAGACACGGGGGGCAGCGAGACACCAGAGTCATGAAATTGCAGATGTGAGCTGGAAGATGGATGTGCAGGAGGATGCTCCTTCTTCAAAAGCCATTGGGGGTTTGCTCTCAAATTAACTTCTTTTGGTGTGCATCCCCCCACAGCAAGGGTGTAGCACTGGCAGTCTGGCATCCTCTCTTCTGGAAAAGGGACTATTTGCTGTTTCACAGGTCATCAGGAGGTAGCAAGCAAAGCTTACCAGATGTGGGGTTTATCACCTTAAGTGGAACTACTATTTTCTTTATGGGAACCCTGTTTTTTAAGGTTTTATCAGATCACTGCGATTACAAAAGCTTCACTTATATGTTCAAAAGCTCCTATAAAACCTCTAGTTCAAGGTTTGTTTGGTCTAGGTGGTTTTCAACTTGGAGGAAAGGCTTCCAGACATAAGTAATTTGTCCTATAAGCTTTGACTGACCAGTTGCTCAATGTGCTCGAACCGTGCCTGCCTTCTAAGCAAAATTCCATCAACTCACTGACCAAAAGATGTTCTCTTTAAGAATACTTTTTTTTTTTTAAGGGGAGTGGGGTGGGGAAGAGCTTGCAGCAAAAAGGAAGTTTCAATTACTTTGTGAAATCAAGCAGAAAAATTAAGATCCAAGCAAACTTTATTAGCTCTGACAACCAAATGCTGATGCCTTTGTTTCCGATGTGTGCAAAACTTTTACTAAGGAGGGGTGTAAATGGGGTGGGTGTGGGTTTGGGTTTGATTTTTCTTCTTTTTAAGCCACAGAAATATGCATCCTCTTTTTACAACGTGCTTTGCTACAACTAGGTTTTGTAAAGATACCCAAACGAAGCAACTGGCACAGAGCTATCACAAAGCAGCTGATTCTTCTTCAAGCATCCACCAATATTTCCATATGTCAATAGTACTTCCCAACCACATTTATCTACGTAAAACCCCATTTATCTATGTAATAAGCCTTCCCCTTGTCTGCAGAGCCTGCCAAGCAGAGTAACACCCCAGACAACTTCGGAATTTCGAGCAGGTTAAGAGACTCCAGAAAGAGATATACAAAAGGCCAGATCTTCAAATGCATTTTGCATTCACACATTTTTTTAAGACAGTTTGGCTCTTATTAAGCATTTCATTTTCAGTTTGTGGTCTGCAGTCCAGGGGCGACTAGAGGGGTCTGTGGAAGCACACACATCGGCAGCAGTCTAAAGCCAGCAACACAGGGGGCTGTGGCCTCCCTGGAAATTAATTTTTAGAGGGCCCACAAACTAAGACAGTCCTAGAGAGCTACACTATCCACTCTCCTGGTAAGCCCTACACAACTCCTGCTGAACAAACCACCTCCTCTGCCAGCAGCTCCCACTGGCTCCCAGCTACCAGCCCCCTAAGGGCGGGTGGGTTGCAAGCTGGTGGAAAAGTTACTTTTCTCCTTCAAGGATCAAAAGTCTCATTTGCTTAGAAAATAAAATTCAGTCCAAGAGCAGGTCTTGGGCAGATGTAAATGAGACTTCAGTTACAAGCAGAAAGTTTTCCACAAGATATTTTATTAGCAACATGGAGATTGTTTGGGCACCACAGGCAAGGCAGAGCACTAACGCTGGTCCAACACTTGCAGCTCCCTTGTTGTCTCCTCAGTTTAGCTCAGTGGAGGATGATCTTCTCAGCCTAGACACAGGCAAAGCCCTTTCCACAGCAAGCCAGACCAATGGCCTGTTGCAGTTTTAGGTCTAATGTTTCAGCCAGGAACCTCCCATAGCAGACCAGCTTTCCAGGAGTCTGGAGGAACCACTGCCATCAGTTCAGAGATGCTTCTCCAAAGCATCGCAGCGACAACTCAATTTTGAGTTGATATCTCCAGGAACCCACACATCTCACCAGGTAGCTGCATGTGACGAACACCCAGTAACGCAGCAAGTTTGTAGCATGCTGCGTTTTTGAGTCTTGCCCACAAAAGGCTTTTCTTGCTTCATCAGAAACCCCAGTAATGCTTCCAAACCCTTGCTCCAGCCTGCCTTCCTGGGAAGGAGGGTGATGCTGCTCTGTCCTGTATCTTCCCTCTGCTCACAACTGTAGAAACAATCTCCCAATTTCAGCTGGACCAGAAAGAGGCACCAATTAAAGGGGTTTCAGAAATAATTAGCTCGCATCAAGGTGATGCAAACCAGAGTTGGGGAAACAAGCCCAGATGACGGGCTCCCTGGGAGGGATGGCCAGCACAGCTTGATCTTGCTGCAACTCTTCCACTGCAGCTGGAGGACTAAGGCATGCACATGTATTTCCCAGCTCACTCCCTCTCATGATCAGAGCAACCAGGGGCTACCGGGACATGTGATGGACTCTGGGGCTAACAGGTCCTGGCTTATCAGGCCATCAGAAGAAAGGCTGCACAGGAAATCAATGAGCAATCTGTATACATTATATTGGGGGGGAGGGGCGGGGAAGAGAGAGTGGGAGAATAAAAATTTAAAAAATCATATGCTGCTGTTTGCAGCAGCACACCACAATTAGCCATGACTTCCCAATTTTAAAGGTTAAAAAAAAACAAATTAAAAAAATCTCACACCACTTATTACAAAGGGCAGGAAAGAATACATTGTTCAAAGAAAGCACCAAAACCAAGGAGATGGGTCAGATTTAAACCTAAACAGGTCCAGCGCACATCCATCCTAGGACCACTGTTTATAAGCAAAGAAAGGCAACTTTATACACGAAGATCACACACTAGTGGTTCCTGGCTGTTCCCAGGAAGAAAAGCTGCTTTTCAGCTGAACTTTCTGAGAACTGTTCATGTAAATAAGACCAGCCTTCAAAAACACACGGCTGAGCCTGAAGCATCGCAAGGAGATTGGCAAATCAGCAGCACAACAGGAGACGGGGGAAGTCCAGTGCCAAAAAACCCAAGGTGCGACTTTCCTAAGACCTTTGAAAAGCCCCTGAAATTGGGCCACTGTACATAGCTAAGAACCAGTGAGGGAAGAGAGCAACTGCTGGTCAAAATCCTCCCTCTAGAAAGCGACACAGCCCCAGGTTTAGTACCCCTGAAAAAAAAAAAAAAAAAAAAGAGGGAGCAGATCCTTTCCAGGCCTTGGAAAGGAAGGAGGCATCAACCCCAGCTCTGCCTTATCCCAGGCACAGCAAGCAGGGCATCTGCTGGAAGATGCCACCACAGCAGAGCTCGATGCCAGGGTTACTACCTCCTTGCTCAGGGGCATTTCTTGGGAGCAGTGGTGCTGGGACGAGTGCACAGCTCCCCCACACCACTGATGATCTCGACCAGCCCCTACCCCTCAAATGTCTCAGCTTTATCTCCCCTTAGACAAACCACCTCAGAGCTAAGACCACAGCCGCATTTGTAAATAGGATTTTTACCTGGAAAATATGCTTTTAAGTCCTTGCCTGCTACTCCCACCAAGCATTACTTTTTTAACGGCCCAGGCATTTGCTACAGAAGCCACCCAGCTCACACAAGCAGCGCACTGTGCTCAGCCAGCAAAACGCAACCTATGTCCAAAAACCCATCCCACCGCTGGAACAGACTCCCAGTGTATTCCCGAGGTCGGGAACCAGCAGCCTGCCAGTATTTGTGGAAAAGGTGAGGCTGAGTAGTTTAACCGACACTGGAATCGGCGAGGAAGGGGGTGGGAGAGAGGTGAGAAAGGATTAAGATAAGAGTATCGCAAAATTAAAAATTCCTCCTCCTCCAGGATGCCCTATCTACTTCACTCTCCTGGCTGCAGCTGTGAACACCAGTCTTATCTGTCACCAGGTTCACCCGGACACCCTTCCTCCTCCTCCTCACATTAGCATAGATAAATCTCAACATCTTTTCAACTACTTGCAAGCCAGCTTCTGCACCGCCAAGTTTGTACGAGCAAAATCTTCCCAGGAGGAAAAGCAGCGTCCCAGATGAAGGACAGGCCTACAGAGGACAACCACCTGCAGAGAGGGCAGGAGGGCACTTCAGCCTTTTAAGATGAGACCGTCTGTTTGGTTTCCCTACCCTCCTTCCAAACACATTTCACCACAAGGGCACATGCCTTCTCAGTGCTGCTCTGCACGAGGACATCGCGTCTCTCCGTCCTCCCATCTGAAGGGGCTCTGCCCATCCTGCACGTTGGATGGCTCACGCTGCCCACGCAAGCCAAGCCTCTACTTTTGCAGAAACCATTCCCTAGCCTGGAAAGGGACCCAAAGCTTGGATCTGCCCTGCAGCCAGCAACAGACTCTACACCCACCTAGGAAGGCAGGCTCCTCTCTAGCTAAAAGAGTCATCTTCTCTTAGGTATTTTGGAAAGGGCAAGTTTGGGAGACCCTCAACAACAAGTACCACAGAGACCATCTACCTACAGACCCGAATTTTGATCCCTTCCCATGCACAACAGCTGGGCTTGTGCAAACAGCTTTGGTGAGGTAGAAAAACAACATGCCTGGCTGAAAGCACCTTATCATACTAGGGGACAATTGCATCGAGGCTTTTGCCAGCAGGCATACAAAGGGTTTATTTTGTTTGAGCAACCTGGGGGGAGGAGGGAGTGCAAATAGGACCTTTACCATCCACCTCCCAGGCAGCGCCATCCAAAATCCACTGGCAGGAAGGTAAACAGCCCCAGCACACTGCGAGCCCCAAGGAAGGGATGGTTGATTGGAAAGATGGGATACATTTACCAGTTGTGTTAGTCCTTCCCAAGCAGGGAAAGGATCTCCCACCCTCCCTGCAGCCGCTGCTGTGCCGTCCCAACATCCTCCATCAGCAAAAACACGCTATAAAAAGTTTGTGGCTAAAAAAAGCCCCGAAGAGAGATGGGTAGTCCTCACCACAGAGAGACATTTAGCAACCTGCAAGAGACACAGTGAAGCTAGCAGGGCTGGGACAAGGCTTTACCGTGAGGGCTGCCATCGATGGCATTTCCACATGGGTTGGGTGTCTCCAGCAGATGACCAGGCTGTGACCAGAGCAGATTCCCACTGTGGGGATGAACCTGTCCTGTGGATGCACCAAGATAAAACAGGCCAAGAAGCACCCAGACAAGCTCACACAGCAAAGTGGTGAGGGGCCACGCAGGTTCAAATCAAGATGCCTGGGGCTCAGCCAAGGAGATAAATGAAGGGATAGGTCAGAAAGCACACAGAGGGCAGAAAACCAGGACCCAGCAACTCTCCCATGAGAGCCCAAGTGCTGACCACTGCCAGGTTGCAGATTCTTTCAGTGCAGACAACATCAGTGTTTCTGCTGACCAGTTTAGAAATTTTTTTAAGAGGGAGTTAAAAAAATTTAAAACAAATAAATAAGTAAGGGACAAAAGAAAACTTTCCCATCCTTCATCACCAAAGGGAGAGGCAGGAATGAGAGCAGCGTAGTCTTCCAGCCTGGACACCCTGGGTCAAAGTCCAAGCTACTACTGAAGCCTTGAAGCTTACCCCGAGCCTCAAGGTAAGAAGAACATTTTCAAGACTTCAAGACTTAGAGACAGCCTCCCTCCTGCTCCCATGCTATTTTCAAACAATGACATTTTTTTCCAAAACAAAATGTTTTGCAATCCTTGAGCAATCCTTTCCTTTTCCAATAAAAAGTGAAATTCTCTTCATTCTCCGCCAGTCGAGACGCACAACCACAGGCACAACCACCAGCTCCAAATCCACCCACCCCGCAGACGGCCACGTCACAGCCTTCTCCCCAGGCTCCAGTGCTGGGCTGCCACCAGGCAGGTCCTGCTGCAACACAAGCTGCCTGCTGAAGATTTGGGAAAGGTTAAATTTTAACTCAAAACTCTTTCCCCAAACAGCTTGACTGGTCTTCTGAACCCAGCTCCTGTAATGGAGGGATTTCACTTAATCTATTTAACTTCCAAGTGTGCTTCCTCTGCCACAACTTGTTTCCCCAGAAGGAAGTTGATTAATGTCTCAGAATATTAATATATATATATTACTGAAAAGCTATGGAGCCAAAGATGGCCTATTTCTCATAGCAATATAAATATTTCCAGATCCTAACAAAGACACAGGAAAAAGTAGCTCTACATCAAAAAAATGTAACTGAAGTCAATAGATTTGCTCTAAAATAAATTAGTATGAATCAAATTCCAAGGAAGCAGATTTCATGGAACAATCCTCTACGTTAACCGCCCGGTCGCCTCCCAGACTGCCAGTCCAAAGGCAACATACACTAGAATTTACATTCTGCGGTCATTCAGACACACATCTGGTGTAAAGGCCCACACTTCAATATAAAAAGACATTGAAGACATTTTTGGAAGAGCTTCACAGTCTAAAAACAACATCTAGGAACTAAGTGGGACTGAACAATTTAATCCCAGAAGACACACGGGCGGCCCCAGCACGCATCCCTAGATCCAGTTGGGAGAATACAAGGGGTTAAAACTCGAAGCGGGTTCATGCAGCAGGAGCATGAAGGGTCTATTTAAAAAGAAGAATCAGAAATCAGGAATTTTGCCAGTTTTTACCCCTGATAAATCCGCATTCCAGTCTGTCAGCTATCTTGTTATCCCCAGAGCTGCTGAAGTGTCTTTGGCTGTAACTATGCATGACTCCGGCTTTGAGTAATGGAAATAAAGTATGTGCACTCCGACTGCAGAGTTCCTTTCCCGACCCCAGAAAAAGAAAAGCAGAGCAGGAGAAGATCCTAGAGCAGTTCTGTGATTTTTTTTTTTTTTCCACTGAGAATTTGAAAAGCTCCTCACACCCTACATCATCTGCCTACCCCACCAAACCTGTGTGGGGAAAGATGCCTAGAAGTTGTAAAGGAGATGCCAAGTTTTAGCCTAATACAGCAGCTTTTATTGTCTGCAATGACAAACAAATAAATACTACTCTTCCAGATTCACAAGTCCAGTTCAGCTGGCAATTCATACCCAGCTGGCAAAAACATTTGGAAGCAGTATTGTAAAATTAAACAAAGCTATCATTTACAGGAAACCCTGCCTCGAGTACAAATTACAGAGTTGTTAAGTTTATCTGGCAATGTCTTGCCCCTGAGTGCTATATAATTATTCCTAAATCTTTCAGGAAAGAATGCAAATATTTTAAAGTCGTAATTCATTGACAAGGAGGAAGTCTCATTTAACCTTTTAGATATCTAGAAATTACCCTCAGCTGGCCACAACTATTTTTCAGTGTCCTACTGAGCTGGCTGGCTGATGAGCAGACTCATCCCTGATCTCAGCAAGGCTGGCCATGGGTGCCAGGCTCACAGACCATGTTTTGAAAGCAGCTTCGGGGCCGGTTTGGAGCAGCATCGTGCCAGCCAAGCTGCTCCCTGCACATGAACCTTCCCGGTAAGGGAGGTTTCAGGCTGCTGAAAAGGCTGGCTGTTCTCACAGGGGTTATGGCAAATAGATGGTATAAAGGAGTCTTTTAATAAAGCAGAGAGCTGAGTTATGTGGAGTTTTGCTCTGTGGGACCTTTGGACCAGGATCTCTGTGTCCCTTTGGCAGGCTGAATTCAACGTGGCAGAAACAGCTCTAAGCCCCGGCCCTTCGAGCCTCCTCTACCCACCAAGCCACAGCTCTCCAACCAGCCCCAATTAACCCACTGTAATTAGCAGATGCCACACGGCTGAGAGCACCGTCATCCTTCCCAACCCCCCCAAAAGAGATGTTTGTCTTACAAACCCATCCTCTGCTCAGGCCCTCTCTCCAGTAGCCAAGCCCTTAATCTACCACAGGCAGCAAATCATTGGGACATATTTCTAAAGGAACAGTCCCTTGCAGGGGGAGAAGGCGCGTATCCCCCAGGACAAGCGAGTAGCATCGGCGAAGCCACGCACACAGCCTCCCACTCTCTCCAACAGCACCCACCAGGCAAGCACCCACTGCCCTGTGGGGACTCATCCTGCTCTGGAGCGGCACTGTGCCCACAGGGGCAGCCGTGCCAGCCATGCCCTGCCAGCTGGTACCCAGCGCTGCCATCAGACCTGCTCTGAAGCTGCAACGCACTTGCTATTAAGCTAAAAAGGGAAAAAAAACCACCAAAACCACACAACACAACCCAAACAACAAAACACCCAGCCTTACCTTTTCAAAAGGTAGCGTTCATACTATTGTACTCTCCTCCCAGTGACATTAATTATTTAATGAGTGCTCAGCAGTGGGTGTCATTCCCTCTCGCTACCCAGCGGCTTCTTGGCACGGCCGCTCGGGTGGCAGGATGCTGTGGGAAGCAGGAGCTCGCAGCCTGTCGTACAGCAACGCCACCGTTCACAGTTACTCCGACATGGGAAGCAAACAAGTGCTACAGGAAGGTTAAGCTGCAGCAGTTAATCCAGTAGCTTCACATACACGAACAACACCCCTGATGCACATCAACCGTCATAGATTAGCGCTTCCTGATACAGTGGATCTCAGAGGCGAAAGGACCCGACTTCTTCCTCCTGGTGGAAGTAGGACAGTGGATACTCTTCCTTCCAAAGAGCTAAATCCAAGAGTTTTTAGGATTAAGATGAGCACCGTACTGAGAATCTATCCGAAAAGGATTTAAACCCAGCTCCACTATGATGCTATAATGCTTCAAACTGCCACCTGAGTCTTTCAGAAGTTGTCCCAGCGATTGAGCCCTCTTCACCTCCTCTCCTTTGCAATGACAAGTTGGGAGGTTTTTTTTTCCATGCCTGGAGCCAGGTCAGGCTTAAAGCCCTCGCGCCGCCTCCTCGCCCCAGTGCGAGCCCACCGCCCCGCTCGGGGAGCAGAGAAGCGTGAGGGCGTAAAACCCAGCGCGTAATACCCAACGAGCAAGCGGTTGCACTGGAAGAAAGCAATCTCATTACAGAAGCTAATGAAAGCGAACCACAATTATTATGTAAACAGCGCTGAATCATTAGCAGACACTATCAAAGCCATTTTTTTCCCCCCATCAAGAAGAAAAGCATGTGGTCCTATGGCACCCTCAGCTTCGCCTCTGAACCGAGCCAAAGCTCAGGAGGAAGCCTGTTTGTTTTCCTCCAGACCAAACCAAACCAGTGGCACCGCTCTGACCTCTGATCTGCACACTGGGTTTCTGCCAGCTGCCTAATCCCAGTGCCTCTGCTCTGGCAGGGGAGCACTGCCTCACTGCTTCATCCCACCAGGCACCCTGCACTTCCCCAAAATTGCTGGCCACCGTGCTTTAGAAACCCGAAAGTTGGCAGGTGGGAAAAAAAGAACAAAAAAAATTAAAATCCACACCCCCCCACTACTCAGAGCAAAGACAAAGCCCTCCCAGGTGCACGCACGTATCTGGCAAAGGAATTCTTTTCCATGAGGCCTGTAATTTTGCTTGTTTGTTTGATCACATATATGCCCTGTCCTCCCATAGGAGCAGGTCAAGGAAAGTTGGGGAGTCAGGGTGGGGGGTGTGTGCAGGAGGTTATTTTCCCCACCCCGTGCTATCATGCAAAGTCTCTCCCTATCACAGATTTCTTTCTGATAGCACTTACCAGAGCTGGGCGAAGATGCTTGCTCTTTAATCTTTCATGAGGCAAAGTTACCTTTAAAATAAACAAACAAGCAAGCAAACTCCCTTGTAAAGAGGACACTGGCAGCCAGTTGGCTATAAAGACACTCAAACAAGATCCTCGTGTTTGTAGGAGAAGCAAAAAACTGCATTTCAGCCCAGTAAAAATCCTGGCTCCGTTTTTATGTTCCAAGAATGCTGAATCAAAACAGGCTCCACTCTTTAATATCAGAAGAGTACAAAGAAGAAAAAAAAAAATGTATTAAACCCCATGTAATCTCTTTAAAACACCATTATTAGAACCTGTAGCACCAGCCAAGAGTGATTTATCACCCTCTGTCATCACAGCCTGCAACACGGAGCTTTTTATACCAAACTGTCAATGCTACCAAGCTAAAGCCCCGGCTTATAATTTCTTAAAGCTGGCCCACCGCTGCCAGCAAATTCCCTAAACCCCAGGGATTTTGGGGTTCGGGACACCACTGCTCTTCCAGAGCCACACCTGGGGGACCAGCCACATAGGTCGACGTGACCCAGGGTTGAGCATCCAGCACGGGCTCTGCACAGTGCTCCGAAGCAGGAGGATAAGTCAACATAGGTGAACAATTCTCCAAGGGTTTTTTCGGCTTCCTTCAAAAGGGAAGTCAACGGGCTGTTAAGGCTTTAACTACATTTTCCAATGCGAGCCCGTCCAACAAGGTGCCCGGTTTTCCACAGGCAGAGCGGTCAGAGCGCTCCTGAAAACCAGACACCCTGACATTTCGGGTTTTCCTGTGAAGTTGTTACTCTAACACACCCCAAATCACCAGTAATTTCCAGAATAGCACTACAAACCACAAGAGGTTAAACTGACTCCACATTACTTCAACTAACCTAAGTGTGACCCCTGGAAAGGAACAGCTATTCAATGTTGTGGTTCTGTAGAAACTCAATTACCAAGGCCAATTTCCTATGAGCATTTTTTTTTTTTTAGAAAAAAAAAAGCAACAACAATGCTGACAATGTGTAAAGGGCACATATTTTCACCTTCCAAAAGCTGCAGCCTTGCCTGTGTAAGAGCAATTCCTATTCCCACAAAAATGTTGAAACATATTTTAAACATTTCATCATTGTTCGCTCCCATCTGAATTCGCTTAAAATCCAGACAATTCTCAACTTCTAAATTGGAAACATTAAGAGAAATACGCCTTCAAAATCCTTTGCTCAGGGCAGCTCCTTTCTGCTGACCATGTACCTTTCCTACTTGGAAATCAGTCGAATGAGGAGTCCCTCACAGTGAACTCACGCGCGTCCTAGTCCATTGGCCACCAAACGCGCAAACCACAGAAAACCTGGGTAAAAAGACTGGAAATGAACAGATGGGGTTTTTTTTTTTTGCTTAAGAGATCAAAAAAGGGAATTATTTCTAAGAGCACTTTTGCCAGGGAGAGGAGTAGAGAAATCAGGCAGTGTTTTACCCTGGGAAAAAGACACTACAACCCTAAATTCACATTAAAACCAACATCAGGCAGCCCTTAATGAAAGCCGATCCTGTTGGTAGGTACCACCACACACACTCTTGAAGCACTATCTCCACTGCACGTGGCCTGCAAGGTGAAGTGTCACCGCCCTTGGGGACCACCACCCATCTTATCCCTCCCAGGCTCCACAGGGACAAGAGACGTGTCGGACCACAAGGCCCGTGTTGGCCATGGCCATTTGTAAAGAGAAAACACCGTTCTAAGAAAACCATCGCAGCTGCATCCTCGTGGGGGTAACGCCTGCTGACAGCCCACGTGGCTGCCACCAGCACACGCAAAGCCTCAGACACCTCCTCCCTGGCTCCCCTCATCCCAACGCTGTGCTTTTATCCGAGTGCCTCTCCTGGACCAGAAAGATGTAAATAAGAAGAAAATCCCCCGGAACAAAAGCAATGCTGCAGCCGCAGCCTCCACGGGGCTGCACACACGTTGCACAGGCAAACAAAATTACAGGCAGCTCAAAACCTCTGCTTGAAAGGCAAAACAGTTTCATGAAGCACTAAGAAAAGACGAACAAACCGGGAAGTAGAAAAGATGGGCTAAAACAAAGCTGTTCTGTTTTAATTAAAATAAAAACACAACAAAAGCAGCAGCTTTCTTCCTGAGATGCACAGATGCCAGCAAACACCATAAACTGCCCCTTCCAGGGTATCAGAGGGCTTCTCTATGTGGCATCTTGGAGCACACAAGGTAATTTAGGGAGCAAGGGGGGAAGGTAATTTAGGGAGCAAGGGGGGAATTTAAGAGCTTCGCTGGGCTCTCGCATTGCTTAGCAATGAGAGAAGGAAGTTATCTTCATAATCTGAAAAGAAAGAGAAAGCAGGAGGAATGTGAGGAATGCAAGGAGGTTATTGCCCCGGAGACCGAGGCTGGCAGCCTGCTCTCCGCCCTGGCCGCCGCCGGGGAGGAGATGCACACTCTGACCTCTTTGGCTAACAAGAATTTCCTCGCCCCCCTCCAAAAAAAAAAAAAAAAAAGAAAAAAAAAGTCCAACAAAAATCGAGGAATTGGATCCCAGCGGGTTGCTCCTCTTTTGGGAGAAGGGGAAAGATTTTGCTGCAAACAGGATAATCCTGATGCTCCATGTCAGTGCTGCCCAAATTGGTGGTCTGGGGAAGAAGAGCAGGAGGAAGATGTGAAGGAATGAGCCTGTGCACTCTGACATACACGTGCACGTCCACAGCAGTTCCACAGTGAGCATCCCTCTACTTAACAGGGGAACACCTACAGGTGGAGGGGACAGAAGGCGAGAATTACACCTCAAACACCTCCTTCTCCATCCACCCAGGCTCCAGGATGTTCCCAGGGTTGCCAACCCATTGCATGTAACAAGGCCGGTGGGGTCTGCGTGAGCCACCGGCCAACACCGCAGAGCAGGATAAGACCATGGACATCTCCACCTCAAGTAACCTGGGACCCTTCCAGCCTCCTGACAGAGGTCCCACCCTGCTGCGCTGCCACTACCCACACTTCAAAGACAGAAGATGATTGTCTGGGACCTTCTTCCATCAGGATCACCTCACACTTACAGCAAGCAGCAATGCTTCAGCTTGAACTTCCTTGGCTTCGCAGGTGTCAAGGATAAACACCACGGTGGAGAGGAGAGGCAGAGACCCGAGGCAAACTCAGCGCCTCGCTGCCGTGTCGGCCTTGCTCTGCCGCCGTTTCAGCAAGAATAAAAAGTCTGTTGACATACGAAAGCCACAGAAAATCTCCCTGAAACTACAAAACAGTACTAAAAACATTGTGCAGCTCAGGCCTCCTGCCCAATGTACACACATCTATTCAGCCTCTTAAAAAACAGCTACACGTCTAAGGAAACATCTGATAATTAAGGCAATTTTAACAATAGATAATAATTTGACTATGAATTGTATGGAATGTAATGACTGCTTATTCTGGCAGAAAAAACAGAACTTTCTATGAAGTGTCTGCCAAGGAAAACGATACTCCCACTCAGCCCGGACCACTGCAAGCAGTCGCTGCTAACCACATGCTTCACGCTGCCGGCTGCTAGGACACGGCGCGCTGCTCCGCTCCAACAAAACCCCGCGCTGCAGATTTACAGAGGGAAAGTCGAGTCCCAGGCGAGCAGTGGCCGGAGCCGTGACTCAGCTGGGGGCCGCCGCTGGCTCTCGCCAACGCTTGCCAAGCCACAGAGCCGCCAGCGCCGGACACCGGGGCGCTCGCCGGTGGCCTGCAGGCGACTCGCGTGCTGCCAGCTCCACCCTCCCGCTGTTACCAGTTGCTAAATGACATTAGAAGCAGCTAAAAATATTTCAAGCGATTCTCTCGTTTACTTTTCCATGCCAGCACTTGTGTTTGCTGTGAGGACGGTCTCAACGGTCACTTCCCCACCCACGGGTGGTCAGGCAGCGACTCCATTAAGGCATGCCAGGCAGGAGAAACCACCCTGCCCACCAAGGACCACAGCCTTTGCTGGACAAGAGTCACCGCAAGCAGCTACTGCTGGTGGCCAGGTAGCTCCACACCTTCCAACAGATGGTGAGGAGGACCAGGTATTATCTGGTACTTGTCGTACCCCAGCGAGTCCAGGAGCTGCCTTGTGCAAACCGACTGCAACAGGCTCAGCAGCGTCAGACGGCACAAGTAACAGAGTTCTGGACGAGATCCAGAAACTGCTTCTCAGCTGGAAGAGGCTGCATGGGAAGAGATGCAAGTGAAAAACTAAAAAGTGTCTGCTGAACTTTGTACATAAAACAGCAACGCCAGCACAGCAGCTTTCCTGAGTGACCGAAGTGCCACACGTGGCTGATGCCTCGGTACCAGACCGACAACCGTAAACACGCCAAGGCCAAGCAAGCAGCAGAACATCGGGGCACCCCTGCCAAAGTTACTTTGGTCAAAACGCCATCAGCCCAAAAATCAACGGCCAAGGGATTTCCTCTGTCACGGTGAAAGAGCTGCTCTGCATCGTTCCCAACAAACGCAGCTACTCCACCAATTCGGTTTATAGAGAGACAACGGTTGCATCAAGCATCTTCACGAAGACCGAACGCAGAGTACTGCTTGCGCCCAGCTCCCTGCAAAGGCAGGCTCCAGGCTCACTCTGTCCATGCCACTGGAAAATCAGGATGGCAGTGCCAGCGACAGACGGTGTTACATTTCTATGGGAAACTCGCAGGTTAACTGATAACACACTTTCCACCAACAGGCAAGACATTTTTTTTTTTTCTTTTTTCAATCCAGGAAAAGAAACATCTAGTTCTTCCAATTAGCAGAAAAGGGAAGTAATTTCCATCCGTTTAACACCTGAGGGCAAGACAGAGCCTCTTGAAAGAGAAGTTGGGTTTTTTTTGTTTTTAAGTCACAGCCACCTACTGTGGGTCTCCGGATGCCGCCGACACCAGCTCACTCTGCATTTTGTTCTGCAGTCCCACCAGACCAACTCAGGTAGGTGGCCTCTCCAGATGGTCACTCCCAGGGAGTTCTGCTCCGTCACCCAGAGACACGTGGGTTCGATAAGGAACGATACTTTCCGGGTAGCATTTGAACAAAGTGAACAGCTACCGGCTGGGGGACCAAAGCCTTCCTGAGATGTTTCCTCTCCTCAGGAAACTTTTAAAGTAATCTTAAAACCAGTTACAGGTTGGTGCTCTCCCCACATCACTCACCATCTGCACGTTATCAAGAGTCAAGTTTCACAAACCCATCACCTACATCAGCTCTATGCAAGCACTGACCTCTCCAGCAACAGCAGCAAGATTGCATGTCGCCACCGCCGTGAGCTTTGCAACATATACCTCGCAGGTAAGCTCAGAAGCTACTAAAGATCCCTCCGATAGAAGGGAGCACCGAAGGGCTATGACTTATGAAATAAGTACTTTCACGCAGATTTAAAGCAGCAGTCTTGTCTTTACACTTCTAACACGAAGCTCACATAAAAGGAAACAATTTCTGCGTGTTCCACACGACCCAAAGGACACAACTACATGTACCAATAACCCATCATACACCTCTTACCAAGTAAGGAGTGAGTTTACCAGCCACACATTTCTTTCAGAAATGCTTCTGTACTTAAGCAAGATATAACCTGCCATTTATGCATATTCTAATTACATCCTAAATCTGGTCTAAACAAATATTAAATTGAACTCCTAGGTAATTACGGACAAGCAATAACCATTTAATGCGACCAAAACAGCAAAGATTGCTGGAATGAGCCCTTTCTTAAAAGAAAAAAAGAAGTTGCACACACCTACTGCTCCAGAAGATAAATGCCGCAAGAAAAGTCCGTGTTGAGATGCTGCTAAACCCCAAATGCCCATCCAGTGAAGATGAGGAGTTTCTCTTGCTGTCACTCAGCTTGGTGCAGCAGCACATCTGCCCACACTCTCCGGCTGCTTCGCTTTAACAATTCAAGGCCGATGTTTTGTAGGATCAGTAACACCTGCTTTGTCAGTAAATAAGTCATTACACTTCCAGAAACTAATTTTCCACAGCTTTTAGGACACCTTCTTGAAAAAGAGCTAGTAGGAAGTTTCTGTCTGTGCACTGTGTTCTAAAGCAATTCTGTAGGAGACTGGGAGAATAAAGTACAATCCATCAAACCAGTACAGAAATCGAAAGAACTTGATGGACTTCAGGCTTGAGTTCATGCCATGAACAACCATGTTTTCATGCGTTATCCTATCAGCATCACAGCCTGTTTAACTCTCTCCAACCCGTTCTTCACCACAGTTTAGTGAGCAGAGAGGTGTTACCAAGCAGAAATCAGTAGCTTCCACCATCACCCCAACAGGATCCTCGTTCAAATCCACAGCTCTCCCACGTTTCTTTCATTCTCACTGATTAGCCAGGCTCCCTCCTAACTGCCTTTCCAGTTGACTTACCCACCTGAAGGAAAACACACCACTATCACCTGAAACACCAAACGAAATCAAAGGTTTGGCAAGTGACTCAATTTTTTTCAATACGCAGCAGACACCATGGACCTTTCGCCCCGGTGTCAGCCCTCGGCCTCCAGCCTTACCACGGGTGGCATTTCCTACCCAGTCACGCCGGTTCCCTGTGCTGACCCCATAAAGGCAATGGAAGATGAAGCACCACGCACTCAGAAAGTTAAAAACCACCAGTGGGACAAGTGGTTACCATCTGCCAGGCTGCAGACACCAGCTGAGTGGCAAGAGGGGAGATCTAAACACACCACACAGCAAACCCACATGAACTGGCAGGGGGAAGGTAAAACTGCAGCAGGTGTAGCACCCCACTCAAGGTTTAATTTTAAGCGCAGACACATTTGAGGTACACCACACTTTAAAAATGTATTCAGCACACCTCCTTTGAAGGTTTCCACCATCCTCTCTGAAAACTCGAGGGAGCAGGGTGGCATTTAAAATGCAACTTTGCAAGACCTGTTGCTTTGCAAAGCGAGGCCAGACACAGGCTCCCCGCACCTCTGGAACAGCGACACAACCCAGCCGGTATTTTCAGTGTGTCATTGCAGAAAGCCCTTCTTTTGTCAAATAATCTTACCTTGCTCATCACATTTCTCTGACCCCTTATTTCAAAAGCACAGGGTCTAACCGACCATTTAGAGCCTCAAGCGAAAACCCTGTCAGCACCATCTATTCCTGACAACCTCCAAAGCTCACCAAGTCATCTTAAACAACAATATATAAAATAAGAACTAGGTCAAACCTTCCCAATACCGGGCGTACGAGGAAGCCTGCTCATGTCCTGATCCTACACCGATGAGGGCTGGACTCAAATCAAATCCAAGCCTATTTATTACAGACCATTTTATGAAGCAGAGAGAGAATTTTAACTGCAACCAGTCAGACGTTTCTCATTAAAATATTTCTTGAAGAAGTAAACGGGCCTGCAATTTTATTCAAACAGATGTAGGCTAAACGCATATCATTAGTCTGACAATATAAAAGCGCAAGCGACTGAAATCATTTTAATTCTGTCAGTGAAAAGGATAATGTATGCATATGTGGAGGGCACACCAATGGTAAAGATTACCCCCAGCTTCTCTCTTAGCCGTCTAAAGGTATTTACTTGGGGTCTGTCTGTGTTGTGACAGTGTCCTAGACTGAAATGAATGCCTCTAACACTCCACATTTTTGAGCCATTCAGTCATGCATTTTTGTTATTGTTGAAAGTAGTGCGAAATTGCAGTGCATGAGCTGGAGTCCTTGGTGGTCTCCGAGGATTCCAGCTAAAAAGGCACTTCCTTTGTTCCGCGGAGAATGCGGTCCAGTAGGTCATTCAGAAGGGGAAATAAAAGCAGCGGCCCTGGGAGGGAGATGAAGGATGAAACAAAAAGAATAAAATGTTTTGGGTGTGAGCACATTAGCTACCATTTCCTACTGCTGACGGCTGCGAGCGCTCCTGTCCCCTGGATGCATAAGTACCTCGGGACGAAGGTGGAGGGAAGAAAAAGGAAAAAATAAATAAATAAATAAATGAAGAGAAAACACTTCTCCGTCAGCAGGCCGACGGGCGAGCGGCATCTGGGGCGGGACGGAGACGCTCGTTGCCGCGCTCTCCGCCGGGGAGAAAGGCAGCCCAAGGGCGGGCAGCGCCCGCTC